>VXAU01003987.1:58321-171605 GCA_013399695.1 Formicarius rufipectus | reverse complement strand
GCCCTCGCAGGCAGCCCACCGCCCTGCCTGCAGTGCCCGCGCCGCCCCCCGCGGTGAGGGGGAGGGCCCTGGCGCCACCCGGTCCAACCTTTGGCCCAGCACCACCGTGTTAACTAGACCATGGCATTGCCTGCCGTGTCCAGTGTTTCCTTAAAGTCCTCCTTGGATGGGGACTCCGCCACATCCCCTGCGCAGTCCATTCCAACGTCTGATCACCCTTCCTGTGAAGAAATTCTCCCTAATGTCCGACCTAAAACTCCCCTGGCGGAGCTTGAGGCCACGTCGTCTTGTCCTGTAGCTTGTACACTGCCCCCCATGTGGCCACAGCTTCCTTTGAGGTAGTCATAAGGGGCAACAAGGCCTCCCCCAAGTCTCCTCCAGGGTGAACAGCCCCAGCTCCCTCAGCCGCTCCCCACAGCACATGCGCTCCAGACCTTCACTGCCCTTCTTGGGACCCACGCCATCACCCCAATGCTCGTCCTGAACTGAATGGCCCAGGACTGGGCACAGGACTTGGGGTGTGGCTCTGCTCAGGCGAGTCCCAAAGGCGTCCTGGGGTGCCTGGGCCAGGAAGGAGGCAGTGGCTGCTTGGCTTGTACCGTGTTGAGACATGGCATAGCCATGAGACTATGTCATGCGAGGTGTGCTTCGGGTACTGGGGAAAGGCTTCTCACCCAGAGCGTGGCTGAGCACTGGAACAGGCTCCCCTGGAAAGTGATTAGAGCACCACGGCTGTCCCAAGTTCAAGAAGGGTTTGGACAATGCCTTCATGGTGGGACTCGGGGCTGTCCTGTGCAGGGCTGGTTGGACTCTGACGATCCCTCCCAGCTGAGGATATTCAGTGATTGTGTCTGTCAGCCCCCGTTCCCTGCCCAGCTGTGCCCTGAGCGCAGGGGAGGCGCGCGGAGGGGCTGTGGTCCCACCAGGGCCAGATGCACCTTCTGGGCACAGATTACTGCAGCCTGGCCTGGAACACCCAACCCGGGCAGCCACTCGAAAATCAAACACAGAAAGACAGTTCTGTTTTAAACTACTCTGTTTATCAAAAGCAATACACTGGGGAGTTTGTATTTGCATTTGAACCTTTGCTGTTCATTTTTAGAGTGTGGAGGAGTGGGGGGTTTTGCAAGACAAAGAGGTAAAAAACATGCAGTTTTTGTTAATGTAAAAAATTACGTTCCTGGCAAAGCGCACAACTCCAGGAACTGGACTTTAAGGGAGAAGAGGAATAATTCATGATCTGATCTGGTCCATAGTTATATACATCACATTAGCTGAGACATTTAGAAATAAACTTTGTTTTGGTTTGGTTTTTTTTTGCTTTTTTGTTTTTCTTGAGGACTAAGTCTCCTTTTGTCTCTCTCTGCAGCTGCTTTTTTTCCATCCTTTCATCTCTTTTATTTCTCAAAAAAAAAAAAAAATCCTAAATATAACATGATAGGTAAGGGACCGTTTCTGTTCTTTGAATAATATATGAAGTGCCTGTACCCACTTAAAAATCATATTTTGCAAAATGATTCATATGACTTAATTTTGCATAATACATTATTCTTCTAAGTGCTTTCTTACTGGCAGAAAGGTTTAGACTTCACATGATAATGGTTATTTATAGGCAATGACACAGCTTTAGAGGAACCCATTTGAAAAGAATAGGTGGTTTGTATGGCGGATTTTCATCTGTTAGAAGTACTTGTTGAAGCAAGAAGTTTTCTAGATGTGGACTGGTGGCCATTTCACCCTGAACCATGAAGTTAACAAATGCACCTCATTCTTTTGCAGAACTGCAATCCCACATTGTCTCATGGATAGCCACAAGGACATATGGACACATGAGAGAAGATCAAGTGCCATGTCTCAAAAGCTTTCTTCAGCTGTTTTTCTCCTAGTTTTTTAAATGAAAATCTCACAAGCATTATCAGTATGTATTCATAATGTATATTTGCAATAGTTCAAGATATAATAAGCATATGATAATTCAAAGTAAAATAGCATACGCAGCCTTTTTTTTCTCAGTAATTAAGACATATCAGGTTTTCTTCTTCAGTTTTGACAGTTTACTCATATTTGGCCTGTTTACATTACATATACAGCACATTTAAGTTACTAACAGAACTCCACCAGCTTCACTGGAGTCAGGATTTCCCTCTCCCATTAATTTTTCAAAATTACTACTAATAATGAATTAGTTTTCTGTACTCAGGTAGAATGGATTTTTACTCTAACCAGTCTAAAATTTGATTCATAAACAATGCCATGTTTCATAGGGAAAAAAACAGACATATTCTTACTTACTGAATATAGTGTATATTTCAATCCTATAAGGTCAAATTGTAAGTAAAGATTATTGACAGTGTGTTTTATGGTTCCTATTAGCTCTTTGAACTTTCCACCTGATTAGATGAAACTAGTTCTTTAAGGTCATTTTAGTTCTGGGTCTGAGCCAGTATAGCCTTAACTAACATAACCACTGTTGTCCCTCAGATTATCTTTGATCTCTAATTAATGTTACATAAAGATCTTTAAGGAAAGTGAAATATATTATTATGAAGTAAGCATAGATTTTTCAGGCAGTGGCTGTTTCCATAAGTGTGCTGCTTTCAGGACACAAATTACTATTTTTTAATAAATATGTAAGTTATTAATTTAGCCAGGTGTTGAGTTCATAGAATGGCTTGAGTTGGAAGGTGCCTTAAAGATCATCCAGTTCCAACCCCCAGTCTTCTCTCTGGATGATAGACAAAGTCTTAAAATTACAACATAAATCACATATATTCAGCCTAAATATGTTTGTAAAAAAAAAAAAAAAAAGAATTCATGTTCTGTGATATATCCTGCCAGTTCTGTCTGCTGTCTTTGCTTGCTGCAAGTTAAGAGCTTGCCAAAAATAAATTTTTATTGATTTTTGTCATAGAACTATAGCAACACCAAAGTGTTCATTCACAGCCTTTTGTTGAATTAAGTTGTTCTCCTAGTGAACCATGGAGTTCTTTGAATACCGTAATGCTGAGTGTCTTAAATGCATCATAAGACACCATGAGGTGCCATAGTTAGGTATGTAAGCCCTGTGTATTGGTACTTCTTTACCATGGCAGATACAGCATTCATAGAGACTAATTAGAATATTCAAATTTGGGGAGTGTAGTTAAGTTTCAGTGTTTCTTTTCACATTTGCAGTTAATGCCTTTTACACACCATTACAATTTTCAGGGTGCTGTCTTGCAAGGAAGCAGCATTGATGCTGGCCAGATTTATCATAAGGAGCAGCACTCATGTGAAACTGGAGAGATGGAAGATCGCAAAATCAGAGTTAGTCTAGTTTCCTGGATAATGTGAAAAGGGGAAGAAAACACAGAGGTACTCCAGCAAGATGTTCTGCTGGGTAACTGCACGGCATGGTGTGCCTCTCGGGGGCACAGCCAGCTAACAGTGGCAGAACTGAACAGTCTGAACAGAAGAGGATGCTTTTCCCATGTTCTTGTACAAAATAGAAAATAAGGATCCTCAAAAGCATAACATGCCTGTACCTTGAAAACACCCTGAGAACACAGAAAATATTTATTTGTACAGGTACTTGATCAAGACAAGCACAAGAGGTTTTAGCTTTTCTTCTGATCTGAAGAAGTTATGTGGTACAAAAGGCAGAGTTATTTCTGTAGACAAGTAAAAGGTCTCTTTGTTATGTCCTCAGTAACTGCATTTTTAGGCATTATTTTTGGCATGTGCTCTTTCTTTGACACAAAATCAGATATGCCTTTTTTTTTTTTTTTTTAAACCCAAAGTTATTGTCTGAGGGAAATACCGTATACTTTCATAGGAATTCCAGACCTCTGGCAGCTCATTTGAAATATACTTCTGTCCCTATTTGGTGTGTCTCTTCCCTCTGCCTTGCCCAGGGTCTGTACTAGGCTTGTTTGAATTTTTGTGGCAATACAACATTCTTAGCTCCTATTTGGTTTTCCATCCCCTGCAGTCCAGATGTTTTCTGCAGAACTTTGCACCATCCCCTCAGTATGTTCTTCCTTCCTGAGTGGGATAATTTACACTTGCCTTTACCTGAATGCATTGCAATTTCTTCAACCCATTTTTTTGGTTGGTCAAGGCTGAGTACTATTCCTGTCCTTCTACTTCCACACTTTCCTATCTCTCTGTCACCTGCAAATTTAATAAGCATGTTCTCAAAACAGCTCAGCAGTAAAAGTTCTAAGAATTAGTGACCTTAAGACTTGGAAGATATCTGAAGACTGGTATTTTGTATATCTTGACAACCCTTGCTAACTCCTCTGGGAATGTTTTCCAGTCATTTTTGTACCCATCTGGCAGTAACTTTATCTATTCTGTGGCCCAAGTTCATTTTTCCTAACTTTAGATGCTTAACCTGGGCTAATTTCATAGCCAATAATTAAGGGAAAGATGGCAGGCCATTCAAGTTGTTCTTCGAAGTTGCCTTTCTCTTCACTGAAAAGAAGGTACACAGCACAACCTTTGTCCTAATTTAGGTGCTTCAGTTTGTGCCTGTGAAGTTGATCTGATGAAGTGGGATAGTTGATTTTATTTATGATAGTGTCAGGGTGGACTGTGTAGAAGGATAGTGTCAGTGAAGACAAGCTAAGTCACGTGTACTGTGTTCCCATTAGCTACAGGTTTTGTCACTCTGCTGGAGAGGTAGATGAAGTCTGTCTTACTTATCTGGGCAGAGTGTTTGTTTGTTTTTGCTTCAGTTTCTGTTATATTGGATATTGTACTGAAAACTGTTTAGAATATTTTCAATATTTGTGATAACTTCAGTTTCACTAACAGACGGTGGCTGACGGACATGTACCAATTCTGCATCAAAACCAGCAGGCTGGAGCATATAGTTTGTGGTCCCAGAGGATTTCAAGTTTTTCTTTGCTTCCAGCCCTAAGAGTCATCCTCTCTTCTTAATTTAAGACTGGAGTTTTACTGACAAGTCATACCCTTCAGGAACAGGGACTGACTGTGGAAACAGACTGAAAAAAGTCAATTCTGAACACAGCTACAGACTGTCAACTTCAATATGGGTTCAAAGACAGCTTTTTCTAACTTCATTGAATATGTTACTGTGAATAATTCTTAAATGCACTCCTAAAAAACTTTAGCTAGAGTGCACACAGCTTGAATGGTTTCAGCCACTGAAGTTTTTTTTCTCAGTGATTGTGATTACCTGGTCAAAAATCCTCATACTACAGTTGAAGTGACTAAGGGCGTTGGTGTCAGCATAAGCCTGTGGAAGAAGCTTCTCTTTGTGTCATTTTTACATGCATAATAACAGCTGATGCACAGAATATTTTTAATATCAGAGTGGGAGGATATGAGAACCTCAGGTGCAGTTTCAGTGGTGCAGCTTACAAATTTAATGGTGCTATTAGGAGCTGAAAATCCACAGCTTTTTGTGCTGGTAATGGAGGTGGCTTTGGACCCCTGTGAACAGATGTAACAAGTGCATTGCACATTCACCAACTGAGTAATTTCTTAAGGTACCATTCAGTGTGCAGTACCTGGTAACCTCCATGATAAGCTGTAGAGCATCAATCACCCATTCTGTCTTTAATAAAAAAAAAAAGTAGTGGTTTATTTTTTATTGGCTTTTGTAGCTTTTTTATGTTTTATATGTTGCCTCAATACATCATTAAAATTGCACATCCTTTTTCTTTTGTTTGTTTACATGAAAGTGTAATTTCTAGCATTCTCTACAAGGATTTTCTAAAGCAATTTTGAAATGTATTTAAAAAAAAAAAAAAAATAGAGCTAGGTTTGGATTTGGAAGTTGTGTTTAGGTTCAAAAGGTTCCTGATATCCTTTACTGGCCTATTGATACACAGTAAAGTTGCCTTGTGATATTAAAACTGAAACTATGAAATACTGATAGAAGTGAAATAATGAGCTCCTGATTACCAACTAGGCTGAAGCAACAACTTCTTATTAATCTCACTGTGCTGTGTTGTCAAAAACTAAAGGAAAGCAGTTTTTTGTCTAAAGCTCAAAAATTAGACCTTTCTTAGGGTCCTGCCTTCTAGGGCAGAAGGGACCTTCCTCTGAATTAATTCTGCAGAGGGTTCTGTAGTGAAATCAGCTCCCTTGTTGCAGAAGTATATTTCCATAAAACTGTAGTATAGTTGCCTTTTTATGTATGCTAAAATTAATGGAAAAATTTTAGCAACAAAAGTACACCTAAGCAACAGTCTCTCTTTGGTGTTTGAAGCAAATCAGAAATGGGACTTGGAGTAACTCGCAGAATTTTCACACCTGATAATTGCTGCGATGACTGCATGCAGGGGCGTAGTAGTCCTTTTACACTGACATTGCTCTTGCATTTTCACTTATTTATTATTCTGTTTTATTTTTTTTAAGTGCTATTTTATGCAATTATTCCCTCACAGAAAGAGTTATGTTGAAATAAATATTAACTACTATTTGAATTAACAATTACATTCAGAGGATTACATTAGTAGTAAAAATGTATACTAATTAGTATTCAAATTAAATTACTTAATTATATTCCAAGTAGCTTATTTTCTGCCTTTTCTAAAGAGGCTCAAATGTACTACTTCAGTTTCTCCATTGGATTTGAACTTTTTTCAGAAATTAATCAGGGTTTTCATCTTTTTGTGCTTTCTTTTTAGCTGATTGGAGGGACTGCTCTTCTATCAAAACCTACAGCAGTAGAAGATAATCCCATTCAGATGAATAGAAGTGAGAGGATTAAATATTTGCAGCTACTCTTGGTTTTCCACCATGTAGCATACTGATATTTCTTTGTGAAGGAAAGAATGTGTCAGGGTTAGCATTAGCATGACTTCTCTTTGCAAGTCTGAAAAAATATCTGTCATTCTGCTAGTCTTCCCATTAACTACCTGAGCAAATGCAGCAAGATTTCATTACTTTCAAGAGACTGACTCTGCTTTTCTTTAGGTGTATTCTTTGCTAAACCTTTTGTTTTTAACAATTGCAAAAAGGTAACTGAAATCCTGTCAGATTTACATCATCTTCAGACAAAAGACAGTCTGAGTACTAGGAGAACATTTTTTGATCAATTTCTTAAGAGCAGCTTTACATTTAATTAGAGACAAGTCTCTTGTTTAAAAGCTGAGCAGAGGGAGTAGTGCACTGAAACACAGAGCCTGAGCCTATAAATGGTATGGCGTGCACTGGAAATGTGGGTTTAAAATACATATTTTGCTGAAACACATTGTGCTAACCTAGATCCTACTGTGCAGAGGGGCCATGCCATGCCATCTCACTCCTCCTGCCTGTTTGCTCCTACCAGTACTGATACTCAGCTCTACGGTAAACAGAGAGTTAAACTGGCAAAAAATTAATTTAAGCCCTGCTCTCCGTGGCAAACAAACAAACAAACAAACAAAAACAAACCAAACAAGCCAACAAACAAAAAAAATAGAAAAGAAAAAAACAAACCAAAAAAAAAGATGAGGTTAGGCTGAACAGCACAGTTGATACAGGGTGCAGGTATACAATTGGCAATGGCAGTGCCCCTTTTGGAGTCAGCCCATAGTTAGACCATGTCATTTGTATCACAAAATCTCACATACATGGTGAGCATTATGTAAGGAATTACTCACTCTATAGTTCCATAAGCAGTTCATTTTAGAAAAATCTAGTTTTAAAATCTCACATAAATTATTCATTGCGATATATGTGTAACATTTTGAAATATATAACAGATGAGAGTAATATATAACCTATATATATGGAATATGTATGTTATATACTTATGATACAAGGCAGGCAAAGCAGAAACTGTGGTGACAATAAGGGTTAATTGGCAGGAAGTATTAGTGGTACAGAGCATATTCTTAATTTTATGCGTGTTCTTACATGCTTTGCTGAACTGGGACTATTGAGAGCACCCTCTAGTCGTATCAGAACATCCGTTAAATCTACATAAATCAATACCACATCAGCAGTTTTCTAGATTAAATTACATGACTGTAAGTTTCAAGACTACTTTTATGCAAGTATAGCACTAAGAAAATGAACAACTTTTATAATGTTTAATCTCACCTTGGACTTTGAGTACTTGTTAATATAATTCGTTAGTAAGCAATTTCATACTAAAATGTATAAAATATGAATAAATATACTTGTCTGAAAATTGTTCAAAACCTGCAGGATGACGTGTTTTATAGAATGCCTGCAACCAGGGAAAACTATGACATCTGTTTAGTTCTATGCAGGAGGTTTTACTTATACATTCAACTTGTGACTAAACAAAATAAGTAGAAAGACCATAGTCTGCAGTACCTGTAATTTGCCTAAAAAGACAGAAAGAGAGTAAAACCTCTGAAGAAAGAGGCAGGCACTTTACTGCAGATCACAAAGAAATGAGAGCAGGCCCAAAAAGCTTCATTTGGTGGAAGATTGCTTATAGTGCTGTGATTTTGAACTAGATAACCTGTGGAAAAATGACATGTAGCACCTGTAGCTAAGATAATCAATTTCCAGATAATGGGAGAATTGACTTTAATTTGTTAGAAGTCAGAATTAATACTAATACGCTTCAAGTCAATACCATTTGCATTACAAATGCCAGGTTTTTTGCAAGATGAAGAAAATAATGTACAATGTGATGCTATGCTCCAAAACAGCATATAAATTCAAAGCATAAGTTACTTTATAATTCATTTTTCAGTTATATTTTTGGGGGTTTTGTCACTTTATCATGTCTGTATGCATGAAGGCGCATTTGTGGAAACACTTGATAATACAGATCTTTCTGACTACTACTTGGAAAAAAAATCAAACAAATGTTCATCTTGCAAACTTATTCATAATTGCTACTTACCAAATGTAGGAACAAACATTGTTTTGTGTGAAATTTATAACCATACATTAGTTTACATTATATGTGACTTTCAAATCATATGTAAATAGGAAGAAGAAAGAATTGGTGAAATCCGCTATTGCTGAGCACCAGCAGAGGAGATGTGAACAAACAGTAGCAGCATATACTGACTGTTACCAAGTACTACATAATATGGATTCTGTTCTGCTCAGATTTGACATGCATTCTGCAGCAAACCATTTCCCCTTTCTATAGCCTAGGCTCCATGTACACACTAGAAGTCTTTATAATATTGCTACATTCCAGCCGGAGGGTTCTGATGCCCAATTTCTACTTGCTCTGAAAAGGAGAAGTGTTTTCCCTGCTTCCCAGGAAAAGCTTCAGATCTCCAGGTTTGTGAGTTTGGAATAGAATAAACGGTGTAAATCTGGAGAGTCAGCTGTTATTTGGTATTCTAGTTCCCAGTTGTTTGAGTTGTACAAAACTTCGTGCAGGAGCTGCTGCAGGGTTAACCTTGGCTGGGGACCAGCGGTGCAGAAGGCAACAGTAGTTCCCAAGGACTGCACATGCCTTCTTAAGTAGCTTAGGTAGTCTGCTGCTAGGATATGATGGTTTGGGAATCCCTGGCTAATTTTAGTAAATTGTTTTGAAATTGCATTTTGAAATAACATGTAAAAGTTTGAAGAGCTGGAATTTTTTTTTTTTTTAAGGAAAGCAAGAAAATAAAGTATCTCACTTTGCCTGAAGTGAATCATCCTCCCCTCTACTTTGGAAAAGAAAAATAGACACTGTAAAGTTTAATGTAAGTAAAACCCACAAGGTTCCTCAGGCACATAGAATTTATGGAAAATTTTATAAGTAAGAGTTGCAAATGATTGGGTGCTCATTTTCTGCCAATCTAAATTGAGAGTTCTGTTACTGATTTATAGAGGGCTGAGATCTCACCTTCAGAATAAAACGGACATTAAAAATTATGTTGTAGGTTTTATAGCAGCCATAAAATAATTTATTGAATTCAGTGTGATTTCCGTAAAGTCCAAAGGACTACTTAATGGAATAAATGCCTGGTGATCCATTCATCTGGACTAAGAAATAAGAGTTATGTTAAAGTCTGTGAGTTTTTCCCTCCAAAGATTGTTTTCAAGTAAAGCATAATTCTCCATGTATTGATAGTAATTGCCACTGAATTTTGTGCCCTGAATTTTCTATGGCAATGAATAGACAAATCATAAAGTTGAAAAGTGCAAGATGTTCCTTAGCAGGGAATAAATGCCAGCACTCTATACCTTTATGGTTATACTGACTTTATTATGGACAAATCAGCCAACTTGGAAATAAGCAACTACTAAGCAGTGGCCATAATTTTAATACTGTTTTCCTGCTTGGAAGGGCAGCCCATGTTCTGTTGTCACAGCTGCCTAATTGAAGTTTGATCACACAGCTGGATCACTGGTCATGCACCAGTGACCTCTCTGCTTATTGCTGTTACACTAACTTTTTGTTTCCCAATCTTAAGCAAATTAAAGCAGGCAGCTGCAAAATCATCAATAGGTCAAATTCATTAGCTGTTCTCTCTATGAAATAAACAGGAAAATGAAGCTCTCCTTGGTCTTAATTAGTTCTTATAAAAGTTGGCAAGGAAACAAAGACATTTGTACACTCCTTTATTTTTATAAGAGACTTGCCCGAAAGAAAAACCTCAGACATGTAATTTCCTTTTTTTTTCCCCTCCCCTGCTTAATGCTCTCAGTCAGAGGCTAACCCAGCACTCTCCCTCTGAGGGTAGAAAGAAAGGTGGTTTGGCAGGGGGTTATGCTATGTCTCTTTTGTGCAGATCGAGGCATGTTCTGGGGAGTCTGCACAGGCTGTTTCCACAGTGATAGGCCACACTCTGTATTTACAGTCTCCCGTACTGCAGGAGAAGCCTTAGCTGTGTGCTGTGGTTCCGCAATCATTACCACTGGCTCTCAGCCATGCCACATCACCCAGCAGTACAAATTTGATCTGGATCAGGTGTGGGCACATGATTACATTTTTGTCAAATTAGCAGAGTGCTTCGTGAGGATTTTATGCTGCCTGTCTGCTTTTATCCTGGTTGCAGAGGAACACGCGGTGCTGGAACCACAAGAGGGTTAGGGCTGTGTGGGCAACCGATCCCTGTTGCAGCAGTTCATCCTGCCGGGGCAAAGGTAACCTATCAAAGTTTTGTTGGAACAAATTGAATTGGCAGAGAGTGTTTCAACAGGAACAGCACCTTGTGTCACACGCCCGTGGCGCTGTAAAGCTGGCACCAGAAGCCTCCAACATATTTAATATGCTGTAAAACATTGCCCTATCCTGTAGCCACAGACTAGTCCAGAGGAGTCTTAATTCTCCTTATTCATGCTATTTTCCACAAAATTTACATGTGCTTCATACTTGCATGTTGTTCTGACCCCTATATACTTTTTAAGGTGCTGTTTTGTGGTGAGCTGAAAACAATGTAAGGCTTTAGTGCTGCTGAAAAGGTGTGATGTCACCACTTCCATTGCATCAGCTCTAGTAATGATGCCAGTGACAGAGTGAGTCAGACTAGCAAGTTGATTTAACTGAAAACTAAGAAAAAATAATAGTAAGAAAGAAAACCAGTGAAAGTTTGGACTGCTCCTTTGCTGGCAGCCCTCATATTAACTTGAGCCAACTGTGAGCTTAGGGGTTCAGATTCTGAGTTTCAGCTCTGGGTATTTTCCAGCTGAAAAGGGGAAGGGGAACGCTAAGAACAGTTGTGATAAATGGTTAACAGTGAAGCTACTAATTTACTAAAGTGTTAGTCTGTTGAATCATTGCAAAATATTTCCATTACTTTTTCTATACCTAGTATGTGGATAATAGCATTCATGTTAATTGGCTTGCTTATTTACTTTATCAGTGAAATGTTTAGGATAATGAAGTAATGTGGGGGAAATTTTTGCCTTCTGACAGTAAGTGACAGTCAGGAAAGAAAAATATCTTAGACTTCTGTCTTTTCATCCACTAATCTGTAATTCCTCTACTCCTAGGATTGCATATTGCTGTAATTCTTTGACTTGTAACTCAACCACTGAATAGACATTCCTTTCTCGTTCTAGATAAGATAGTTAGTTGTCAGCACTTTAGAAAGAATTTACTTTTCTCCGCCATCAATTAAGTAAGCATTTTTAAGAGAGGGCAATAAATCCTATGTCAGGATCAATGAAGCCTTAAAAAGAAATGGCTAGTGACTTCTATCTGCCCTGCTGCATTCAGTCCCTCCTGAGGACTATGTAGTAAGAAGCCAGCTTGTAGGAATTTTGGAGAGAATAGTTAAGGGGTAGGTGCAAAATGGGAGTGAAGACTATGGGGGGATTTCAGGAAAGAGCATGCATAGGCAAAGACTGCAGGAGATGTCAGAGGGTGAATTAAGAAAATTATCTGAAGGGGGAACAAGTGGAGAGAACTATTTCATGCCAGAGTAAGGTTGTACCTGGTGGGGAGGACCGAAGGCAACAGTTGATTCCCAAAGGGCAAGTATTGAGAAGGTGTGGTATGGCTGTTTCCTAATCTGTTTCTTGTAAAATAGCATGAGTAATAGTTCAAAATACTTATTTATACTGTTCAAGATAATTTTCCTGATTCTTAGCTGTAGATTATTAGACTGTGTTAAAATGAATAACCCTTCTAACCAGAACTTTGAATTTGTTAATCTAAAATAAAAAGTTGTAGAATGTTGTCTTAAATCACTACAGCTGCTTGCAAAACAAATTACCAAGGCACTACCTAAACAAAGAATTAGGAACTCTCTTACTTCACTTTTTCTTGAAGTCCTAAAAAACTCACTGCTGAGTTGTCAAAGCTAAATAAACTAGTGACTTCCTAGCTTTTGCTTTGCAGAAAGTAATTTAACTTAAAGCTAGAGATATTATTGTGATTTAACTCTTAGTTATGGCTACCTCCATGACCCACTTTAAATTAAGAAATATACAGAACTTTTTCATAAACCTTAGAGGAAAATAAAATTCCCAATGTTCCCCTGAGTATCTTGTTGGAAAAGTTAAGTGTAACACTATTACTTAAAACATTATTTTAGGGGCCTCTAATTTAAATTCTAGGGGAGAAATGTTCATATCATGTCACTTCAGTAGTCTGCCAAGGCTTTGAATCAGATTTATTGGAATGAACTAGGAAGTTACAGTTCTGGATTGCTTCTCTTTGTCAAACTGACCATGTAAAAGCATGAGCAATTTGGATATGAAAGTGACTGTTCATTTAAGGCTCATGCTTCTTGAGTTTGCTACTTTTTTCCTATACTTCAGCTAAAAATATTAAAAACCCAAGATATATTTAAATTGTGAAATTCTATGTGAATAGTAACAGAAGGTCACAATATGTTCAGAGAATTCAAATATATGAATGTTCTCTTATGAATACTTACTTCTTATATAGATGGAGTTGCAGATGGGTTACCAGATGGAATACCTTCCTACCAATATAGTTATATGTATTTAAAAATGGATGCAGTGCAATCATATTATTTAAATCAACTCTGTTACTGCTTTTGAAGCCATAATGACAGTAACTATTCTGTAAATATGGCAAGTGGAATGTAATTTCTTGCTTTAGAATTGTTGGACTTGACTGAGCTCTAATCTTCTAAAGCTTCTGAAGAAGAGACCTTAAACCAATTCTCTTTTCTTTAGGAGATTGTCCAAATATGTTACAGCATGAAGTACAGTTTAGGCAGGGCACTAGATGTCCAGCAGCACATGAAACAGAACTGGCTAAAAAGAAACATCAAGTGAAACATTTTGGGACATATCTGACTCTTCTCTTTTTCACAAAAATCAATGCTCATGCCCGAGCCAAAGGCCCAGCACATTTGGCAGAAGTATTCTTTTCCACTTGTTCAGTCTTTTGCCCTCTGATTAGCTTGCTCAGCTGGGTGTTATTAATGTTGATATCACCATCGCATAATATTAAAAAATAAACCAGAAGAAATAACTTGCACAGAGACTGAAAAAACAGCACACAATACCCCTGTAAACACCTTTTCTCAATGTGCGTATTTTCTCATCTCATCAGCCTGCTATACTTATATTCTCCTGCTTTACTTGTGTTGGGTCTTCTTTTTTCAGACTGCCATTCTTTCACTTGTGAAAAGTCATCAACTAGCATGAAATGCTCCAGTCTCTTCATCATCCTTGTGGCCATCTTTTGGACTCTCTTCAGTATGTCCATGTTTCTTTTGTACTGAGAGGCCCTGATCTGGGCCCAGCACTCCAGATGTGACTTTACCAGTGCTGAGTAGAGGGGAAGGATCATCTTCCTTAACCTGCTGGCTTTAATGAAGCATGTCAACAAGACAACTTATTTCAGTCTCCAAACTACTCAAAGTAAAATCTGATATTTTCTTTCCCTGCCACAATTGGAAGAAAGAGTCAGGAGCTGTATGTTCTCCAGAAAGGTCAGGAGTGCTCCATCTGATCATTTGTATCTCCTACATGCTTTGTTGTTATCAATATTAACACTACCAGATTCAACAAACTAAAAAAATAATTCAGCTTTAAAAATTGTCTTTCCTTGCCTTAGAAGCTAAGAACTCACACTACTGTTGAACAGTGATGCCAGTCCCTTCACACATACATGTCTTTCAGTTCCAGGCTTTTAGTTCTTGAACTTGCTATGAGCCAGGAAAAGGAGGGAGCAGTAGGAGGAAGGACTGCAGCGACTTAGAGTTCTTCAGCCCTTAACTCTGGATGTGTGTTAGTGGAGGCTTCTGAAGCAACCCTGGACCTCCTATTCTGTCTGGGACATGTTTCTAATTTTTTGTAGTCTGATACTCAGCTTTGAATATCCGGACGTGTTCTGATTTGTCTGTTTTGAAATATATGCAATATATAAATATAAAGTAAAGTATGTCAGGCTTTTACATATAAGGTCCTTTGGGAGTAGGACTGTCTTTTAGTTTTGCATTGCCTACCACAGTGGTGTTGTGGTGCACTATTAGGTGTTAAAATACAAAAAAATAAAACTTACTGAGTGGACAGATATTAAATTATCTGGCTCTTCTTCCAAATTGCATAGCTGACCTGACAAAAGAGTTATGACAATTCAGCAGTTTCAGTATTTTAAAGGGTATTTAGAATGTGCTTACAGTAAAGAATCCCTAAAATAGAATAAAAAATAAAAATAAAAAACCCAACCAAACAAAAAAAAACCAAAACCCAAAACACAAAAACAAACAAACAAACAAAAAACCAACCAACCAAACAAAAAACCCTAGGTTTGCTGGGGTTGTGTTCGTTTCCTTCAAAGAAATAAGGAATGCTTATAAGCAAGGCAGGTTGCAGAGCAGTGTCATCTCTGCGCGCCAGAGGGAGCTGTACCCACACGGAACGACAGGACGCGATGCGTGCCAGGAATGCAGAGCAGGGATCTTGTGCTTGGTAATGGGATGTATGTAAGTACAGAGGACTTGAGCTTTGAAGTGATTGTATTTCTTTTTTCCCCCTTAATTCCTTCTTGCCATTAAAAAGTGTACACTTTGTTTTGTTTCGCAAGATGATAAAGTAATTTCAAATATACAGATCAAAGATGCTAATTGAATAATTGGTTTATTGTGTTCTTACAATGTAGTAGAATTAGCAGTACCTTCTCTGCTGTTATTGTCCTGGGAAAGACATTTTGACTATGCTACTTTGACTTCTCATAACTATGAAAAACCCTTACATTTTAGGTTGAAATGTGCCTTGCCTTGTCCCCATAAAAAGCTGAAATTTGAAGGGATGTTTGAAAGGAAAGAATATACCTAAGAACAAGAGAAATGTTAGAATCATATGCTTCAAATTAAAAGCCATCCACTTAACATTTTTTTTATTTAGCTGTCATGTTGTTGCTTTGTTTTTCATAGTGGTTTTTTTAATTATCATAATTACACTTCCTTTAAAAAAAAATAAAAAAATGGATTTATAGTTCCAGTCTTGTAGTAGAATCCAAGAACAAACTCACTGCTTCTAAGGCAGTTGTACCAGGGTTATATGGCTTCGCAAATCCCTCCATAGCACTTTAGTCTACATGAAATTGAAATGAGTGTCTGTGACAATTTAAGTAGCAGTGCACTGCAGGAGAAAAGGACTGGACATAGCCAGCTCCACAACAGAGTCACCACAGGACACAGGTAAGCCCATCAGCCAAGCTGGTGGCACCTCTGGGTAAACATAGTTAAGAACAAGCAAAACAAAGCATGACAGTGAGGAGTGAGGGGAAAGCATGAGAAATAGCCCAGCAAATACCAAGGTTGGAGAAGAATGAGAGGGAGGGGATGTTCCAGGCACTGGAGCAGAGATCCCAAGATTCCCCTGCCACCTGTGGAGAGGAGCATACTGGAGCAGGTATTTCCATTCAGCCTGTGGAGCCTCCTCCACAGTGGAGCAGATATTTTACTGCAGCCCATCTATCCCAGGCCAGAGAAGGTGGATATTTCCTAAAGGAACTGTGGTCCGTGTAGAGGAAGCTAGGCAGGGGCAAGGTCTCCTAACTGGAAACATGGCCTATGGAGGACTCCCACTGGGACAGTTCATGAAGGACTGCAGTCTGTGGAAGGACTCATACTGGAGCAGGACAAAAGTGTGAGGATGAAGGAGCAGCAGAAAGGATCTGTTAAGAACTCACCACAACCCACCATCTCCATCCTTCTGGCTCTGCTCAGGGGTGATGGGGAATAGATGAGTTGTGAATCTGAGCCTGGAAACAGTGTGGTGAGGGGAAGGTGTTGTTTTAATTTTTGTCTTTGTTTCTCACCATCCAAATCTATTTAAATTGGCAAAAAATTAATTCTTCCCAAGTTGAATCTGTTTTGCCCAAGACAGTAATGGGTAAGGGATCACCCATATCTATCTTATCTAGCTTTTCAGCTTGTTCTTGCTTCCTATTCTGTTGAGAGGGGACAGTGTGGGAGTGGCTGAGTAGAGGTCTGACAACTAGCCAAGATCAGCCCACTACAAAAGGATATTATTTGGAATTAGGTGATCTAGGAACTTTTTGAGTTCGAAGGATGAACTATTTGATTCCAAGGATGATATACCAAGAAAAATTGTGGGATTTAAGTCTCTGGCATCTATAGTCTCCTGTATTCCAAACCTAAAGGAATAGTATAGATTTCTATGGTATAAGTTAGAGGATAAACTTCATCAGAATAAGAGAAGACATTCTACTTCTTCTGTTTTGATATAGAAATTTACAAGAACTCAGGAAGAGTCCTAAAGGGTCTTCTTCAGTTAATCCTGTTCTAGAAGTGACTATGTAGTAAAGCTAAGCTGTGGCTAGTTTTAAAGCAGTGGAATTCAGAGAAAGACTATTTTATGTTTAAAAATAATTAATACATTTACATGGGGAAGAAAATACAAGCTCAAGATCGCATCAAGAGTAAAGCACAGAGAACAACTAACGAAATACACAGTCGTCCCATATTTTTTGGTGTCATTAACTCTTGAATATATCGGCCTTTAGGTTCATGAATGTTTTATTCATTCTTTCATAGATCTTCCTCAGAGATAACCAATTGGATACTGGACAAACAAACAAAAGAAGTAATCAGACTCCACTGACCTGTTTACCTTGATTGTGAAGGATGAAAAACACCAGCCGCTTTCTGTGTAACTGGGCTTCTGGTGGCACTTGCTTCTTTCCTTTTGGATGATATTGGCATAAAGACATCAAGATATTGAACTGATAATGTTGTGAGTTTATACTTGCCAGACTGTGTTCCATCACTTTTTGAAGCAGGTATGTTATTTGAATGACTCTGCCTTATTTTTTAGCACAAATCCAAATGAACTGTGGGTATTGTAAGAAAAAAAGGCATGTTATTACAACCCCTGTGTAAGACACTTAATCCTGAATAGTGTAAAATTTGTGCAAAACCAGCTGAAATTAACTGGGGTCCCATCCTCTTAGGAGATATGGAAATGCTACCAGAATTTGGATTGTCTTTTAATATATTTTATTGTCATTCAAGAAAGGAAACTATTTTCTTGACTTTGTTCTACTGGAACTAAAATGCGTAGCTTGAAAATAGTATTCTAATGTAATTTCAGCCATTGGGACTGTATCTAGTACTAAAATTGTGATGGTTACATCCTTCTTAATGAGGAGAGTGTAACTTTTTCTAGAAAAGTATTGTCTCATTGCACTTTTAGTATTTTATAGGACTGCTTTAAATGAGTAAGAACTAATTTTGAGTAGCTAGACATGAAAGGTGATTAATCACTAGAAAACTGAATACGTGAGTTTACACTTCCATGGCTGACTAGGTTATTAAAATTATGAGAAAGTACAAATTACACAACTTTAGTTCATCAGAGTTAAATCCATTGTAACTTTAATTTTTGTTTATGCTTCAGGCTTGTCACGTAGCTGATCAGCATTATGTAACAAATTTTTTAATTAATGCTATATGTCTGTGACTCCACATGGTTGCCCACCATGAACTCGTGCATTCACAGGGTTGATGCCTTTACTTGATTCAAGTGTAATCTGGATAGATCCCAGGATTACACTAAATATGCACTAGGCATGCCTTTATTAACATATAGTGTGGTAACTATTGCAGGTAGAAAAGTAATCTCTAGATATTCATATGCAATTTCATTCTGAATTGTTAGCTTAAAAGTTCAGTCCATTTAGTTGATGGATTGTGTACAACACTTAAAAGTAGAAATGATTTTTTTTTTCAGCACATCACTGAAACCTAAATTGCATATTAGCTGATCAGAAAGAAAAACCATCAAGGTAAATATGAATAAATTCAGGTCTTTTAGTAAATCAAATACCGTGTGCCAGAATTACTCAGTGGATTATGTTTCTCTGTGTGTTTACATGGTATTTGATTTTCTTTTTCATATTGAACAAAGCTGAAGAACTTAAGTGTTACATGGCTGGTTCTGAGCCAAAATGTGGCCTAGTAAATAATATATGAATTATGGCATGACAGTGTCTCTATTTCAGCAATGAGAGGAGTGTAATAGCAGGGAGGGTGGTCTTATCTAACAAAACATGTTCTCAAAAATTTTTCTTATGGCTGGGTTTACAGCTCACTTTTAGGCCTTTTCTGTGATCATTTTTCAACATTTAGGGAAGGGTGCAACATTCAAAGAAATCAAGAAGTTGTGCTGAGGGTTTTGTTGTGGCAAGTCTCCCATTAAGGAGCTTCAGCTTTCTGATATGAATCATAGGCACCTTTATCTTGTGTTTTAAAATATGGTTTACACAGAATCGTTTGGGTTGGAAGGGTCCTTAAAGATCATATGATTCCAAAACCCCTGCCATGGGCAGGGATACATTCCACTACACCAGGATGCTCAAATCCTCATCCAGCCTGGCTTTGAACATTTCTAGGGATGGGACATCCACAGCTTCTCTGGGCAACCGGTTCCAGTACCTCACCACTTTCACAGTTAAGAATTTCTTCCTCTAGTCTAAACTCAGCCTCTTTCAGTTTACAACCATTTCCCCTTGTCCTATCACTACATGTCCTTATCAAAAGTCCCTCTTCATGTCTCTTGCAGGCCCTCTCTAGATACTGGAAAGCTGCTAGGAGGAGTTTCTGCCGTATAAGTTTCTTTGTGTCATTGCCTATCATTAGCTAGGTGTGATTAAAAATATTTGGTTCTTCAAATGTAAAAGGATTAACTGTGAACCGCAAGAAGGTAGTAGATTGCACTCAATGGAGAATCACTGGTTTGTCTGCTTCTCTTCTGTGATGAAGGAAGAAACAAATGATACATCTGAAGAAGCCTGAATCTGTCAGCCTATGCGTAGCCTTCTCTTGAACTATGCTGTTAGGGTACTTCGTTAAATCTATCATAAGCTCATAGGTCTTGTATCTCAAATAAGATGGGACCCTGACTCAGTATTTCCCATGCAGAATTTTGTGATAAAGTTATTTTTATAATACCAAGGTCAGTTCTTGCTATCTGGTCTTATTACCCAGAACCTGATTCACTCCACCTGTCTTCTGGCTCATGAGTTGGGAATGCAGTCATCCTGAGCACACTGTAGAGTTAATAGGGAGAAAGTGCTTGACCCATTGTCCTCTGAGTGTGTATTTGTGTTGACAATATAAGAAGTCTAGTTTGACTCAGAGTCAAATTTCTTAATCACTCAACTTAGGCAGCTAAAGTTAGTTAGGCTGAACCTGAGTCCTTGGTGTTGAGAAAGCAAAAATTCTCCACTCTGTTGCATTAGGTAATACTCTTACTCCCATTGTAAAAACCCCAAACCCTTAATAAATATTTTAATTAAAAAAATTAATTATTCTAAGACTTAGAAAATAGAGACATAAACAAACACAAATAAAACTAGGTGGAAATACAATGTTTGGTTATTAAAGCTGCAGCAAATTTAACCATTCAATTCAGGTGACAGCAACTTCAAGCCTTTAATATGAACAGTGATACCTAATACAAACGCTTCTGTTCTTTGGCTTTTGCTCTTTCATTTTCTCTCTCTTTTTTTTTTTTCCCTAATTGTAAAATATCTTAAAGGACAGAGGATAATTTAGAGGAGATTTTATTCTAGATTAATTTTCATGTATTTTTAACCTTTTACTGCCTGATTAAAATATATTAAATTGAACAATAAGGAATATTATCCATATGCACTTGCAGTCCCTGCTGTTTTAAATTATGTTTTACATTGGCAGCTTTGGTAATGCACTGCTAACATGGCTGAACAAAGGCAACGTGCTTTGTCAACATCAGGTGAAGCGCTATATGAAATCCTGGCACTAGAGAAAGGAGCAACACATGATGAGATTAAGAAGTCCTACAGGTATGTAAAATATGTTTTGCAATGGGTCTAAAAATGCTTATGTATCTGGCATTATTATGATGGTACTTGCACCATAGACAGTCATTGGAACAATCTTTTTTTTACCTGTGAGCTTGAAAAGAATCAGATGAATCAATGTGAATCTACTAATTTCATCCCACAAGCAATATGCTCTTCATCTGAAATGTTTTAATGTAACTGAATGAGAGGTCAGACTGCTAGGATAAACTAACACAGGCTATGCTTGTGAAGCACAGTCTTTGAATACTGCACCCAGTTCTTGTGTAATAACAGCTTTTTCCTGAAGCATATTGAAAAGTAAAACCAAAGCAACAAAGGGCTATAATGACAACTTGAGAACTATAGTCAGAGAAATGAGTTCAATGAGTTCTATCTTGTCAGGACAAAAAGAAAAGAAAACTGACAGATTATGATTATAGCGTACAATATCCTCGAAGGGTAAAATTGCCAGGTGTTAAGAGGGTTCTTCACTTTATGAAGGCAGGCATAACCAAAACCAGTGCCTGGGATCTGAAAGTGACTTGAACTGAAAAAGGTACCTGGTTTAAACTGTGAGTATAACTAACTACTGAAAAATACTGGCTCAGGAAATGGTAGTTTCTCTACTGAAAAGGAAGAGAGGACATTAAGACAAGTTTTACTCAAACATAAAATGGTGAAAAATATTTTAGTGTTGAAATGTAACAAGACCCTAAAGTAAGACCAGAAGATTTTGTGGATCATTTTGCTCTTAAATCTGGTCAGCTGCTGTTGAAAGAGAAAGAATTTTAAATGTCATGAATGAAATAGGTAGTATTGACACTTAAGTATGTCAGACATACTTTCAGGTATAATAAATATTGTAAAACTTTTATTACAGCATCATTCTGGGTGTAGTTCGTTGCACTGTATTATCAGTCAAACTTTAATGCAGCTTGCTTTTCCTAACAAATGTAAGAATATATTTGAATTCCAAAGGGGGTTATAAAATAGCTCTACTTTAATCATTGTTTAGCTTCAATTTTCCTGGGACCCCGTTCTCCATATTTTTGAACAAATTCATTTCTCCCACTTTCTGTTCCTAATGGTGTATAGTTAATGGAGGCAGAAGTAGAGAATGTCTAAATTCTTCACACAATGGAGGGAAATGTTGACCTCCCATCATTCCATTGTTTTGCATAATTATACCACTGGGGACAAAGCTTACTACAGTATCAAATTCACTCATAACTTGCACCTTCTGTGTCCCTGTAGTATAGCCTGGCTGCAGAAACCATCTTTTGTAACAAGTTGCTTTTACATTTAATTTTCTGGAAAGTAGGCCTTCTTTAATCTGCAGTGGAGAGTTTTCATGCAAGAATGTAGAATGGAATTAACTTTATTTAATGCTGAACGTGAATACAGATGATTTACATAGTGATCCGTGGCAAAAATGGCAGTGGTGCTTTCTCCATCTCTATTAGTAATTAGAGGAAAAAAAAAAGGCTGCTTCTGCCTAAAGTAGAAATATCAGGGGGATTCACTTTTAATGGAGTAGCTGTAAATATTTGCAAGATAAAATGATGAGTCAGTCTCATAGATTTTCCTTCATTATCTTTTAATTTACACTAATCCAAAAATCTGCTGCTGAACTGGTATTTTTCAGTACAAAGGATAAAACCAGCAATACCTGATACTGAGTTTCCTGCCATTATTAATTAACTCACTATTAATCAGACTACTACAGCCTGGGGCAAAATTTACTTTTTAATAAACATGGCAGAGATACCTTTCTGTGCTTCTATTTGGAGTTTTGCACAATATAATTTTTCAAGGAGTAAAGCTAATAGGATTATAAACAACAGAATTTCAAAAGAGGTCTGTTTATCTTCAATACTCTACAAAAATAAACTTCAGAAGATTTTCTTTTGGCATAATAACATAAACTGTACTTTCACTTCTGCTTTTTGGTCTGACAGTGGAGTAATATGCAGAGGTATTGGATTTCTTTTCTTCAGAAGATTCAAAAGTTCCTGTTTTATAGATTATTTACAAAAAAAATCATAATCATAGAGTGGGTTGGGTTGGAAGGGACCTTAAAGATCATCTAGTTCCAACCCTCTGCCATGGACAGGGACACCTTCTACTACCCCAGGTTGCCCAAATGCTCATCCAGCCTGGCTTTGAACATTTCCAAAGGAACATTTCCAGGGATGGGGCATCCACAGCTTCTCTGGGCCACTTGTTCTAGTACCTCACCACTCTCACAGTTAAGAATTTCTTCCTCATATCTAATCTAAACTTAGCGTCTTTCAGTTTATAGCCATTTCCCCTTGTCCTATCACTACATGTCCTTATCAAAAGTCCTTCCTCTCTCTTGTATGCCCTCTCTAGGTACTGAAAGGCCCCATTTAGGTCACCCTGAAGCCTTCTTTTTTCTAGGCTGAACAATCCCTATTCTCTTAGCCTTTCCTAGTAGGAGTGGANACAGTTAAGAATTTCTTCCTCATATCTAATCTAAACTTAGCGTCTTTCAGTTTATAGCCATTTCCCCTTGTCCTATCACTACATGTCCTTATCAAAAGTCCTTCCTCTCTCTTGTATGCCCTCTCTAGGTACTGAAAGGCCCCATTTAGGTCACCCTGAAGCCTTCTTTTTTCTAGGCTGAACAATCCCTATTCTCTTAGCCTTTCCTAGTAGGAGTGGAGCTCCAGCCCTCTAATTATCTTGGTGTCCCTCTTCTGGTCTTGCCCCAACAATTAGACACCTCTGTGACACTGGTGACTAAGAATTTTATTAGAAAATGTGTGCCATACTATTAATGCAATTAGTTACTGCAAAAAAAGAGGGATAATGTCTTGCCTATGTCAAGGATCTGTGCTATTCCTGATACAACCTCTGGGTACACTAAAGGCTCCCCACAGACCCAAGAGGACAAAGGACCCCTCTATGTTTAGATAAGGAGAATTAAAAACATTGGAGAATGTGGGTCTCTCACATGCTAAATGAGTGTTCTACCACTTGAACTAATTCCCCACCCCATAGGCTCTGCCTGATTTCCTCTGTTCACAGACACCCACCCCTGATCCAGGATGCCCTGCACCCAAAGCATGGGTCTTCCATTGGCATTGCTCTCACAATACCACCATCCACTCACTTTCCTGCTGGAGGTGCAGACACTCCCAGTGGTGAGGACCACCATTTCCTGCTCAGGTTTCAGTCAAAACTACTTTGTAGTTGTATTCCCAAACTCAGGCAAGAGCTCAGGGATGGGCACCACTAAGGAGGAGCCAAAAAGTCAGGCCTAAAGGTCAGCAGTTCTGCAGGATCTGGGTCAGAGCCAAAAGGACACTCCTTTGAGCCAGAGATCCCTCTGTCCAGGCAAGGGGAAGGAAAAGTATTGGAGAATGCAAGCATTGATCCTGCTGCCTCTTGCACGCACAGTGAGTGCTCTACCACTTGACCTAATTCCCTGCCATGCAGCCTCTGCCTGAGGCTCTCTTACTCAGAGACATCGACACCTGATTTGGGATGCCCTGCAAACCTGCTGACATTGCTCTCAGACCACCACCAGCTCAGTCACTCACTTTCCTTGATTGGTCATCTTCCTAAATTTGGACAAGAGGTCCTGGTTGGGAAGCCTTGGAAAGAGAGACACCTGGGCAGGGCCAAAAACATGATGATGCCACAGGACGCGAGCCAGAGCCAAAAGGGCACTCCTTCGAGCCGGAGTTGAACCAGCGACCTAAGGATGGCCATGCAAGGGAGCCTACAGTCCTCCGCTCTACCAGCTGAGCTATCGAAGGAAGCACAGGGCCATTCTCAGGACCTCACCTCTCATAAACTCATCCACCACTTCCCTAGCCATGGCACAACTTCCTGCCTCTATTACAACATCCTGCTTCAAACACACTCAGCTCCACCATCTGAACACCTTGCTCAGCACTTTAGCCCATCAATCATGCAAACCACAAACAGAACCACTCCACAAGCTACTTGGACATCATCTTCTACAGCCGGACTCTCCTCATGGCCAAACACAGCTTACCCATATCCTGTTGCAACTGCCCTTCACTGGGTTTCACTGTGCTGTCTTTTGCCCTCTGGTCAAGCATCAGACAAAACAAAATGATAGCCAGTCCTCTCTTCTGGAACCTACACCAAAGCACTAGAAGGTCATGTGCAATTCCTCTGAACCTCACTTTCACCAAGCTGAATATGCCCCCTCTCCTCAGCCCGTCCTAAAACACAAAGCCCTCCATTCCTTGTGATTCTTGATGGCCCTCCACTGAAGCTACCCCATTTCATTGGTGTCCTTTTCTGTACTGGGTTTGAGATTTGAGAACTGTCAAGCAAAGGCAGAGAAAATCAGTTCTTCTCTCAAACAGCCCGTAGTGCTTTTGATACAGCCTTGGATATCCCTGTCCTCTGTAAATCCTGGTCATACTGGAAGTCTCCCCACAGCCCTCGGAGGATAGAGGGATCCCTGCCAAAGGTCTCTGTGTCCCAGCAAGTGGAATGAAAAGCATTGGAGAATGCGGGCATCGATCCCGCTGCCTCTCACATGCTAAGCGAGCGCTCTACCACTTGAGCTAATTCCCCACCATGTAGCCTCTCCCTGAGGTCCTCTCCCCTCAGAGGCACCCACCCCTAATTTGGGATACCCTGCACCTACAGTGACAATGCTCTCAGACCACCACCAGCTCATCCACTCACTTTTCTATTGGAGGTGCCCTTTACAACCTCAGTGCTCAGAGCCACCATTCTCATCCAACACTTCACCCCAAAACTTCCTTGGTAGGTCATCTTCCTAAACTCAGGCAAAAGCTCATGGCTGGGAAGTCTTTGAAGGAGATTCACCTGAGTGAAGCCAAAAGGCAGTGGCACAACAGTGTCTGGGCCAGAGCCAAAAGGGTACTCTTTTGACCTGGATTTGAACCAGCAACCTAAGAATAGCCATGCAAGGGAGCCCACAGTCCTTCACTCTACCAGCTGAGCTATCAAAGGAAGCACAGGGCTATTCCCATGACCTCACCCATCACACACTCATCCAGCACCTCCATATCCATGGCACACCATCATGTCTCTATTCTAACATCGTGCTTCAAACAGCCTAAGCTCCAATATCACAACACCTGGTTTAATTCCTTTTGCATGTCAAATCATTCAAACTGCAAGCAAAAACACTCCACAAGCTACTTGGTTGGCATCTTCTCCAGCTGAACTCTCCTCAGGACCAAAAAGAGTTTATCTGTATCCTGCTACAACATCACTTCATTCCCTTTCACTATGCTGTCTTTCACTCTCTGGTCACGTACCCCAGGAAAGGACAGCCATTCTTTATTCCTATGAGCTGGAAAATCATGTGTGAGCCCTATGACTCTCTCTTTCTCCAGGCTGAACATTTCCATTGTCCTTGACTCATGCATTGAGAGAAATCCTTCCATTCCTTGAGATTCTTGAGAGTCTTCCTCCGAGGATGCTCCATTTCATTGGTGTCTTTCCAATACCAGGGATCTCAGAACTGGACATGTTAATTAAGATGACATTTTACATCTATCAAGCAAATTGGGAGAAAATAAGGTCCCCTGTTAAATTGCCCATGCTGCTCTTAATGGAGAGTTGGATGTTCTCCCACTCTTTGCATTGTGAGTATACAATGAGCACTCAAGAACCCCCGGAGGATGCAGGGCTCCTGACAGAGAACCTTGTGTCCAGGCAAGGGACATAAAAAGCATTGGAGAATGCGGGCATCGATCCCGCTGCCTCTCGCATGCTAAGCGAGCGCTCTACCACTTGAGCTAATTCCCCACCCTGCAGACTGTGCCTGAGGGCCTCTCCCCTTCCAGACACCCACCCCTGACCCAGGATACACTGCATCCAAAGCCTAGGCCTTCCATCAGCCTCACTGTCACATCACCACCACCATTCCTGCTGGATGTGACCCCAAACAACCTCACTGGTCAGAACCACAACTCCCTGATTAGAGTTCTCCCCCAAAATGTCTTGCCTGGTTGTCTTCACAACTAAAGATGAGAGCTCAGGGCTGGTCAGCTCTTGAAAAAAGGCCACCTTGGGCAGGGTCAAAAGGCATTGGTGCTGCCAGATCTGGGCCAGAGCCAAAAGGGCACTCCTTCGAGCCGGAGTTGAACCAGCGACCTAAGGATGGCCGTGCAAGGGAGCCTACAGTCCTCCGCTCTACCAGCTGAGCTATCGAAGGAAGCACAGGGCCACTCCCACTACCTCACCTATCCAGTACTTCCCTAGCCAAGACACAGGATCATGTCTCTATTACAGTATCCCATTTCAAACACCCTAGGGTCCAACATCACAACACCTTGCTCAACCCTTTAGCTCATCAAAACATGAAAAACTCACAAAGAGAATCACTCTACAATCTCCTTGGACATCGTCTCTTACAATGGAATTCTCCTCAGAGTCAAACAGAGATTATCCATATTGCTGCACCTTCCCTTCATCACCTTTCACTGTGTTGTCTTTTGCTCTCCAGTCAAGAACCAGACAAATGTATAGCCACTACTCTACTGTGTAACCTACTCATATCTGCTGGATGGTCATGAACAAGACCTTTGATCTCTTTCTCCAAGTTGAACTTTCTCATTCTCTTCAGCCCATCCCCAAAGTGAAATCTCTCCATTTCTCAAGATTCTTGGTGACCCTTCACTGAATTGCATCACTTCCTTGGTGTCTTTTACTGTACTGGTGATGAAATTTGGAAATGGCCACAAGTTGCACCAGGGGAGGTTTAGATTAAGAAAAAAAAAATTGTGTAAAGGGTTATAAAAGATTACAACAGTCTGCCCAGGCAACTGGTGGTTACCATCCATGCAAGCATGAAAAAACACATCACTATACCACTTGAAGATATGATTTAATAGTAAATCTGGTGGTAGTACTGGGTTGACAACTGGACTTGATGATGTTAAAGGTAATTTTCAACCTTAATTATTCTATGATTCTATAATTTGATATCAAATCATAGAAAGCAAAAACGGAGAAAGTCAGTTTCAGTGTTGAACTGCCTGTATTTCTCTTGACACAGCCCTGAATATCCTTGTCCTCAGTAAATCCAGGGCATACCACAAATCTCCCACAGCTCCCGGAAGGCGTAGAACATCTGCCAAAGGGGGCAAGCAAGTGGAATGAAAAGCATTGGAGAATGCGGGCATCGATCCCGCTGCCTCTTACCACTGCTAAGCGAGCGCTCTACCACTTGAGCTAATTCCCCTATCCATGGCCTCTGTCTGAGGGCCTCTTCCTTCCCAGGCACCCACTCCTGACCCAGGATGTCCTGCATCCAAAGCCTGGGCCTTCCATTGCCGTTGCTCCCACACCACCACTCACCCACTCACTGTCCTGCTGGAGGTGGCCATGGACGACCCTAGTGATCATGACCACCATCCCCTGACCAGGGTTCAACCAAATCTCCCTTGGCTGTTTGTCTTCCCAAAATTGGGCAGGAGCTCATGGTTGGACATCCCTTTGAAAGAGAGACACCTGGGCAGGGCCAAAAACATGATGATGCCACAGGATTTGGGCCAGAGCCAAAAGGGCACTCCTTCGAGCCGGAGTTGAACCAGCGACCTAAGGATGGCCATGCAAGGGAGCCTACAGTCCTCCGCTCTACCAGCTGAGCTATCGAAGGAAGCACAGGGCCATTCTCAGGACCTCACCTCTCATAAACTCATCCACCACTTCCCTAGCCATGGCACAACTTCCTGCCTCTATTACAACATCCTGCTTCAAACACACTCAGCTCCACCATCTGAACACCTTGCTCAGCACTTTAGCCCATCAATCATGCAAACCACAAACAGAACCACTCCACAAGCTACTTGGACATCATCTTCTACAGCTGGACTCTCCTCATGGCCAAACACAGCTTACTCATACCGTGCTGCAACTTTCCTTCACTCTGTTTCACTGTGCTGTCTTTTGCCCTCTGGTCAAGCATCAGACAAAGGACAGCATTTCCTCTACTCTGTAATCTCCCACAAGCAGGAAGGGCATGTATAAAGCCTCAAACTCTCTTCTTCTACAGTTTAACATTCTTACTGTCCTTGGCCCATTCACAAAGACAAATCCCTCTATTCCTTGAGATTCTGTGGGGCCCTGCACTAATATTTTTCCTATATGTGAGATCCCTTGCTCCCAAGTGTCTTGGTGGCCTTATTCTGAGGTCACTGCTCTTGGTCCATGTATGTCTTCTACACAAAGGCACAAAGTCAGGCACTCTCATGACTTTAGTCCCCAGGCAGTTAAACATCACACAGCTGCTCACTCCCTCCCTCCCCTGCAGTGGCATGGGGGAGAAAACTGGGAGGAAAAACAAGGCAAAATTCATGAGTTGAGAAAAAGACAGTTCAAAAGGATAGAAAACAGAGGGAAAAATAATAACAATGATAACAACAATAACAACAACTATAATATTAATACAATTAGAGTATACAAAACAAGTGATGCACAATGCAATTGCTTAACACCCGCCAAATGATGCCTTGCAAGTTCTTGAGGAACTCTCAGCCATCTTTCCTCCTAGTTTATATATTGAGCATGATTCCGTATGGTATGGAATACTCCAGTGCCCAGTTGGAGTCAGCCATCCTGGGTATGTCTATTCCCAACAACTTATGTTTCCCAGCCTCCTTGCTCGTAGGGTGCTGTGAGAAGCTGACTTGACTTCGGGTAGGCATTGCTCACAACAACTAAACCATCAGTGTGTTGTCAGCATTATTCTCCTCCTAAATCCAAAACACAACACTGTACCAGCTGGTAGGAAGATAATTAACTCAATCCCACCTGAAAGCAGTACAATATGTACCCCTTATTCTATACCATTTACATCATGCTCAGGTTCCACACTTTGCAGTACATCTTTTCCTGTCTCTTTGTATATATATGCAGATATCGTTTCCCTTAGCCTATGGACCATCTCTGAAATGTCAGTTGAGTTTATTTAGTTCATGACTTTGGATTCCTCTGTCATAGCAGTCCTTCAGGGCAGGAATGATGATGCATGATGCTAGATTGTTGAATGCTGAAGACAGTTCTGGTTCTGTTATTGCTGCACTTTGCCTGGTCTAATAAAAACTCATTCTTCATTCATCTGGCTAGTTTTTATTGTTATAATGTTGATATGGCATATAGCAGCCATAGTAGAGATGTCATACATTATTTTATAGCAACTAATGTAATACTATTCAAATCATTGGCTATTCTTGCACAGGTTCAGATCCCCTTCAGGTGTACATCATACTTGTCCATCCTTCTCTATTACTCACCAAGTGCACCCAGGTCCTTGAGCAAAGGCAGTATCACGGGTGGGTTTGCCTTTGCCATTGCCTGAAGCCGGAATAACCCAGACTGTCTCCCACAACATATTTCCTATGTGCACTACAGGAAATTTATCCCTGTGTCTATTAGAACTTCATTCTCTCCTGTGGGTCTGATGTGACAGACTATCAGATCTACACAGTCCAGTAAATCCCACTGGCCCTCTCTGCCAACTGGCTGGAGACAGGAATCTAACTTGTCCTTGTCATAGTATTTGCTACTCACTTCTTGTAAATATTAATCAAAAATCCCATCATCAAGATCATTAGCAAGATCAGCCTTTCTGCTCTTCCTGGGAAACTGTCTACTTGAGACTGGAGCAGCAATTTTCCTGGAAGAATCCCCTTTTGTTATTGTTTTTCATAGCAACTAACATACCTGTGCTTCTAGGGTCAAGGTAAGTTGTTCATCCCATTGCTCATGTCCTCTCAGTGGTCATGCAGGTGAAACCACAGAGTGGCCCATGATACATACCCACTCTCTTTTGAGTAGAGGAATTCTTACTGCTAACTGCTGAGAGGTCCATTAGGTGAGGAGTAGGATCTGTCCTCTTTGAGTTGCTGTTTCTCCATAACCAAAATGAAGGAGGAAGGGAGACTTCCTTCCTGTTGCTGGAGTTGGACAGCCTTTTTATCCAGTGTTTGTCTCTCACTGTCTTTCGAGGTCACTATTGCTAATGAGTCGGCATGCAACTATAGCGCACTCCATGCAAGTTTCCACCACATAGGTCATGTGCACATGATTCTGTCTGGATCTGTGGATAACTGTTTGGTGTGCAGGTCAGCATAAATCACCTCCAGCACAGTCAATTCCTTCAGGTACTGGATAGCTTTGTCCATGATGGTCCACTTCCTTGGGTCACACTGAATGTCTTCCTTGAAGGAATACCTTTCCTTCATGCCTCACAAGTGTTGCCTCCAGAGGCTGAGGACTTTGCAACCCTTCTGCAATCGTTTAATTAGTGCCCTGTTCCTTAGAAAGGGATCCCAGCTGTTTGGCTTTTGAGCACACTAATTCCAGGATACTGGTCCTGTTACCCTAAGATCAGACCAACCAAGTGGCAATGTGCTCATTCAGCTGGATGACAGCTGAAATCTTTTTGCATATCTCACCGCTCACTCAGGATCAGGTGGTTACTGCCTCATTTATGAATTCTTCCTCCTTCCTAGACTGCAGCCTCCTCTCTTATTCCTCTTGTTCTTGTAATGGCTCTGCTTTGGAGTAGTCTACCTTGTCCACTTCTTCCTCCTGTTCATTCCTAGAATCTCCTTCATCCCTTACTAAAGAAGACAACTTCTATTTTCAGTATTTCTTCTTCTGTATAGAGGCAACTGATATCAGTACAGGTTGGTTCTTTGGTTCACATGCAGTGTCTGTAACTGGGACTGGGGTAGCCAAAGAGCCCATCATTTTGTTGCCAGATCCAAAGACCTTCTCTTCCCCTTGAGTGTACTGAATAGTGTTGAACAGGGCATGGGCAGGCATGGGCCAGACCCTAGCACATTTGTTTCTCTCTGGAATTGCCAGGGTGATAGCATACTTTTTCCAAGCATTTTACTAGTTTTTCAGGATTCTGCACTTGTTCAGAAGTGAAATTCCAAAATTTTAGAGGTGCCCATAGTCCTAGGCCTTTGCCCATACTATCCCACACATCGTACCACTCATAACTATTCAGCCTCAGGGCAGACATCTGGCTGGTGTTCTTAAATAGTTGTTTGAGCCTAAACAAGGTCTAAAACACATTCAGGTGACATAGCAATAGGAACATGCTGGTTTGAACATCCTGACAATGTTCAAAATTCTGAAAAGCTATTGTAATTAGCCTGGAGAATAAGGGGAAGACGGAGGAAGGTGTCTGCCCTTTCAACTGACTCTCTGAGAAGGAAAGGTAAAGGATGTAATTAGAAATATTTTCCAATAGATGGCTCTAAAAGTACAGAGAAGACAGCAATACTTGATTACAAATACCAGATTAGTCTCGCAACTATCAATTTTATCATATCATAAACCAGTGTTACAAAGTATGGTAACATGATAATCTTAACCAAGTCCTCAGAGGTGATAAACAGCACAACAGGGAATACATTACATAACACAACTCTGAGAACAGATTCAGCACCTCTGAGAACAAACAAATCAACATTGGGAACAGCTACTATTAAACTAATATAATGAATGCTTACAAAAAAATTTTTTTACATTCTCTGGTCAGATCTGACAATACCTCAACCCTTCGAGCCCCATACTGGGCACCAAAATGGCTGTCGTGGTTTAACCTGGCAGGCAGTTAAACACCACACAGCCATTCACACACTTCACCCTGCAGGAGGGATGGGGGAGAGAGAAATGGGAGCAAAAAGAAGTTTGGGGGTGAGAAAAACAGTTCCAACAGGACAGAAAAGGAAGGGGGAAATGTCAATAACAGTAATAATAACAGAATTAGAATATACAGAGTTATGTACAACACAATTGTTCAACACCTGCTAGATGATGCCCATACAGCCAGTTTCCAAGCAGTGGCCCACAGCCATTTTTCCCTCTAGTTTATATATTGAGAATGATGTGATATGATATGGAATATTCCTTTGGCCAGCTGGAGTCATCTGTCCTAGCTATGTCTCCTAGCTTCCTGTGCCCCCCAGTCTCCTTGCTGGTGGTACAGTGTGAGAAGCTGAAAAGTCCTTGGTTTAGCCATAAACTCTGCTTGGCAACAACTACAATGTTTTTAACATTATTCACACGCTAAACCCAAACCAGAGGTATTAGCAAGCAAATGAACTCCATCCCAGGCAAAATCTATATATAATAGGTACACTGTTTCAAATTCTATCTATCAGATGATGAGGAAAGTCAGAGAATACTTTTTCCTAGACCCAGGGCCCTTGATGTCCTTGCAGAAACCAGGGATGCTGTCATCAACTATACTGCCCAGTTATGCTGCAAACTCCTTACAGCCCCCAGAAGTCAGGGGACACTTGTCAAAAGGCAAGTGTCCAAGCAAGGAGAACGACAAACATTGGAGAATGCAGGCATTGATCCCGCTGCCTCTCCCACTGCTAAGCGAGCGCTCTACCACTTGAGCTAATTCCCCACCTTGCAACTTTTCCCTGAGGGCCTCTCCCCTTCCAGGCACCCACCCCTGACCCAGGATGCCCTGCATCCAAAGCCTGGGCCTTCCACTGGCATTTCTCTCTTACCACCACTCACTCACTGACTTTCCTGCTGGAGGTGGCCATGGAAAACCCTAGTGATCATGACCACCATCCCCTGACCAGGGTTCAACCAAATCTCCCTTGACTGTTTGTCTTCCCAAAGTCAGGCAAGAGCTCGTGGCTGGACATCCCTTTGAAAGAGAGACACCTGGGCAGGGCCAAAAACATGATGATGCCACAGGACCCGAGCCAGAGCCAAAAGGGCACTCCTTCGAGCCGGAGTTGAACCAGCGACCTAAGGATGGCCATGCAAGGGAGCCTACAGTCCTCCACTCTACCAGCTGAGCTATCGAAGGAAGCACAGGGCCATTCTCAGGACCTCACCTCTCATAAACTCATCCACCACTTCCCTAGCCATGGCACAACTTCCCGCCTCTATTACAACACCCTGCTTCAAACACACTCAGCTCCACCATCTGAACACCTTGCTCAGCACTTTAGCCCATCAATCATGCAAACCACAAACAATGACTCCACAAAGTTCTTGGACATCATCTTTTATAGCCAGACTGTCCTCATGGCCAAACAGAGTTTACCCATATCCTATTGCATCTTCCCTTCATTCGGTTTCATTGTGCTGTCTTTTGCCCTTTGGCCAGAAACCTATATAGGCATTCCTCTGTTCTGTAACCTCCTGTGACCCAGAAGGTCATACAGAAGCCCTCTGAAGCTCTCTTTCTCCAGCCTGAACATACCCACTCATCAGCCCATCCACACAGATGTATCATCCATTCCTTGAGATTCTTGGTGACCCTCCAGAGACTGTTCTTTCATTGATGTTTTTCCTCCATAGGGGATCTCAAAACTGGACACAGTACTCATGATGCCATTTGATGCCCATCAAGCAAAGAGGCAGAAATGTTCATGAAACTCTCCGGGAAACTCTTAGTGCAGGCCTGTATGGTCTCCTACTCTTTGTATTCGGAATATACTGTGATGCTGCATCCACAGGCCCTGGCAAAGGTCCCTATTTCCAGGCAAGGAGAATTAAAAGCATTGGAGAATGCAGGCATCGATCCTGCTCCCTCTCGCATGCTAAGCGAGCGCTCTACCACTTGAGCTAATTCCCCACCATGTAGATTCTGCCTGAGGTTCTCTCTTCTCACAGGCACCTACTCTGACAAGATATTCTGCACCTACAGCCAAGACTGTCAATGTCCTCACTCTCATACCACCAATTCACACAACATTAATTCACCCACTCATTTTATTGCTGGAAGTGATGCCTGGAAGTCCCAGTGCTCAGGTTCTACCATGCCTTGCCCAGGATTCAACCAAAACTACTTTTTCTCATGCATCAAATGAGACAGTTCAAGTCTGGACTAACCTTGAAGAGAGGTCTCCTGGGCAGTGCTGCAGAACTTGGGCCAGAGCCAAAATGGCACTCCTTCGAGCCAGAGTTGAACCAGCGACCTAAGGATGGCCGTGCAAAGGAGTCTACAGTCCTCTGTTCTACCAGCTGAGCTATCAAAGGAAGCTCATGATTTTGACACCTCACACATTCATCACAGATTCATCCATCCATTCAGTTCTCATACCATGTATCTTCATGACTCTTCTCTGCAGGAAATAAGAAAGCCTTTAGATCACATTGCTTCTCAAGCCTATAACCCCTTACCAGAACAGGCCCAGACATGGTGGGTCACTGCAAGTGAGCTATCTATCCAGAATCGATGGCGCTGTCATCATGGCAAGACAGGGACAGCTGCAAGCAAGGAAGTCACTGCACATGTCAGAGTGATGATCACATCCAGTGACTGACAGTCAGGTCCATATTGACAAGCCAGGGCTTAGGTCAATGCAGGACATTCATTTGCACATCAAGTCTGGATCCAAGATCTCTGTGGCTTGATATTGCTATGGCTGTGGCCATGACTGAGTGATGGAGCAGGACTCTGTTTAGCATGGAAAGGGACTGAAGGCCCAGAGGTGAACATAAAGATAGCTCCTGTGCCAGGGTAAAGATGGAGACCCCAGTTGAGGCCAGTCAGGGCCATTCAGGCCTATTCAGGCACTTGATGCCTGGACGAGATATAATGGTCACTATGCAAGAGAACCGTCAGTCCTCCAGTCCATCAGCAAATACTGGTGGACCATCAGAGTCCCCTCCAAGCTCTGTCCCCATGACTGTGTTCTCAGAGCAGTCAGCTTGAATGAGTCCTCAGGGCATCTCAATGTACACCTTCTCCTCCAAGCAGCCCCAGATCAGGGATCTCAGTGTCCTGCTCAAGACTACAGCTACTCAGATCATGCCAATCTCCAAGTATAGAGACTGCACAGCACTCCAGAGCAACCTTCTTCTCCCACTTGGCTGATCTGAGGTGTCAGGTCCTGAGAGGCTGGTCCTGGGCCACTTGTTCTGGGATAGCCATAAAATATCACGTCCCTAGAGAGCAGTTCTGGACTGCTTACTCTGACACAACCAATGTTCAGAATACCCTTGAGCTAAATTTAGGCAAAACAATGCCAATTAGAAGGTTTCATTTATTTCAGCAGAGATTTAAACCTTAAACCTTGTCATAGGTTGAACAGCCCGTGACAGCAAGGATTTAAACTTTTCTGAACAGCCTGTGTCAGTACAGTGTCTTAAACTTTTCTGCATTAAACTTTTCTGAACAGCACAAGGCAGCAGCAATTTAAACTTTTAGGAGAGGATAAGAGGAAGTAGGAAAGATAGGAAGACAGAGATAGAAGAAAAAGATCCAGATCACCACCCAGGCTTCCAGTGCTGTCTCTGGTTTGGTTCCTTTGGATGGGGGGTGCACACCATGCCCTTTTCAGTTGCACTGTTGTTGACTAGTCCTCTTGCATGCACATTTTGTTACTCTCAAACTTTTCAGAAAGGGACTTGGGGCTCTAATGGTTTTGATAGTACTCTCCCTTGTCAGAGAGACAAATGCAATGCTGTCCCAAACTTGACTTTAGAGATACTTACCCAAGATAAGGAAGGTGGTCCCATAGAAGTGCTATCCTGCATTGCAAGATGCTCTTTTCTAACTGCACCTTATCTCCTTTTCTCTTTGGCCAAGTGTTTGAGACATTAACTCTTTTAGGTTTTCAGTCTCTGACCAGAGAGAAAAAAATAGAACTTGTCCTGCTTCAGTTGTGCCTGCTGTGTTTCAGTCCTCCACCAATCACCTCAGTAAAAGGCCTAACTCTTGATTCAATAACCCCCTGAAAGGCATTCTGATAAGTGCTTGTTTATCTCCCCAACAGTCCTTTCTTCTTCAGGATTGGCTCAAGACCACATTCAATGGCTTCTCCTTTAAGGGCAAGTGCTCCCAAGTGCCCTGGTGGCCTTATGGCCTGGAGGCTGATACACTTGGTCAATGTCTGTCTTACGCATGGAGGCCCAAAGATGGGCACAATATGCTGGATCCCATTGATCACGCTCAGAACAAAGTGGGAGAATCTGTTCCTTCCATTCACAACCCATAGTGCCATACCCATAGCCCTGGATGCTGTTCTCCCCTTTGCAGCACACAGCAGTTATCACTGCCTCCATAGGACATGGGCCCCTGCCAAAAGTCTCTGTGTCTAGGCAAGCAGAGTGAAAAGCATTGGAGAATGCGGGCATCGATCCCGCTGCCTCTCGCATGCTAAGCGAGCGCTCTACCACTTGAGCTAATTCCCCACCATGTAGCCTGTGCCTGAGGTCCTCTCCCCTATCAGGCATCCACCTCTGACTCAGGATTCCCTGCACCCACAGCCAAGACTCCAATGTCCTCACTCTTGTGCAACCAATTCACACACCACCAATTCACCCACTCACTTTATTGCTGGAAGTGATGCCTGGAAGTCCCAGTGCTCAGGTTCTACCATGCCTTGCCCAGGATTCAACCAAAACTACTTTTTCTCATGCATCAAATGAGACAGTTCAAGTCTGGACTAACCTTGAAGAGAGGTCACCTGGCCAGGGTCAAAAGGCAGCAGTGCCACAGAACCTGGGCCAGAGCCAAAAGGGCACTCCTTCGAGCCGGAGTTGAACCAGCGACCTAAGGATGGCCGTGCAAGGGAGCCTACAGTCCTCCGCTCTACCAGCTGAGCTATCGAAGGAAGCACAGGGCCATTCCCATGACCTCATACATCACAGACTCATCCATCCATTCTGTTCTCATATCACATCACACATACCTGCATGACAGTGTCCAGGAGGAAGAAAAACATGAAAGAATTGCCTTATACCCACATAACCTGGAACATCTCAGGTCCATAATACCAGTTCAGGACAAGACTCAGCCATGGTGGCTCACTCCAAATGAAAGGCCAGAGAAGACTGCACCGGAGCCAGGCAGGGATAGCTGCAAACAAGGAAGTCACTGCAGAGGTCAGAGTGATGGTCATGTTTAGTGAGTGCCAGGGAGCTCCAGACTGACAAGCCAGGGTTGAGTTCAAGCCAGAACATCGACCTACACATCAGTATATGCATCAAGGGTCTTTGGAGCTGGATATGTCCAAGGCTATGGCCACAACTCAGCTGGAGACCAAGACTCCTGCAGTGTTGCATAGAATGAGAGCTGAATGTAAGTAGGGCTCCTGGACCCATGGGTAGAGGTGGGGGTCCTGTATGAGGTCTATTCAGGGTCATTCAGATATACTAATGCATGCAGCCTCCAGAAAGATGTGAGGGTAGCCATGGAAGGGAGTCAGCAGCTCTCCATTCCACCAGCAGAGCTATTGATGGAATAGCAGGACCCCATGCAAGCTCTTCATCTATGACAGAGCAGTCAAAGCAGTCAGCTTAAGTGAGGCCTCAGGATATCTCTATTCAAATCTCCTACAGCAGCCCAAGCTCTAGGATCACTGCAGCTGTCTCAAGACTTCAGCCAATCAACTTACACCAACCTCCATGATCATGAAGACCGCATAGCCCTCCAGGGCATCCATCTTCTCCCACCTGGCTGACTCAAAGAGGGAAAAAGTGGAACCTATCCTGCTTCAGTTGCAGCCAATTGTGTCTCATTCCTTTTCCCATCACCACAGTAAAAGGCCTAACTGTTCAATCAATAACCTCTTCAGAGACATTTGAAAACTTCTGCTTAGCTCACACAAAACCTGCAGATTGTCAACATCTGCCTTTTATGTAGTATAATAGAATGTTTTGGGTTTGAAACGACCATTACAGGTCACGTTGTCCAACTTCCTTGCTGTAGGCAAGTGCTTCTTTCACTAGGTCAGGTTGCGTAAAAGTCTGTCAAACCAGACCTGAGCTTTTGCAGGAATAAGATGTCTACAAGTTCTCTGGGAAACCTGTTCCAGTGTCTCACTATCCTCATCATAAGGAATTTCTTTTTATGTAGTCTAAATCTACCCTCTTTTGTTTAAAATCATTTCCTTGTGTTCACTCACTACAAGGCCTTCTACAATGCCTCTCTTTCTTATAAGCCCCACTTATCAATTGAAAGGATGCTATTAGGTCTGCCTGAAGCCTTGTCTTCTCTAGGCTGAACAACCCCAACTCTCTCAGCATGTCTTCACAAGTTAGTGTTCCATCTTCCCAATCAATCTTCTGGCCCTCTTCTGGACCAGCTCTAATATGTCCATGTCTTTCTGGTGCTGGGGAATGCATGGCTGGATGCCGTACTCCCAGGTGTGGTCTCACAAGAGTGAAATAGGAAGGCAGAATCACTGCCCTCAGCCTGCTGGCCACACTTCTTTTGAGGCAGTCCAGGATACAGTAGATTTTCTCAGCTACAAGGGTATATTACTAGGTCATGTCCAGGTTTTTATTCACCAACATCCACAAGTTCTTCTCCACAGAGTTTCTCTCAATCCACTGCTGCCACTGATACTGGTGATTGCCCTGACCCAGATGCAGAACCTCGTACTTGGCCTTGTTTAATTTATTGAAGTTCACATGGACCCACTCCTCAAGTCTTTTGAGGTCCCTCTGGATGGAATCTCTTCCCTCAAGCATATAAACTTGTCATCTGTAAGCTTGCTGAGGGTGCATTCAATCCCACCCACTATGTCAATAAAGATATTAAATAGTATTGGTCCTAATACAGAACTTCGAGGGACACCACTTGATATTGGTCTCCACTTGGACACTGAGCCATTGACTACAGTTCTTTGGATGTGGGCCCATTCCTTATTAATTGAGCACTCTATTCATCAAAATGCCATGTCTCCAATTTAGTGACAAGGATGTTGTATGGGAAAATGTCAAAGGATTTGGACAAGGTAAATGACATCCATAGCTCGTCCTTTGTCCATTGATGCAATCAGTCCACTGTAGAAGGCCTAGATGAGACTATGATGGACTAGATTAGTAAGTCATGAAGCCGTGAAGTCATGCTGGCTGTCTCTATAAACGTCCCTGTCTTCATATATCTTGACATATTTTCCAGAAGAATCTGTTCTGTGACCTTAGCAGGGTGGATCTCACTGCTTGGGGGTTCCCAGAGCCATCCTTGTGGTCTTATTTGAAAGCTAGTTTGATATTTTGCTTCTTGCAATTTCAGGACAAGTAAAGCTGAGCATGGATATCAATCCAATCCCAAGTAAAGAGTATTCAAGTACCTGGATCCACAGCCCTTTCTGCTCCTGATACAACCCTGGATGCTGTTGTTTTCTGTGCAAATAACTCCCAAGAGCACCAGAGGGCAGAGGGGCCCCTGGCAAAAGGTGTCTGTGTCCAGGCAAGCAGAGTGAAAAGTATTGGAGAATGCGGGCATTGATCCCGCTGCCTCTCGCATGCTAAGCAAGCGCTCTACCACTTGAGCTAATTCCCCTGCCCATGGCCTCTGAGGTCCTCTCCCTTCAGAGGCACTCACCCCTGACCCAGGAGGCCCTGCATCCAAGGCCTAGGCCTTCCACTGGCATTTCTCTCTTACCACCATGATCTCACACACTTTCCTGCTGGAGGTGGCCATGGACGACCCTAGTGATCATGACCACCATCCCCTGACCAGGGTTCAACCAAATCTCCCTTGGCTGTTTGTCTTCCCAAAGTCAGGCAAGAGCTCATGGCTGGACATCCCTTTGAAAGAGAGACACCTGGGCAGGGCCAAAAACATGATGATGCCACAGGATTTGGGCCAGAGCCAAAAGGGCACTCCTTCGAGCCGGAGTTGAACCAGCGACCTAAGGATGGCCATGCAAGGGAGCCTACAGTCCTCCGCTCTACCAGCTGAGCTATCGAAGGAAGCACAGGGCCATTCTCAAGACCTCACCTCTCATAAACTCATCCACCACTTCCCTAGCCATGGCACACCTTTCTGCCTCTATTACAACACCCTGCTTCAAACACACTCAGCTCCACCATCTGAACACCTTGCTCAGCACTTTAGCCCATCAATCATGCAAACCACAAACAGAACCACTCCACAAGCTACTTGGACATCATCTTCTACAGCCGGACTCTCCTCATGGCCAAACACAGCTTACCCATATCCTGTTGCAACTTCCCTTCACTGGGTTTCACTGTGCTGTCTTTTGACCTCTGGTCAAGCATCAGACAAAACAAAATGATAGCCAGTCCTCTCTTCTGGAACCTACACCAAAGCACTAGAAGGTCATGTGCAATTCCTCTGAACCTCACTTTCACCAAGCTGAATATGCCCCCTCTCCTCAGCCCGTCCTAAAACACAAAGCCCTCCATTCCTTGTGATTCTTGATGGCCCTCCACTGAAGCTACCCCATTTCATTGGTGTCCTTTTCTGTACTGGGTTTGAGATTTGAGAACTGTCAAGCAAAGGCAGAGAAAATCAGTTCTTCTCTCAAACAGCCCGTAGTGCTTTTGATACAGCCTTGGATATCCCTGTCCTCTGTAAATCCTGGTCATACTGGAAGTCTCCCCACAGCCCCCGGAGGATAGAGGGATCCCTGCCAAAGGTCTCTGTGTCCCAGCAAGTGGAATGAAAAGCATTGGAGAATGCGGGCATCGATCCCGCTGCCTCTCGCATGCTAAGCGAGCGCTCTACCACTTGAGCTAATTCCCCACCATGTAGCCTGTGCCTGAGGTCCTCTCCCCTCAGAGGCACCCACCCCTAATTTGGGATACCCTGCACCTACAGTGACAATGCTCTCAGACCACCACCAGCTCACCCACTCACTTTTCTATTGGAGGTGCCCCTTACAACCTCAGTGCTCAGAGCCACCATCCCCATCCCCGGGTTCCCTAGAACTTCCTTGGCTCATTACCTTCCCATACTCAGGCAAAAGCTCATGGCTCTTGAAGGAAATCCTCCTGAGTGGGACCAAAAGGAACAGCAGTGTCTGGTCCAGAGCCATAAGGACACTCCTTCAAGCCAGCAACCTAAGGATGGCCATGTCAAGGGAGCCCACAGTCCTCCACTCTACCAGCTGAGATGTTGAAGAAAGCATAGACCCTGTTGCTGACATCCTCCTATACTTCATAACATTGCCATCTTTTACGCTATACAACATAATTTCCTGTCTTCAACATATTGCTGCCTCCGTCTAGATGTACCTTCATCACAGCCACCTCTTTATCAGAGCCTGGCCTGATCTCACCTCTCAGCCTAAGTCTCCCATTGACAGAGATCCTAAGCTGACTTCACTGACTTCATTTCCCCGAGTGTCCTACCCATCTTGTCTGATAGCTGTTTCTCTGTGTGTTATAACTTTTATCTCCCAAACACATCACATTGCTTGCTGCTGTGGAGGGTGGCAGTGGACAGTGATCCTAAGGTGGTGAAGTAGAAGGCCATCCACCATGAGAAAAGTATGAATGGACTTGTGGCGTAGGAAGTAACCAACAATCTCCTATGTTTGTTTCACTCTCCATTTTTTTGTATTTTTTCATTCACTCATTATCACATAACTAGGAATGTCACTTTTCCAGGGGCTCACAGGGAAGTGTCTATATAGCTGATATTATGTCAAATAGTTCTTGTCCTTACTTTTGTTGTTTCTCCAGTTATACCTAACAGAATGGCTTTTCTTATGTGAATTGAACTACCAGCATCTGGATCTCTTTTCTATTACTAAATAATCTGCAATTAGTGTATGTCACCTTGGTGTCCAGAGTACTGTTTGTAGTGAGGACAGTTTTCCCAAAATTGAAATAAGAACATATGTTATCTTTTGTTAACTGCTGAAAGTAATTCTGTTAGTCTAAAACAATACTAAGCAGAGTGAGTGTGCAACTTAGTTTTCTATGTTTCTTTTTGAAAGTGCATTATGTTCCAATCCTTATTTTTTTATGAAATTGTTTGGGATACAGAGAGGACAGAAGTTGTCTTTGGGTCTGTGGGAAAAGAAAGGCTGGCTGTTGATTGTCCAATGCCTGCAGCCACACATGGGTTTTGAAATTCATGCCTCTCCCCTTCTTTCCTTTTCTTTTTTTTTTCTTCTTAATTCTAATTGCTGAGGTTTGGTTAGGTTGCATAATTTGCTTAAATACTTGAATGGCATATAATGTCATTAGTCATGCAAGACTTAGCTTGTTTTTCCAGTTCTTCTATTTCATTTTTTATTGTGTTTAGGGCACATGTTAAACATGACCAAAAATTGATGTCTAAGGTACAATATGAACACTTTATTAAATGTGATTGAATGGGATCCCCTTCATGCTATTAGAGACATGTTTTAGGAGTTATTTATGATCTATGATTCTGTGACTTGAACTCAGCAGAACTGAAGAGATTATTGGCAGAGGCTGTTCCCAGGCTCATATCAGTCTTGATACCGGCAGAATGTCTTCCAGGCAGGACCTGTCATCAGGAAGTTACACTTTACTGGAGGAATATCCTGTACTGGGCCTTCAGAGGAAAATCAAGTAGTGCTCCACTCTGAGGTTAAATTTGTTAGTGGAAATGTAAGCACACTGCCTTCACACCACAAGTATTTTTGGTCACAGCAGTCATGACTAGCTTCCGAACCACTTGGAGAGAATATTTACGAAATGCAACACAGCCGGGCTGCGTTTGAATGTTTAAAAGACAACTAAATTATTTTTGAGGCCACTAGAGGTCAGCACTAGTCATTAAATAAATGTCCCGGAAAAATCTTATTGCCGGTTCTTCAAATGGAGTGATTTTTGAAAAGATACACTTCTGTCTATGCTTGTTTTGCAAGCGTGTGTGAGCTCACACTGCCAGCTTTCAACGTGGTTGGAAGCAAAGCCCTTTCTCTATGCTGTGCTTCCCCAGCACTGTGAGCCAACATTCACACACGGTACCTTTCAAGCTGTACCTGTTCTCAGATGCCACAGCGCTGAGTAGTCAGGGGACAAGGGCAGTATCGAGCCCTGTCCTAGCAAAAGCTTCCCACCAGCACAAACAGCCCAAACTAGTTGACACTACACTCTCATGGGAGCCCACACAGAGTACTGCATTTAGCTCTGGGGACTACAACATAAGGACATGAACCTGCTGGAGCAAGTCCAGAAGACCATGCAAGGATGATCAGAGGGCTGCAGCACCTCTCCCATGGAGATGAGGTGAGAGAGTCAGCCTGGAGAAGAGAAAGCTCCAGGGAGAACTTATAGAACTTTCCATTTCCTAAAAGCGGGCCTGCAAGACAGCAGAAGACAGACTTTTCACAAGGGTATGTAGTGATAGGACAAGGGCTAATGGCTTTAAACTAAAAGAGGGTATGTTTAGATTAGATACTAGGAAGAAATTCTTTACTGTGAGGTGGCGAGGCACTGGAACAGGTTCCCCAGAGAAGCTGTGGATGCCCCATCCCTGTCAATGTTCAAAACCCGGCTTGATGGGGCTTTGAGCAATCCGGTCTAGTGGAAGGTGTTCCTGCTCGTCATTGGGGGCCTGGAACTAATGATCTTTAATGTTCCTTCCAACCCATTCTATGATCCTATGCAGCAGTGGGAAATGAGGCCCAAAAACAGGCACTTGAAACCAGGGTTAGCCCATCATGTTTTTCCACCTTGTGCTTCAGAAAGATGCTTTCCTTCTATTGCAACTCATAACTGTGTTTTCCATTATCACTGTCTGGGCTTCTTCAAACACAGACACTGTTTACATAATTTTATTATAGCTACTATAGATAGGCAATTTAATATAGAAATTCTTTTTTACCATAAAGAAAATAATGTTGCCTGGATAAGCAGTGTGATCATCATGTTTTTAAACAACCTTTAAAAAATCTTTATCTTTGTTGCAACCTGCTAAATGATGCAAATGAGTTGGCAATCATAATGCAACAAATGCCTGTGATTTACTATCATGCTGCAATCTGTGCTTTCAGCATATATATCACCCTCTCCTTTAACACAGTTGCTGACTAGGTATCAATACACAAAGTTCATTCTCAGTGTAATAGAAACACCTCCTTTATCAAAACTTTGATGTTCAGTTCCTTTGTGTCACTTTTCTTCTACAGAGTACATCGGAGCTGGAAGAAAAGAAGCCTGAACATATTGTTCAGGATTTTTATATCTCTATTAAAATATATTTCGGTAGTCCTCTGTATAAATGCATGTCTCTATATATATGCTCACATACAGAAGACTTATTTTCCCTCTGTTTTTTTTGTTTGTTTGTTCTTCATGTTTAAGAAAACTCGCTCTGAAATACCATCCTGACAAGAATCCAGATAATCCAGAGGCTGCAGAAAAATTTAAAGAGATCAACAGTGCTCATGCAACCCTGACTGATCTGTCCAAGCGAAACATATATGACAAATATGGATCATTAGGGCTCTATGTAGCAGAACAGTTTGGTGAGGAAAATGTCAACACCTACTTTATGCTCTCAAGCTGGTGGGCAAAGGTAAGCTCTTATTTTCTGTTGGAAATCAGGAGTTACAATGCACACAGACAATTACATACACAAGGAACTCATGGAAAAACATGGTCTCTGCAGGCTTAACAAATAGTAGGATCTGACTCTAAACTGCTACTAAAAATTTTAAAAAGCAACAAAATTATCTGGAAAATCAACAGAGGCAGAATGTAATGTAAGCTCAGACTAGTGTTAATATAGAAAGTTTTCTCTTTTTTTAACGTGGTAGATAGTTACAGTACATGTTGTGTAACACTTTCAAATGTTAATTAGATTTGAATCTAGTGCTCCAGGATAGTTTTGACTTTCTTTTCAGCAATAACTAAATAAAAATTAGTCACTATTCAAATACAAGAAGTCCAACTTATGTGATAACCAGTTAATAAATTATTACCATTTAAATTGAGCTGTCTTATTTGCTATATATAGCACACAATGTAAGTAAGCAATAATAATACATAACACTGTGATTATGGCATCATATATGTGCCCTGGTGAGGGTGTGAGAGAAAGGAACTGGAAGAAAAGATTAGAAGAGAGGAATGGAGGAAGACTAGGAAAAGAAGAGAGGTATATACCAAAACCCTGCAGAGTGCTCAAGGTAAAACACATCATGGGCTGTTCTGGTCATAGAGGAGCTGGGTTCATGTGCTCTCTTATCTCACTGGTATCTGCTGATATTTGCATATTTCAAATTCAAGTGTTTCTGCAAATATTGAAATGTTACAGATTGGCAACAAACAGAATGGCAAATGTGCAAAATCCATGCCATCCCCACCTGTTTGCAGCAGCAGAAGCACAGGAAACCAAGGACTGTGCTGGAATACATAGGAAAATGATCTGTACTGTTTGAAGTAAGCACACTATGAGATCTTTTATCTGAGAACCATGGAACACAGATTCCTGCATTCAGCACAGATCAGGCCAGTGGTCCTCAGTCCCCTTTCAAACTGGGAAGTCACTTGGACACTTTGTGGGCCTGAGAAACCATAATTTGTCTACTGAATCAGAATGAGACAAAAGCTGCTCAAATACAGTGAATGAAACCAATTAATAAAATACTTGGTGTTTAAATTAAATATTTGAAGGTCCAGTTACCCCCTCAGGGGCAGGCTGGAGGTTGCCCACTTGCAGCTCCTGTAGCTGACCCCTGCTGCAGGCTGGATACCATGCCATGAGTGCTGAATGGATCATTCCCTGTTTTTTGTGTCCACCATCTCCTTTGGCCTCTTTGTCACAGTTCAGGTGCCAGGAAGCATTGTCTTAGCACTGCGAGAGCAGCAGAGTTGACACCTTTAGCAGTCTTGGTAAACAAGATTTTCTTCACTGTTTGCTGCTTTTTTTTAGATTTTATTTGCTCTTCTACTTAGTGATCTTTAATGAGATTTTAGGGAGTATAAAATCCTGTAGGGGTAGAAAATCAGGAACAGAAATAACAACTGTGACTTTGACTCATAAGGAGAGCAGTGGAGAGTACAGAGAGAAGTTAGTAAGTCCCTAACAGCTGACAGAGGAACGTGAGGGTTGTTCCAAGCATGTTGTATCCCATAGTGAGACATGATATGCTGAATAGCAGAAATAATCACTGCTTCCTGGTTCGTATGAATTTTGTACAAAAACTCAAAAATATGTATATAGACTCATTTGAGTATTGTGACAGGTGATCGCTCTATCTCTCCCCCAACCCAATATCTTGCCACCTAAAGCATAAAGAGGCAACCAAATATTGTTGTTATTATTATTGATGTTGTTGTTATTATTATACCATTTGAGTCTGAGGCATCATCTGCAGATGATCACCAAACCTCTAACTTCCTCCGTGTTGGTAGAAGACAGTAGGAACCACAGCCTTTGGTTGTCATCTTCCCCTTCAACTGCAAATATTCCTCTTCCCCAGCACACTCATACTCAGAAAATCTGACAGTTGTGAGAAGGTTTATCATTAGCAGTAAGGAAACCCAGCTGAAAGGAGAAATGCGACATGAAAATTACTTTTTTTTTTTTTTTTTTTCAGAGTGCCAGACTTCTTAGCAGGCATATTAAACTGGGACCATACAGGCATGGATAAGGGAAAACTGAACTACTGCTCCTGTGGCAGACACAGGGCTTGTTAATTTAACTGTTTTAGCAAAAACCAATTCTCCCTCTACCATGAATACAGTTTATTGATCACATCAATAAAACAATTATTGATTTACCAACTGTGATAATATAAGCACGAGAAATCTTGAAACATTAAAGGTACCATGAAAAAATTCAAGGGTTTTTCCCCCTTTATATACTTCTTTATTTCCTTTCTTCATTCTGTACATGGTAGTGATTTATCCTCCAATATGGCATAAATGATAAACAGTTGGAGAACTTATTTTAGGGATTAAGGCATTTATAACAGTTTTAGATGTCTATTGGAAGTAAAACATTTTCAAACAAAAAGTCAGAGTCCTTTTCATTAAAAAACATCTTGCTCACTCTAGATACATGCCTATATTAATATTAGGCATATAAATAGTCTTATTACCTTCAAAGATGTTCCTGTCAGCCCCCACTAATGTTGCCTGAGACATGCATGCATAACAGTGTTATTTACATAGCTCCATTGTCCGAGTTTGACAGTATCCTGACATTTGTGCTTACTTTCTTCCTCAGTGGCTTGTTGTCTTATGACTATAATGAATAGTTAGTAAAGGGCAGACTGTATAACCATAATGCTAAAGCCTGGCTATACCTCCAACCCATATATACCTGGTGGCCACAAAACCGTGCTGCTTTTACATATACATTCATAGAATCACAGAAGGGTTTGGTTTGGAAGGGACCTTAAAGATTATCTAGTTCTAAGTCCCTGGAATGGGCAGGGAGACTTTCCACTAAACCAGGCTGCTTACAGACCTATCCAACCTGCTCTTGAACACTTCCAGGGATGGGGCACTCCTCTGGGAAACCTGTTCCATTGTTTTACCATATTTACAGTAAAGAATTTGTTCCTAATATCTAATCTAAACATATTCTCCATTTATTTTTTGCACATCAGCTTTGATTCACTTTTCAGGAATGTTGCTGGATTTCCTTTGGTCTTATACCACTATGTCCGTGAAGGTGTGGAGTTTTCTCCTGTGCCACAGACATCTCTTCACAGGCCTGGATCCACCTCGGGTCAAGAGCTAGGCTGCTGTCATGTCCCCATGGAGCAGAGACTGGCAATGCCAGCCTAAAGGCTCCCCTCCTGCAGGTCCCCCATCCCACTGCTGTGATGCAGCACACATACAAGCAGCTGGGGAGTTGTGCTGTGAACCTGAGCAATGACCTGGTCTGGAGGAAGAAAAGCTCTGTAAATTAAATTTTTCTGGCTCCTGACTCTGACTCAGATCTCTGGTCTTGGACTCAGATCTCTGGTCTTGGTCCCAGGCAGTTGTGTTGGCTCTGCTGAAGTCTCTGTGCTTTGTGCCACAGGACAGAAGTGAGCAGGTGGGAACTTCTTACTTCCTGAGTCCCCAGCCTGAGAAACTATAGACTGAAGAATACAGTTTAGGAGATGTCACTTGTGTGCTCCTGCACAGGGTAATGTGGAAACAGACATCCCCAACAGGCAAATCAAATCCTCCTGTGACTGAATCACTCTCTAGAAGGGCTTTTAACTTCCCTTTGACTATGAGGGAAGCCCAGAGGGGCTACAGTCCTTATTCGGGTGCCTCAGTTCAGTGCCTGAAGTTATGTGGGATGCATTTCAGTCTTTGCTCCTTTTTCTCTCAGCTTTGTTATTGACAAGAACTTGTCAGTAAATAAGTGTTTGCAAAAATGATCTTGGGCAAATGAGTCATTTTAAAGGTGGAGATGAGTCATTTGAAGGTGGGTGGGGTTTTGCATAGTGCCTGGAGGGTTTTTCTGAGAGCCATCAGCTGAAGACAGACTTTCAAAACCTGAGCATGTGGGGGGCCTGTTGATTGGTGTCTTCTTTGTGGATGTGGTCCTGAGTGACAAGTAGGAGCCTGTGAGTGGAGAGGGCTTTGGAAGATCTGGCCCTTTCTCAGGCACTGGGCCAGCAGCTGGACTCCTCTGAGTGCTGAGCACTTGGGAACCAGAGTTTTGATGACCTGCCTTCATCTGTAAGAGGTTGCCACAAGTTTGAGGACGGTCACTGCTGACAGGTTTTTCGACCTGCTGTGTTTAACCCAGGGCCTGTTTGCAGTCTGTGGCTTGCTGACGGGCTGCTACCTCTGCTGTTGCCTCTGCTGCTGCTTCAACTGCTGCTGTGGGAAGTGTAAACCCAAGACATCTGAGGGGGAACAGCAGGACTTTTGTGTGTCTCCAGAAGATTTGGAAGAGCAAATTAAGAACGACATGGAAAGAGGTGTGTACTGTAGGAGCTTACTGTGTGGCAAAGCTGTTCAAAACAATCTTTAAAGCCTGTAGTCCAGATGCTCTGCTCACAGTGATGAGGCTGCTTCCAGACTTCAGTGGAGACATGCCAATTCACTCTGGCTAAGACCATGGCCCAGGGAACTTCCCAAGTTATGTACTAATGCAAAAATAAAATTTTTGCACTAACAACAAAATATCTCCTGTATCCCTTATGAGTCACTTAAACATTGAAAGTCTCAGGGCATATCTCAAGAGTCGATGTTCACCCTGTAGCCCCCGTGCCCATGTTGCTTCATATCCTAGATCCTGTACTCACACATTAGGCTCTGCTGGACTGATGCTTGTTATATCTGATTGGCCTGAATAAGCAGTAATTTGGGTTTTATTCATGTAAAATTTGTCCCTGCTTGTGATGGACTAACTGTACCCATTCAAGAAAAGATGCAATGTTTCCAGCAGTATGGTTGCACAGTAACCCATGAGAGTTTGTATGGGAGCTGCTGTGGTCCTGCCCCTCTCCCATCCATCCCTCAAGCTGCTCAGTCTTCTGGACTGGCAGTAGCAATTCTGCTACTTTACCAGGACCCAAGTCTTGGATAAAATTCGGGTGAGAACTAATTCTTTCAAATATGTGTATAGTTCCTGGCCCATTTAATTCCCTGCTTCCTGGTGGGGCAGGCCAAGTGCCAGCTCAGGAGCAAAAGTACCCAGCCAGGAACATGGACCTGGGGCAGCAGGATGACCTTCACAGCAGGTCATTGTCTTTTCTTGGCTTTGCAACATTCCTTCAGCTGCATATTCAGGTTTTGGCTATGCCAAGGAGTGATGGTGGTCATTTCCTAATTTGGCACTAGTGTGGGTTGCATATTTTGAATAAACATCCCTGTCCTAGTCTGCTGGAGAATGGCAGAGTTTTGCCTTCATCCTCAGGGATAGCAGAAACATCTCAGATTGGTTGTCAGAGTGAGACATGCAATGACTCTTTCTCCAGCAATAAGAAGCCAAGGTACTATGGGAAGACCTAGGACACTATTCAGTTGCAAATTTATATAAACCTAGGATATTAGGATTATGCTTTTTTGTGAGGAAGGACCTAAGCAGTCAGCTCACTCCTTTTCCTCCACTGTTACAGAAAATCTTCTGCTGTTATATTCTTACTTTTATTAAGCTTAAATTAGCACTACCAGATTGCAAGTGTCATGTTCCCTTAGCGGAAAGGCAGTTCTCCCCTCCCAACTTTTCACACAAATTTACCCTTCCATAAATATGTAACAAAACACTTGTAGCAGTTGAAACAAATGTTATTTATATAACTGTTATGTCAATGTGTGGTGCTGTTTTTAAATTGATTTTTGCTTAGAGGCATATCAAGGTAAATACAGTTAGCTTAAAAACTGATCATACTTCATCAGTCTCTGCGAAGCCAATAAAAACTATTAGTGTAAACTTTATAATCACAATGCATTATTTCAAACAAAGCTCATAAACTATATGACTTTTTCCCCTAAAAAGTAGAAATCTAAAATGGGTCTTGCTTTTCATGAATCTATGATTCCAAATCTAAGTTTGAAGTATAAAGATGGAACGTTGAAGAATCAAAATTTTTAAATTCTGCCTTTGTTTTTAATTTGGCAGATATTTTGCTCTCTCAAAATCCAGCACAGAATTCCCCAGTGGCAGAAAAAAATTGCTCTATCCTTCTGGCACAGGTACCAGAAGATATTGGTATTCTTTAGTTTCAGGCCACTTCGACATCCTTTACTCACCAAGTCTCACTGAGATACCAATTTAAAAAAATAATTTAAAATGTTTAGTGAAGTACCAGTCTGAAAAATTAACACAATGCTGAATTATGGGGGGTTTAAGTATTTTGAAGGCAATATTAAACAAATATATATCTAATATTTTGTATTTCTTCAGAAAGAAAAAGAAAGTAGATTGCGTACCTTTTCTACTCTTCTCTGTCTTCCTGTATTTTCCTCCCAATCAAACCCAACCTGCCTCAGTAAAGTAGAATTCTCTTTATTTTAAAATTATTAGAAGATAGCAATGTGTCAGGAATAAAAATAAAAACTTTATGACAAGGGTAACATGAGCATCTTTTCTGCAGCTGAAAGGAAAACAGACACTGCATTTAGAAAAAACTGAATGATGACTGGATCAAACTGCAATTCCTCCCTCCCTTTTTTCCCTCACCCCCCGCCCCAGCTTTAGGGATGCTGGCCAGAAAGATGCTGCTGGCTTTTAGAATGGAAAAGATTGTGCTTTTCCACCAGACATTTTCAAATGCTTGACCACAGAAATTAATACTCGTGCCTTCCTTTAGGTAAATAATAGAAATGCTCCTGGTATGTAATTCAGAAACAAACTGTAATCACTCCTGCAGCAGATTTCATCTTGGAAGAGGAGATCCTATTAGGGACCAAATTCTTTGCATGTCCTCTGCCCACAGACTGAGTATTTTTGCCAGTAATTAATTTCTTTGCTTCCTGCTGTGCCCAGCATCTATATTATTGCTAACCAGAACTTTTTGCTAAGGTCAAAATTCTCAAGCTAAGGCCACACTTAAAATTATCCATATATTTTGTAGTCAGTCACTGTTTTTCTGAGGAACACAACATCTATAAAACATCACCCTTCCTGAAGCTACAACCCTCAGAGAGCAAGTTCCTAGCAGCTGCTGCTGTGCTCGGTGGGAGCTGCCCACTGCCAGTCGTGCTGCGCAAACGAAGCCATACATGTGTTGTGAGAGTCAAGATTTAAGCTTCATCTACCAAATTGACACGATAATAATTTTCAGTCCCTCACACTTCTCATTAACAAAACTAAGGTTTTATAGAGTTGATTTCATTCCTTGAATTAACATACCATAAAACACAATTATTAGTGGGGAAAAAAGGAAAAAAAAAAAAAAGAGAGATGTGAATGTGAGTCAAAAAATTTGGTGATCCATTCCCCTAAATGTAAAAGCAAAGTGAGTTGTCACTGAAATCAACACAATTGTGTCAAAGGCATCAGTTCTGTTGAAATGCTATTTCTTTAGAGAGAATTCATATTCTTCTAGAAGAAGGTTTTAGTGAAATATATATATAGTTCTAGTGTTCAGCTTGTTCAATATCTCCCTTGAGAGATTCATTTTAGACCATGCCCATGGGCAGCATGACCACCAGAACTAAAGAAAATGGGGGCTTTGTCAGCCCTGGCATGTAGTTAGCTTACAATGATTTCTTCTCACAACTACTGATTTGTACTAGAAGACTGTGACCTAATGTATAAGGAAGAACAAAAATTAAATGTTATGTTTGGATTATTATAGTTTAAACATGAAATTTTTGGGGGGGTTTCAGATCAAACATTACATCAGTAGGTTAATCTGTGCTGTCATGCCATGATGTTACAGCTGAGCTGTGAAAATATACTGGCAGAGGGAAGTATCACTTTCTTGTCTGCAGCACGGACACATGCAACTGTTCATGTCTTTCCCCCCCACACTGGGCAGGTTGACAGATTTTGCTTCCACTGAAGCTGATGGCAAAATTTTTGTTAACTTTTGTGGTCCCAGAGGAGGTGGCATTGGAATTTGGATTGCCTTTGTACTTTAGACAGTAATGATGCACTCAAAGCAGTTTGGCAGATTTGTTCCCTCCTGTTTGGTTATCATTGTAAGAACAATGCAAGCCATTTTACAGAAAATGAATTCTGGAAGAGGGGGGAAAAAAAAACCACCACCAAAAAACCCCACAAACAATAAAGAACCTGAATAACAAAATACTTTCCCAACTCGGAAGACTGTAAGTTTTTATCACTTCATTGTCTCCTCCACACTCCATATGATACAAATGTAGGCGAACAGTGAGCAGGAGCTATCTTTAGAAAGCAGTTTAAACTGTGAATTCTGCCTCACCTCCATTCTGCTGCTTGCCATTAGCAGATTGTATTTGTACAGTTTAATATCCCTGTTCTGATAAAAAAAAACCTATCATAAATCTTAGAAGGGTGCGAGCAGCAAAATGTTTGGTGAGGGTGGCAGCTCAGAACTGTCTGCAGATCAGCTGGAGGCAACGCGACAGATTTGCAGTGGGTCCTGTTCTCCTGTTGCACACCTGGGTATCACAGCAAAATGAACTGCTAGTCACTGCCCTCCATCAATGATCTTCCAGAAAATGAACAACTCGGAGGCAGAAGAGGGTGGGAGGGATTGCTGCTCAGAAATCCAGAAAACACACAGCAACTTAAAAATGGATTGGAACTACCAAAATAACATGAGCCTGAGCTGAGCTCAAAGCATTAATTACTCATATACTCTTAGAAGTTATGAAACTATCTGTCTTTGACCTTGTGTCTAAATATGGAATTGCCCATACAGAGAAGCTGCTTGGCATTTAATCATTCTTGCCTTTCACCTTGACAGAGTCAAAGTTGTTCTACCCCCACTGAGGGAAAGCCGTATGGCATGCAATTAGATTCCTACTCCAGGTTAAGTTACTCCTGTCCAGTACATCTTTTGCCCATGATTCATCCCATCAACTGTCATGTAAACAGGAGGAAATGTCAGATGAGGTTTTTTTCTGAATATTCAGTCATTTGGCAAAAATGTTATAATTTGTATTCAATTACTGTGAATCCTCTGTAAGTAACAAGATACAGATAGTGTAGATTTTTTCATGTGAAACACTTCACTAAGATGGCTGAAGCTTTAAAAGTCAGTCTCTGAGACCTTAGTCCCTTCCTTCTCACCAAAGAAAATGTGGGTTAGAAAGAGGCCCAGGAGAAGGGAAACCAAACCTTGTTCATTATCAGAGGGAACACAATATCCATCAAGGAACTGTGTAAAGACTCCACTTTCCTCCACTGTACAGCAAATGCACTTTTTACAGATATACTGGAAAAGCAAACACAAAACTGCATAGAATGAGAAAGTACACAGTAGTAAGGATTTAGATAGTGTTAATATGAGGCTTTGTTAGTTCCAAACTCATTAAAATAGTAATTTTCAGAGTCCTATTGCACATATATTACATAAGATTTCAAATTGAATGCAACATTTTTAACTAGGTGGCTTTCAGGATATATGTGGTTTCTTCCCTCTCAAGTGTATTACTGCTCATGATTTTTTTTCCTTTTACCTCTCTTCTTTCTTTACTGTTAACTCCGGCTACTTTAAGACTCACTTCTGTCCCATTCTCAGAAGTGCTGCCAAGGTTAGTGCTTGCTGACCCGTAACTGCACTCATTACATTCAGACATTTTTAGGAACAAGCACTTGCTACTGGAACAGGCAGGAACCTTGATCTTGTGATCTCTGTAAAGCATCAGGTGCAGCAAACATGCAGTTTAACAGCAACAGTCACCCAGACGTCTGCTGTTATACAAGGAGCAAGAGCATTTGTAGACTCGGTGTGGGCATTGCAACCTCGTCAGTACCCACAGCTGCCTGTGAAACCAACATCAAGCTGTAACCAGAACAGCAGATAAAATGTTGTGGTGCTAACAAGAAATCTGACTTTGGTAGCAAGTGAAGGATTCTTAAAGTGTTTTTTTGTCTCCTCTCCAATTTAGATGGAGAAACTCCTATCGTGCTTCAGCCAACTAATGTAACCGAGAAGACACAACTAATTGGGGACAGCCATCGAAGCTATCACACAGACTCCTAGAGCAGGAGAACAAGACCTGTTAGTGCTGTTCACTGAGTCTCACAGCAAGAAAAAACACCTGATAAGTTCTGAAGTCTGTATTTGTAGTTGTCTTTAAGCTAATCAAGAGTAACCTGAGAGTTATTTCCTATCAAGGCAGAATCTCCCTCTAGACTACTTCCAATAGGTTGATACCTGCACTCTGCATGGAGATACCTATGGTCAGTACAGAGCTTTACAGGCTGGCATGTTGGTCTCTCATGGCATCAAACTGCCAGGCTCAACATGGTCTTACCCTCTAATATTATTCTCTTTGGTATAGTTGCTTTCCTTCCTGCCCTCAGCTGTAGTTTCACCTCCCAGACACAGTCCCAAGTCCCTTTCCAGACCCACTGGTTCTCCCTCTGCCTGCTCTAGGAACTTTCTTTATAAGCAGCTATTTTGCTGGATGTGAAATATTCCTGTGAGGCAGCCCTGTAAGTGCTCTTAGCAGACCTCATGGGAAAAGTTGGTGGCAAAACAAATGGGTCTCTCCTTCTTAGGGAAGAAGTGCTCTTTGGAAAGCAGCTAGTGGCTTGCTGGTACACAGCTCTGGCAATTATAAACCTGAGCCAGGACAAAATGTGCAGGAATTGTTCTGCTGGTGGTTATAGTGCAGGTCACTCCAAATCCAGGAGCTTCATCCAGAAGCTTTGTGTCTTCCCCTGAATAAGCAGCAAACCCATGCAACAGTGGGGAAATGCCACGTAGCAAGGAAGGCTGGCCCTGGGCTGCCCCAAAGTCTCTCCTCTCTTCCTGTAGGACTGTGGCAAAGCTCCCCCATTTGGTTCTCAGCTAACAAATTTCTGCCAGCTGGCTTATTCCCCATGCCCCTGGCTTCTGGCCCCACTGCCCTGCTGACACCGGGCTGGGAGCCATCGCACCAGTGGAGGCACTGGGGCTGTGCGAGCAGGAAGGACTTGGCAGGAAAGGCGAGAGGCAAAGGAGTGACTGTTCTAGTCACTAGCTCATCAGGCAAGACTGAATCCTCTCCTCTGCCCCAGGTACAGGGGCTTTAAGAGCACATGGCATGATTTTAAATTAAGAGCAAGGGATGAGGTATATGTTCAAGTGTACCACTGCATAAGTCACTGGAGATATGTGTACAACTAAAGCAAGCATAAAGAAATTAGGCCACTGAATTGTAAGACCTAAAGGAATACCTCTTAGACCTTAAACTTAGCACTTCACTGATTTGACATAGTAGTTTAAGGCCAACAGCTAAATTTCCCCTTATTGATCATGTTACATCAATCATTGTCAGTTCTGTGCATTTACTATTTTTATGTGCTGTGGTCTAACGGAGGTCACAATGTTTTGCTATATTATATGGACGAGTGAATATATAACTAGTCAAAAATGTTATTCGCTTGCTTAAACTTGGATCCCATGGCTGTGAAACATTATGGTCTTCCTTCTATTCTCACCTTCCACTTCAAATGTCATCCAGTTGCAGCTAAATATATGGGAAAAGAGTGTTCTCATAGCAGCAGGTATAATTTCAAATGTCAACTTTCAACATTTCTTTAAATGTCTCGTAACACATGGACGTTTTAAAGGCCATTACTTCCAGTTCAGATTATAAATCTGTTCTCTGGGTGCAGGCAGCAGGGTAGCATGTAGGATAGCAGTAGCATGGGCTACTCTTGCTCCTCACTTGCACATTGCAAATGGTTTTGGGGACGACTTGGATGTATGTAAATCCAGACTGCCCTCCTGCACCCTGCACCCGGTTCAGCCCAGAGCACACATGCACCTCCTGGCTTTCTTCACTATTCCCCTTTGCAGGGTGTTTGCTCTGGAGTAAGATGTTATCCCCAAATGAAGGAGAAGGGAGAGCACATAGTACCTAACAAATCTGCAGGCAAAGTGATTTCCTAAGTTTCACTGTCTGGGAGAGAAATTCACTGTGAAAATGTCCAAATGTTACATAGTGACTATTTCCAGCAGAGAGTTGAAAGAGGCACTGGGGGAAATGCCTGGTGTAAAGCTTCACATTATACATGGAATCCTTTCCTGTGTGAAATCTGTCCTCCTGCTCCCATGGAAGTCACTGGGAATTGCACCCTTGATTTCAACAACAGCTACAGAGAAGGCATAATGCCAGGGAGGAAAAAGTAAATCCCTTAACAACAGAAGCAATTGGGAAATTTTTTCACATGCAAAACCTTTGATGTCCCTCGGGAGCCCACTCTATGGGCCAGATCCAAAGTTCACTGAAATCAAGGAAATTATCTCCATGGGCTTGAGATGTATGCAAATCATGTGCTTCTTGTTTACTTTCTAAATGAGAGATTTTTCTTGGGAAAGATTTGTGACTTGATCTCACAGTGTGATGCAAAAGTGGACAAGTTGCTGCATGTGTGCGAATCCCTGTTATAGACATGGGGATCTGTACAGAAGAGCCACAATGCATTATATCAGATAGCTAAAAACCTCAGAACAAATCAGCGACCAAACCTCTGAGTGGGTTGTCCAGGACTTGCAGCTTAAAGATCTGAGTGCCTGAACCCATGGTCTAATTTCAAACAGGACACTTAGTTTTTAGAGTACCAGGCATTTGCCTGTCTCATTGATGTGAAGATCAGCTGTTTTGAGGTCACCTGGAGAAAGGATGAACAAGGATTTCAGGACTTAGCTCTTCAATATGATTTTACTCATGTATTTGCTTTTCAGAAAAGTTCCTAACATGAACATATGCTTACATAATGTGTCTGTGTAGAGTTCAATTGCACACCCGATGATTGTCTCAAAATGTACAGATCCTCAATTTTCTGCTCTGTTTTGCTACAGTTATATGTATGTAAGGTACCATGTATTCAAATCTACCTTGGCTGTCAACCACTCTGACTAATAAAGGTTGTATGTATGAACTGTAGCACTTCCTCTACCTTTCCACACTAACCACTTCATTCCCATAACAGCTAGAGAGGGTGTTGAGGCAGCTCTCCAAAATTATGGTATTGCACCCTGGCAAAGTGGCAAGTGGCAACTCAGGGTTTCCCCAAAGAGGAACTAGGACTTGGATTGCAGCATATGTGCCTACCTATGCAAAGCAGCCAGAGCTATAGCCACACATTACAAGTCCTTTATATAATGCAGAAAGCTTGACTACATTAAAAAAATAATAATAATCAGTGTAACGAAGTGATTTAACACAGCAGTTTTACTGGCATTAGTGCCTATATGAAACAAATACCTCAGCAAAGGGTGTGTGCAGAAAGTGAAACCATGATGCTGCTGAGGACAACAGCAGAAGTCCAGAGACATCCAACATCTCACTCTGGGATTTTGCATCAGTCACAGAGTGACAGATAATCTGGTCATGCTTCAAGTCAGGAGTATTTCTCACTAGGACAGTATCCAGTCTCTGTGACCACAGAAGCCCAAGCATCTGCAAAATGGACAAGAGGCAACTGTTTTGGTTGGACGTATTCTCAAAGATCTGTCCCTTTTTGTGTTGAGATATTAACACATACTAAAATTCATTCAAAATACCAAACAGAAGAGGCATCATAGAAGATGTCATACCACCACATAACTAGTGATTTAGGTATTTTGTGTGCTTTTCTCTCCACAAGGTTGTGGGATAAGCCCCTCTGCTTAATATGAAAAGCTTAAAACATAGTGGTACGTAATTGAATGTCATTACCTACCTTCCATCAATGAATACTGGCATGATTTCAGTCAAAAAGAGACACATCTCTGCCTGTCTTTAGAATATCACTAGATAAAAATGAAGAAGCATGCAAAACTGAGTACAGTTAAAATGATTAATTTTTCTGTTATCATTTCCTGAAGAAAAGAAAATGCTGATTGTGCTATTTCGAAGCAGGCAGAAAGACTACAGATGACAGTAACCCACTTCCTTCCCTCCCCGAAATAAAGTCAGCTCAGTCATCACATGTGGCTTCTCTTTCAGCTCTGAGAGATGAACAGGTACAGAGTTTCATACAAGAGGACTTTGAGCCAGTACCACCTGCCCCAGGGTTGGGAAGGAAGCAATGTGGGACAACTGCGTGGTAGCTGACACCTACAAGATAATAGAGAGACACTGGTAAAGAGACACAATTTCCCAGTTATGGAGAGCGTGAAATACATGTTAATCTTAGAATGGTTTGGATTGGAAGGGACTGTAAAGGTCATCTAGTTCCAAGCTCCCTTTCCATGGGCATGGATGCCACCCGTCAGGTTTTTCAGAGCCCTGTCCAGCCTGGCCCTGCACACTTCACTGAGCTGGATCTGAAAACACATTCCCGTCGTGGCAGTATGTAGATGGATAGATAGAGTCTTGTTCTGTGAAAGGAGTGTCTAGACACTCGGCGGAGAGCAGGCTTAGCAAAAACGACCCGCAGAGTGTCAACATATTCATTAACTTCAGGGGCCCCAGCAGGTATCCCCGTGCACGGAGTCGCTTGGTGGCAAGCCGAGATATAAACAACATACACTTCCAGCAGCTCGGAGGCTGTTCGCAGTCCTGCCTTGGGCGCGGCATCCGCCGCTCCCGCGGAGCAGCGGCACACACACTCGCTTTTCCACGCGGCCGGACCTCTTCGAGAGAATCAAAACGCCAAAGCGAAGCTGTTTAAACGCAGTTGGCGTAAGGACGGAAGAAAAAAAATTTCGTCTCCTTCGAGCCGGAATCGAACCAGCGACCTAAGGATTCCCGCAGGGAACGCCACTACAGTCCTCCGCTCTACCAGCTGAGCTATCGAAGGGACCTATCGGCAGCGCCGCCGCCGCGCTCCAAGACCATGGGCGGGCGGCTCCGCGCATGCGCGCGCCGCGCGGCGTGAGGGAGGGCCGTGCGGGGCCGTGCCGGGAGTGTCTCTGCCCGCCGGGCCGGGGCCGTGCGGGGCCGCGCTGGGCTCCCTCGGTGCTGCGGTATAGCATGGAGTGGAACAGACGCGGTTTAATGTGGGGCCAGTGGCGCAATGGATAACGCGTCTGACTACGGATCAGAAGATTGTAGGTTCGACTCCTGCCTGGCTCGCACTTGTTTTTTCGTCTTGTCACCGCCTCCAGTAACACAGAGAGGGATGGGTTTTCATCTGATCTCATTTCCTCCGTTTCCCCAACTAATTTTTCTCTTCTCATCTATCTCATCGTCCTGACTTTGTCAAGAACTGTAGCAATAGGACAAGGAGTAATGAGTATACGAATAGACCAGTGTTGCGGTGTTGATCTTCGATGGCGGATGACAGCCTTAAAGACAAAACAAAGACTATATATATCAATACATGAGATATAGATGTTACATCTAATATAGATGGGAATAAAGGGTGGAAAATGTAGTGGGTTTTTTTAGGCCTTCCCTAGCAACTGGGGTAAAAACCTAAGGACGTATTCCATCCCATTCCCTTATGTAATCAGATGTATAAAAAACAGAGAGGGAGATTCTTCTTTTCCTTTCTCCTCCTTTTTTCAGGTTAACTCAGAGACAGCATGTCCCAGTGTTTTGGCCTCACTTATATCTATGTGAGTTGAGGCCTATCTGAGAGCTGTTGTCTAGGTTGGCACAGGAGGCGAAGAATTTGCTTTTTCTGAGGGGAGTTGTTGAGGTTTTACTGTGTTAGTTGTTTTATTGAGCTAATTCCTGGGTTTCGATTGTGTGTGTCTGTTTTGTTTTTACTCCTTTTTGTCCTTTACCCTGTTTTCCCTTTTGAGATTGCTTGGGATCTTGTTCATATGTACATAACGTTTAATTGTATATACCTGAAATCTATGTAAATAGTTTTTTTTTCTTTGCTACAATTTTCTTTTGCTACTTTTTCCCCCCTTTTCGGGAGAGGGGAAAGCTGGCTGGGTTTGGAGGGGAGCCAAGCCAAACTTATATAAAATTGAAAGAAGGAAAATGTAAGTTGGATGCTGGGAAGAAATTCTTTGCCATGGGGTTGGTGAGGCACTGAAACAGGTTGCCTAGGGAGGTTGTGAATACCCCAATCCTGCTAGTGTTCAAGGCCAGGTTGGATAAGGCCTTGAGCAACCTAGTCTAGTGGGAGGTGTCCCTGCCCATGGCAGGGAAGTTGGGATTAGATCATCTTTAAGACCTCTTTCAACCCCTTAACATTCTGTGATTCTGTGATTTAACCCCATCCATCCTCCTGGCACATCACTGGAGCACTGTGCCTCCCAAAGCAAAATACTGCAGGCTTAAACTTTTCAAACCATTGAAACGGGCACCTTGTCAAATGCTTCAGCTGTGGCAGCAAACTGATCTGGTTAACGCACCAGCACGGTACATGGGGGAAACCTCTGTGTGCCTGAGGAGAGGAGCAGCGTGCTCGGCATTGGCCTGGCACACTGTGGTTAGTTTCGCAAGCGACAGCAAAGAGAACAGCCGTGAGGTCTCTGAAGGCGGCGGCGACGCGGCTGTGATGAAGACTTTTTTGCGTGGTGGTTATCCATCAGTCTTCGTAAGTGCGAGAGCAGCCTTGTTGTGCAGTTGAATGAAAAGGGTGTGATTTTGCAAGGAAGCTCAAATGTTTTTGATGTGTATAAAGGTTAGACAATGTGTACAGGACAGCTTGCAGCTAGGGGAGCTGAGGAAGGCCTCCCCAGTGATTAGGTTTGGGAGTGGCCAGAGCCATTGAAACATGGAATGGTTTGGGTGGAAGGACCATTAAAGGCCATCAAGTCCAACCACCTGCATTGAGCACAGCATTGTTTTCAGCTCAATCAGGTTGATCAGAGTCCTGTCAAACCTCACCTTGAATATTTTCAGGGATGGGGCATCTACTACCTTTCTGGGCAACCTGTTCCACTATTTCACCAATCCCGTCATAAAAAACTCCTTCCTTATATCAAACCTACATCTACCCTCTTCCAGTTTAAAGCCATTGCTCTTTGCCCTATTATTGCATGTCCTTGTAAAAAGTGCTTCTCCAGCTCTTTTGCAGACCCCCTTTAGGTATTGGAAAGGTCTCCGTGGAGCCACCTTTCTCCAGGCTGAACAATCCCAGCTCTCCCAGCCTGTATTCACGGGAGAGGTGTTCGAGGCACTGAAACAGGCTGCCCAGGGAGGTTGTGGATGTCCCAGTCCTGGAAGTGTTCAAGGCCAGGCTGGAAAAGGCCTTGAGCAACCGGGTCCAGTGGGAGGTGTCCCTGCCCGTGGCAGAGGGGTTGGGATTGCATGATTTTTAAGGTCCCTTCCAACCCTCTTAGTCCGCATCCTCCGGGGTCTCTGCAACATGGCCAGATGCTCAGAACCCCGGAGCTGCATCCATCAGTCTGTGGATTGCGCGCTGTAAGAAGTGAACGAACAAACAACGGAGTTATGAATAAATAACTGAGACAGCCCATCAGCTCTGCTAACATACGGAACCGCCGCCCCCCGCTGCGAGGGGCGCGGGCACCAAAAGGAGTACGAGCCAGGCAGGAGTCGAACCTACAATCTTCTGATCCGTAGTCAGACGCGTTATCCATTGCGCCACTGGCCCGGCACGCGGGGCCTCACCATCGCCGCCGCCCCCTCACGGAGCCCCCCCACCATGGCCGCCCGCCCCGCTACGCATGCGCGGGGGGCCGGGCGGGGCGGAGCGGCGGTTGTGCGGCCGCTGGGGGGCGGCAGGTGGGTCCCTTCGATAGCTCAGCTGGTAGAGCGGAGGACTGTAGTGCTTGTTCCCTGCGGACATCCTTAGGTCGCTGGTTCGATTCCGGCTCGAAGGAGAGACCACGGTTATTTTTTTTAACGCAAGCCATTCACGGCTGGATTTCCGGGAAGGGGAAAAAAAAAATAATACCACAAGGAGGTGGAAGCCCTGCAGGAAACGCTGAAATCCGTGTTGCAGTGATGATTTTTGAAGTGCCTATTTTTCTTCTATAATAACATTAGTTGTTATTATTATGTTTAATTACACTATCGTTAATTATTATTTAATAATATGTACTTAATGATATATAATAATAATAATCAAAGAATTGTTCGGGATCGAAGGGACCTCTGGAGATCTTTTAGTCCAACCCCCCTGATAAGGCAGGATCACCTGGAGCAGGTTACCCATGAACACGTCCCAGTGGGATTTGAATGTCTCCTCACAGGAAGACTGCACAACCTCCCTAAGCTACCTGTTCCAGGGCTCTGCCACCCTCGGTGTAAATCTTCCTCATATTGAGGTGGAACTTCTTATGTCTTCGTTTATGGCCACTGCTCCTCATCCTGTTGCTGGGCATCACTGAAAAGGGTCTGGCACCATCCTCATGGTACCTACCTTTGAGATACTTATATGCATTAATGAGATCCCCTCTCAATCTAGTAATATATGTTTGGCATTCTCCTATGTGACACCAAAAAAATTATGTATTTTTAGCTCAATCGTATCTAGTTTTGGTAGGTCCTCTTTTCCAAGGTGGTCCTTAGTGTGCTAGTTCATCTCTGGACAATCTCTCCTCATTTTGCATGTTGCTTTACATGATGCCAAGTAATCCTTACTAATTGTGCTTTCTTGTGATGCCAGATAATCTTTATGAATGAAGGCTGTGAGCATCCTGGCTGATAAAAGTGGAGAAAAGTGCTCCACAGTTTCTTGACTTAAGGTGACATGATGTTTGGTCCTTTGGTTGTGCCATGAAGGAGGATGTTCTAGAAGAACATGGAGCAGGGGGAGAGGGGATATAGAGGTCTTTTATACAGAAAGGATTTGGTGCAGACAGACATGGGATTGCTTAGGACATAGTTAACAAGGCAGCCAGCATTCATAATCTGCTTTTCCTCCCCTGTTTTCTATTGTTTCTTCTTTTCCTTCAAGTCTTTTCCATTACAGGTGCTATGTGGGATGCAGAAAAACATGCTTGGCAACAGTGTCTGGCTTGAAGAAAGTAAACATGTCTGAAAGTATCTTAGTCTTCATAGCACAGAAAGAATGGAAGTGAAGTTTTCTCCTTCAACAGAACCCAGGGTGAGTGTTCTCTCCATGTGAAAATGTTTCTCTGGGGTGGATTTCAGATATGAGAGCAAGGAAGACCAACTCTCAGTGGGAATATAATACAAGCAAGATTATTAACAGGGAAACAGGTTTATGAAGTTCAGCAGGAGTCAGACCTCTCTTGTAGCTGCCTCTCTGTAGTTACATGCTTTGTGTGTTGCATCCCTGGCCCCAGACACCACTATATTAATTAGTATGTTTGTGTGTGTGTGTGTGTGTGTGTGTGTGTGTAGACACACACACACACCAACAACAATCTTTTCTCCTTTCTCTTACAGTATGGTGCAGTGCATCATTCTCAGGAACTGTTTCAGAAGAAATGCAGGCATGAAAAGTCTACCTGTCAGAGAACAGGGGCACCCTGGTGAGCAGAAATTGAGGAAAGACATCCATTTCCTTAGGTGTCTCTTATCCATACGTGTTTACACTCACCAGCAGTCAAATCTAAGTTCAAAGTCCAAAAGTCCTGTGACATTCCCTGGTGTGAGACAAGGCACAGAATCCATCCAGGACCAAAGATCTATTTTTTTTCCTAAGGTTCATCTGTTCCTATATGAATGTCTCTAAACTCTATTATTCTTTTTCACTGATTCAGTGGAAACTCTTTTCTCTTCTCCTAAATGAGAGCTCACAAAATAAAAGCACACACAGAGTTTCTTTTGGAGAAGGGGCCATCTCCTTTCCTGCTCCAGCTTCATCTCTTAGTTGTTTATTTTCACAAAATGTAGACACTTCTAAGCAAAGATGCTGCCTCTTGAGCTATGGCCTGTTACATTCATGTGATTTTTTGGTTCAGCCTCCTACTCTTCTAGGACATGCTCATGGATCTAAAAGTACTAAATGCTTTTCACTACAGTAACATACTATTCAGTGCTTGGATGATAGTGTAGCTTGCAAAATACTTCAATTAGGAGCAAGTTATTAGTAATAGTGACCTGCAAGTGATTATTTCTGTATCTGGTCTCCAGCAAGGGCAAACAACCAGCTGTGTGTGTGCACCCTATCCAATCATTTGTGTCTCTTAATAATGAAAGATGCCAGAGGTTATAAAAACCTCATTCACATGACACTTGACACTGCTACACGGGGTCATTTGCCAGAGTGAGGCAGCACAGGCAAACAGTGGGATCAGGTGTTGTGAAATAGCCTGATGGTACGGGGGGGGACACCTTTCCCAAAAAGAAATTTTCACCTTGCATGTTACGAGAAAACATTTCAAGCAAAAGTTGCTTCTCCTGTTGGAGAAAAGGGAAATATGGTAAGTCTCAGGGGAGTATGAGGGTTTAGATTGCCTGGAGGATTTCAAAGGAGAGGTGGTGAAAATGTTCCTGCACAATGAGGTGCTGCCTGGTGGATGCAGTTTGAGATACATGGCGTCATGCATGAACAAGATATTCTGCTGATCACAGAGGAGGGAAAGCACGGAAACAAGAGAGCATTTTGCTTTTGTTAGTACCTGAAGCTCTATTATTCCTTTACTTAAGTACTCTTGTTGGTGTATCTATTTTGAATATTGTAAACACATACTTCGCTTTGTACCTACTCTTCACCTGACTCCAACTGGGATTTCTGGGTCTCCAGATCTACCTAGTTGTCACTCAGTTGTCAGCAGCTCTCTTAGCTGGCATTCTCAGCACTTAGGTGTGACTTTTAGCTCCCCATGATATTCTCCTGCCCCATTTCAGCAGGAGGAGCTGGACAGATAAGCATCCTCCAGGGTGAGCCAAGCTGGGGTGTGACAATGGAAAACTGGAAGATGCTGGGAATAGACATGAATGTTGGGGGTTCCTAGTGGCATTGGGAAAGATCCATGTAATAACAAAATCTTTTTAAATATAAATCTCTTTGGAGATGAAGGTGACCCAATTAAAACTTACCAAGGATGCTGAGCAGAATATGTGAATACCAGCATAAAGAAAGCAAAGTTTTCCATTGCAGCTTCCTAACTTTTTTTTCTTGCCTAAATCAAACTTTTCTGTCGTTCTCCCTTGTCCGTGCGTGGGTGGGTCAGAACCTCAAGGACATCCGGAATGAGGAAGGTAAGGAGTGTAAAATGCACAGCAGCGAGCCAGGCAGGAGTCGAACCTACAATCTTCTGATCCGTAGTCAGACGCGTTATCCATTGCGCCACTGGCCCCCCCACCTTACCTCTTAAGTGGGGGCGGACCTGAATTCCTACTCGGAACTGTCACCGCCCAGTGACACTAGGAACTCGGACTCCCAGTGCCACTAAAATGCAGAGATTGCACAGTGAAAATTCCAATTCTGGCAGTTGCATCATGCTAGGCATAATACAGACTCTGTCATGGCCCTATTCCTAGCAGTCATTTGGGCCAGCAGAGCCTGCTTGTTCCCAGGGTGTCTGGAGGAGTCCCTGCTGGTGAGAGAAGCTGCTTCCATAATGCTGTAGCAGATAAGCCTTGTAGCCTTCACCCCACTGGTGTAGCTCCTGCCTCTACAAAAGGACCTCAGAGCAGATAGATAGGGCCTGCAGGGCATGTGGGGCTGGGACAGGCTGCATGGTACGGCACAGAGCTGCTCTGTTCAGAGAAATAAGGGCAGCTCTGAAGGCAGTGAGATAGCATTGGCACCTCATCTTCCAGGGAACCCCCACGCCACTGTCACACCAATACCTCTCCAGTTATGATATGCCTGACTCACACCTGCAGGTTGGTTCCTGCCCCAACCTCTGAGTAACTCTTGGTCTGTACCCCATAATTTTTTCCTGCAGCTCAGTTGCCAGAGACAATGCTCTTTGGACTGTCAAAACAGGCTTGGCCTTTGAATTGATGCAAAGCATCACAATTGTACTTCACAAGGGAGACCAGTGTCCCAGTGACTGTGGTCTCGGTCACTTGATAGGCTCCACAAAGGCCAGAAGGTCCCAAAAATTGTTTTCCAGTTTTTACTCATCAATCACAAAAAAAAAAAAAAAAAGAAAGTTTTGCTTTTCCAGGAAGAGCCAGAGATTTATAACATTCTAGATGCAATCTCAGGATTTCTCAGTGATGCTTGCAGCCTGCTTTTCTGAGCCCTTTGCCTATCTAACAGCAGTCAAATGTGTTGACTCATCACTGATAATAACTTGTGTGTCAATGAGCTGCAAGCTTCTTTCCAGTGGTATCCTTTGATTGCTGTTTGATTTCTGGCAGGACATTTGTCCATTCAGGCTTTCATAAAAGTCGGTATCAGAGAGAGGAGGGACACTGGAAACAAACTGCATATTTAGCCCTAGTTTTATCAGGCAAATGAAAACCAAAACAAAGCAGTTAACCAGTGTTAGACATTAGGGAGTATAGAATAACATGAGTGGCTCTTTTTTCCATTCCTTAGGAGAAGGATGGGATTCATGCTGCCAGGGAAAATGCCTGGAGACATGTTAATCACTGTAACCCTATTTGAACATACGTTGCTACTGTACTTCCCTCAACAGCAGTGATTTTGCCTGACTATACTGTGATAAGTGATCGCTTTTGGCTTGACCTGCTTATGAGGGGTTTTTTGTGTTTTGTTTTGTTTTCTTCAAAAAGCCCATTGCTTCAAGCCATGGACTATCTTGTGGGATACTGAAGGTATTGTTCTGTATAACAATGAAGATGTTGAGAATGAAGTTTAAAATGAGGATGAGCCAGTTTAGAAGCTTCTTGCTACAAAGTAAAGAGGTCCCACTTCTCCCCTCTTCTCCACTGCCTTCAACTATGCAACTTGCCTTGTCCTTACTCTGTGGCCACTTCAGGCAACTAAGTCAGCTTGATAATCCAGTAAAATGGGCAATCTTCCAGTCAGCCAGATGAATCAGCTCAGGTGGTGCAAACGAGGGGTCTAGACCTGGTAGCCAGGGCTAGCACAAGGGAGGTGAGAAGCCCAAGCTGCCCTATCCAGCTGGTCAGGGCAGCTCAGCCTTCTTCAGATGCTTGCCAAGCTGCAGTCTGGGGAGTAGTGTTGTGCTGAGATAATGAAGCAGAAGACATGGAGTGGGAGCCAGTTGTGAGAAGTGGGGAACGTATCCAGTAGGTCTGAGGTAGACCCACTATCTGCCTCCAGAGATGGCTCACTTTAGACCTGTTATTTACATCCTCTCTTCATTTTCATTCTTGCTCACTTTATTTTTTGCAGGTATAAGTAAAGTGGTTAGTGAAGATGAGGTCAAATTCCTCCTGATTGCCTCAGGCTGGTGCAGAGGGATAAGCACTGAGGGGAGCAGCTCCTTCATAAGCAGAGACTTGCAAATAGTTCCTCTTTTGCAGGCGATTTTTTTCCCCCCTTGTATTAATCATGAAAAACCACAAAGTGAATAAATGGGGTGAATATGTCCAAATGGCTGGTGGGCATACAGCAACAGGAAGAATGTAATTACAAACAGAAGTTCACAGAGGTGGAGGTGGTGCCTTTTTCTACTTGAGTATCTTGGACTTGCACCTATTCCTTCCGTTTGCAGCCAGAGAGATGATCCACCTCATGCTCAGGCCAGGCAGTATAGAGGGCTCCTACGTATTAGCTCAGAGATCCCAGGGATGTTACACCTACTGCAATGGTGGGATAAAGGATGGTGTTAGAAAAGGGGAGTGTCAGTTTTCCATGCACTTCTAACAGAATGCTCTGAGCAAACAAGGCCACTCCATTTTGCCTAATGGAGCATGTACTGCATTCCAAAACAGCTGTGTTGTGCTGCCTGGCAATTTGGAAAGCAGGACCTGAGGAGATAGGCCCTGCTTGAACCAAGGAGATGACTATAACCAAGACCAATGATTTGAGACAAAGCCTTGGTCAAGCAGCAAACTATCCTAATGCTCGGAGAAGGCTGGAGCCAAAGCTGGAAAATCAGGCTAGTGGCTCAGTAAGGGAGTGAAAACAGATAAGAGCTAGAAATGATAAGGGATAATACATCTCTGAGACACTTTCTCCTTCTTCTGACTATTGCTCATCCAGAAGGGAGCAGAGGGGCTGCAGCTGAAGGAAGGCACATAGCTTTGGATCTTCACACACAATGCTTTGGACACTGCGGAGAATAAGCTGGCAATCCAGAGTGCTTCTAAGGTGCCTCAAGCTCTACGTGTAGTTTTACCACATCCCTTGGCAAGCAACAAGTCATTAGTATCCAATTACACTGAAATCATACTTAATACAAGACAGGTTAAGACAAAAAGCAAATAAAAACATGCTCACAGTTGCCAAGACAGATAAACTTATAAAAGAGGTAGGTGGGGAAATGAGAGAAAACCAGGCTTCAGTTACTGGCTTTGAAGATTAAATCAGCAAGGCTATTCCCTCATATCTAGACATTTTGCCGCAGGCTCTCCTGACACAGTGAGGAACAAAGAGCCTATCTTCCTCCACACCTTACACCTCAGGCTGTGTTGACCAAGAAGATTTTCCATGTGGGGGAATAAAGCACCTCTCTCCTAAAAAATTTCTCCTAAAACTCCAAATTCTTCCAATCCTAGAATGTTTACTGCCTTAATATGGAGTTCTTTCTATTTCTTCTCTATTCAAGAGACAGGATGGCCTTTCCACTTGTCAAAAATTAGAATGATTTCATTCCTTTAGCATTACCTGGCCAGCTAACAATACCTTGGCTCTAATACCAAACTAGAGTGCTGTCATGGGAAAGGCACTAGTTCAGTTCATGATGTCTCAATGCCACTGCTTTTTTTTTTTTCTTTTTAATTTTTTTTTCCATAGTAATGTAAACATCTCATCTTTGCCCTGCTTGCTGTCATTATTCTGCTGGGCATACAGAAAAGTGTGTGCGCCCAGTCAGACTTGGTTTGGAGTTTGTTTCCATCTAGTTGTTTCAGTCTAGTGCTGGGAATAGAAATGAGGGAAGCCAGTTTCTGACTGCTCAAGAAGAGGTTGCTTCTTAGCTGATGGGACTTGTTTTTTCAGGGAAAGGGTAAACCAGTCCACTGCCTTCATGGAAGACAATGAAGGAGATGAAGGTTGATGTGAGAAGGAGGAGAAGTAGGTTTCTGTGGTGCTGAGAAGCAACAGAGGAGGTGGGGGCATTGTGCTAGGCTTGAGGAATCACATTTAAAGGACTTGTTCAATGCAGAGGAAATTCTGAGACTTACCACTGTGCATGCACATGCAGTCTCCTTGTGTCTTTTCCCCTTTGCATCTTCTGCTTACAACTGCAAATGTTCTCCCATTTTCACAGTGGCCTCTCAGAAGCACTACACAGAGATGCCCATTAGCTGGCTGGCAGCACAGTTTCCTGTCTAAGCTGGAAGAAAATGTTCCAGTGCCTTTCTGCCCTCCTATGTGGCTCCTGCAGTGTTTGGGGCTGAGGGGGGAGTGGGGTCAACACCAGGCCAGGGCCAGAGAGCAGAGGTATTGATCCTGCTACTTCCCATGTGCTCGACAGGCATGCTCCCCTCAGAAAGCTGTAAATCACTGAATCATACAGAATCAATTAGGTTCAAAAAGACTTCTGAGATCATTGAGTTCAACCTATGATCAAATACCACTGTGTCAGCTAACCATGGCACTGAGTGCCATGTCCAGTCTTTCCTTAAACATCTCTGGGGGTGGGGACTCCACCACCTCCCCGGGCCATCCATTCCGATGTCTGATCACCCTTTCTGTGAATAAATTCATCCTAGTTACCAGCCCAAACCTCCCATGATACAGCTCAAGACTATGTCCTCTTGTCCTGTCACTAGTTGCCTGTGAGAAGAGACCCCCCACCTGGCTATAGCCTCCTTTCAGGCAATTGTAGAGAGTGGTAAGGTCACCCCTGAGCCTCCTCTTTTCTGGGCTAAACAGCCCCAGCTCCCTCAGCTGCTCTTCATAGGAAATGTGCTCCAGATCTTTCACCAGCTTCATTGCCCTTCTCTGGACAATGTGAGGGAAAGGATGAAAACGAGAAGACCAAGATGGAAAAAGGTCCAGATGTCTCTGGACAATGTGAGGGAAAGGATGAAAAGGAGAAGACCAAGATGGAAAAAAGTAGAGCTTCCTGCTCTATACATTGGCCTCTTCAGATGCTCTATTTTTCAATTTCCAGTGTATTTTGTGAGGTCAGGTGTAAAGAGCATTTCACACGGAAACACGTTCAGAAGTCACCAGAGAAAGGATGAGAGAGTTGTCACCTTTTCCCTGCCTGACTGAATGACACCTGGGTTGTTAAAGAGACATACTTCCCTGAAAGTGAACAATGGATGACTTCAGTTCTGGGAATGAGCAGCCCATCTGAACACATTCCAGAAGCCCAAGGGATTGGCTTTGAGACCTAACATACCAGGAGCACCCTAATAAATGCAGCCTGACACATGCAGAGGAAGTTTATAGGGAAACATTGCACTTTCTCAGGGCGATCACCTGCACAGCTGGTGGTGGGTGAGAGATCTTGCCAGTTTAGATGAGCAAAGATAGGAGCCTGTAGAGGGTTTTTTTAATTATTCCGTAAATATAATCTATTTTGGATGGATATTAATGGATCTTTCATGGATAATTTTTTTTCTTCATCTCTTCTGGATTAAATGTGATTTCAGTGGTAGATTGCCTGCTGAACTTTACAGTGAACTGCTATTCTGTGGCCACCTAGCTCATGTCAGGCTCCTTGGCATGTTCTCTGACATGCTAAAGGTCAGTAATAGCCATACCTGCTCCATTTCAGCTTCAGGAATGAGGTCCCTGGTGAGTATCTCTGGTGAAGGTCAGGGATGGGAAAGGCATCCTCTGCTGACAGAAGTTACTGTGGACACTGGTGTGGAATGAAAGACTGGCTCTGGGATTGACTCTGGAGGATCCTCAAAGTGTCTATCAGGGGTCCAACAAGAAGTTCAGTGATGAGCAGGAGTCTTCCTCCCTACACAAAAATCCTCTCTGTTTTGAGCTAAAATTAGAACCAGTGACTAAGGATTATTCTGAAAGCACACAGCCCTCCAACCTGGGAGCTGAGCTATCAAAAGATGAGAGATGTGGTCCTGAGAGAAACTTCCGTGAGCATCCCACAGCAGGCCAAGTTCCAGCAGCAAGTAGCAGTAGATGGCAAGTAGCAGATGCATCACTCTCAGATATGGGGAACAAAGGCCTAAAAGCTACCAGGAATACACATTTCTGCACAAAACAATGCTGCTGCAAAATTGTTGTCTTGCTGTGAAGTGCTTCAAAGCAGTGATTAGAGATGGAAATAGCACCAAGACCATACTACATGGGTAACTGGAGGAGATGTGATTTGTAGTCTACTCTTGCATAAATCTATTACCACACCTCTCATATTTGCATTACAGTCTTTGGGATTATCAGAAGCAGCAGATGATGTGTACTGCTTGCTACAGCTTGTCACCTCCTAGGATTCCCTGAAGTAAGATTGTCTGCACACCTGCAATGGGATAGAAATGAGGGACAGCTGACCCCACAGCATTATAAAATGAACAACACAAGGAAGCAAATTTGCAATGAACAGATCCATCAGAGGGTCTGTCTTTACACCACCTCTCCTTGCTTGTAGGTTTCATTAGCAGTGCAGCTCTAAATCTGTTATAATGGAAATGCACAGCAGCTCTGGCCCTGTGCTCTGTTCTGCTGCCACATCCTAACCCTCCCTGTGCCCTACACGTGCCCATCTTCTCTCCCTGTTGCTTTCTTCTGATCCAAGGGTGGCAGGGGATATGGGATCTGCAGTGCCCTGTTTCCTTCATTTCTTGACTGTAGTGGTGGGACAATGTTCTGCTCACAGCAACCCATCTTCCCTTGCATAGAGTTCTGGAGTAGCCTCCTTCAATGCTAATGGCTGGGGTCTTGGGAGTCACTCTCTGGACTGAAATCAGGCTGTGCTTGGCTGGGTGAGGACGAAGCAGGGGGAGAATCTGGGGTGGGGTTGGGGGGAAACAACCAGCCCCAAACTCTTTGTCTTCTCCCCAGATCATAGTATCAGACTATTATGATGTGGCTTATTTCCAAGTCCTGACTGCACAGGGTAAAACTGCATAGCGAAAGATGTGCATCCTTGGGCAGTCCAAGCAAAGCAAAAATCTTACTGCAAACCTGCCCATTCCATGGCAAGGTCAAACAAAGCATTTGAAGAGACACAAAAAATCTAAGTTATTCTATGGCCAAAGAACTTGCTGTGCTCCCTTTCTTCCCTTGCATTTCCTAAACTCTGCCAGAGTCAGAAAGGCTAACTCCTAGGGACCAGTCTTATGGGAGAGGGTGATGCAATACTACACATGCAGACATGGGCCAACATGCTCGAGATGCTTCATGAAGTGATAATTCAAAAGGATGTTAATGTAACAGACTGCTGCTTAGTACATTGAACTCAGTGTCACAGTGTAACAATGGATGATATTCTTGATCATAGCTAAAAATGCCTTCATTCAACTCCTGCCTGGTTTGAAGGCATTTCCAGCTGTTGTCCTTGCAAATGCTTGCGTCTCTTCTAAGCGTTGTGCTCCCCTTTGCTCACATGAAGAAGTGGGGGAAAGAACTTGGCTGAAAAATGGCCAGAAGGGAAACTTACTCTTGTCATCTGACTTTCAAAAGGAAAAAATGGCATTGGTACTTAGAAATGAATGGTCATGCTGGTTTTGCTATGTGCCTTAAGAGCATTTTCAGGACAAAGGAACACATGAAAAGAAAACAGAGCAGTTTGGGAAAAAAAAAAAAAAAAAAAGAAAAGAAAAAAAGAAAGCCAAGGAACTTCTATCACCTCTGTTACCTCTGTCACCAGTCACATGTTAAACAGGCACTTGACTGGTTCTGGTAGCAACTTAACGTGTGGAAACCTTCCTGCCTCCATACACAGTGTTACTGTTTAGCTGTAATACCAAAAGGTTCAATCCTTTTCCTTTGAGCACTGAAACTCCATTCTGTCCTAAAGCAATGACCCTCAAGATGGTAATGGATTAAAACATAACCTGGAGCATCCTGCGGGCTTGGGATGGAGTCTCAGCAGGTCTCTGGTGTTGTATAAAGTCATATACTGAGTATAAACTTAAAAATCAGTCTCTCCTTTGAACTACCGACTTCAGCATTGTCCTGAAAAAAATACCCTGCTTTGCCACTGGAGTGATAGAGAGAATACTGAAATAGCATCGAGTGGCCTATGTCAAGCAGACGAAGGCTGGGGAGAAACCTGACACTGGGTCAGGGCTGTATCTCTGTGAAGTGATGAGCTGATGCCAGCTGAGAAGTCTGAGCTGGATTTGTGCTGTGAAGCGCAAGTCCCTTCTCTACTGAGCATCACTCTCTTACTGACAGAGATGGAATTGCAGCAGCAGGGTTTGAGCAGAGTGCTGTGGTCTGTTAAGTCCAGAGCAGAAATCAAATCTGTTCCCCAGTCAAAATCCTTACTGTTAAAGCTCTGCCACCCCCTTTTCCTTTAGTTCTGATATGCTCAGGAGGCCCTCTAACAGTGCCCTACTCTGTCAGCTCTGTCCATCCTCACTGCCATAGCACCAACTCCTCCACTGCTAACTCAGCACCAAACACCCCTGTTATTTGCCAAAATGCAGGTATTAGGGGAGAAGCTGCAATCCCTTCCTCTCTGCTAGCAGGGGAGACATCTACCCCATGGTTTAGAAACTGGCTCCTATGGGATACCGTGGTAGCAAAGTAGAGGGGAAAGGATCAGGGGTACATTTGAAAAGTGGGAGATTTTGTTAAAATAGTAAAGCACTTGAACACTTACTCTCCAAATCAGAAGTGGGATTTTCCCACTTTTCTAATCGGTGTGTTCTCCCATTTTTTTAAACTGCTTTTGTTTTATTTATATCCCTTCTTTCTTCATGTCTCATTTTCACTGCAGGGCATATTTGGGGGTGTGGAAAAGCAAGCCTGAGCCTGTTATCTGTGAAACTTGTCCCTAGCCCTTGAAAGGATCTATTTTTAGGTAGGTAGGTAGTAATGCAGTGCTATTTCTTTCCCACATGCAGTACTTCCTCTATGAAGTGCTTTGGACATCCTTTTATGCCTTGCCTGTGAAACATCTATTTCCTTTTTAGCAGTAATGTGTGGAGGGGATAAGGGTTTGGGAATCTCTGGGCTTGCAAAGCTGTGTGTGGCTCAGGAAGATGCTGAACTGCTCATCTCAAGTTTGTTATCCCACAGCCTGTCTTTTCAGACTCACTGATTTTTAGACTTTAGGGAATACAGATAATTGCAGAATCACCCTGAAGGGTACAGCCTGACCACCATTACTCATCCTGATTTTGAAGGCAGTGAGGACTTTCTTTATGGGAAAACTTTGTTTTCCTATGTGCCCTAAAGCTGGGTGACAGATTCACACTGTCTTACGGGTTCTGCTGGAAGAGAGAAGGAAGATAAAAGGATCCTCCTTCTTCCAGGCAGTGACCCTTGTCTTGGTGTCCTGCTGATGGCAGAGCAGCAACACACAGAAGTGACTCCTTGATGGAATTTGTCCAGAGAATCTCCCTGTTTGATCTCCCAAGATCTTTTAATCCAAATCCCTGAAATTTGTCTAATATAATTTATGTTGTTACCACTGATGAACCTATAACAAAAGTTATTATCTAGTTCTCTACCCGTTTATCCCATTCTTCTGCCTGTCTGCTGCAAACTGTGGAACTTCCTTGAGCGTGGATAAGTCCAGAGATGGCTACCTTTGAGCATGATTCTGTTCAGGTCAGTGTCCGTCTCCTGTTCAAAATAAAAGGGCAGTCATCATCCCTCTGGTCTTTGTAGCTTGTCCCTGAAACCTTGTGTGTTGCACATTTGATGTGCTCCCAATGACTCACCCTTGGAAATGCTTTGAGCCTGCCCCTGCTGCTGTGATTTCATATGTGCAAAAGGAAATTTTGAAAGATGTCATTATCTCCTATGCAGGTCTGAAACCATCTCTCAGATTGTTTTTAGAAGGTCTCCAAATACTGACCGCATATGGTCTGTCATCACATCTGAGATACACAAAGACAAATATATACATGTGTTGAGTGGAAAAAATGTCAGTCTCAAAAGGCAACTGTTTTTGAAAAGCAGTTGTCTCTGTTGCAAAGGCTCGCTGCATAAATTGAGTCATGTACAAGGGTAGTTTCAGTATTTATCATGGCGTGCATATTCATCACAATAAAATCATGAAATGCAAAATATCCTTTGCAGTTTGCACTTGTATATGTAGAAGGGCTTCATCTTATAGCTGGCTCATTGGCTTAGTAAGTTGTCGCCAAAGTAAGTGAAATTTGTGTCTCTGCAACATACTGGCTGTAGGTGGGAATGCCAGTGCTCTCTACCTCCTCCTGAGGGACTGTTTACAGTGGAGTAAATGGGCACATACAAAAGGTAAGGTGGATGGAGAGCTTCCTCTAACATCCCCGAGGGATGCTTGGCTGAAAATGAAAACCTTTCCAGCCAGAACAACAAGCAGAGTTAGCAGTATGGGAAGAGGGAAACGCTGCTTTGTCATTTTTCTCTATCTCACATTTAGGTGGGCAAAATTGGAGCAGCAACCTCATTTTTGTTAGAATGTTTTATTGGTTGGGCATCCAGAACATCTCTCTGGAGGTGAGCAAGGCAGGCAAAGCAGGGTGCAGGTGGGAAGGTGGTTCTGGTGGTCCCCTTTTGCAGTGGCAGTGGCTGCTCCCCTCTCTGGCCCCACAAGGGCACCCACCACGCCTATCTTTTTTCAGCAGTTGCACTGTTGTGGAAAGCCTGCAGGTGATCCCCACCAGACTCAGGACTGCAGGGAGTTGCTGGAGGCAGCAGGGTAGGGGTGGGTGTTGATCCCTGCCCAAGGGATGATAGGCAGCTGCCATCTGCTTTAGGCAGCTGCCAGTGTAGAGTTCCCCACCCCCAGACTGGGTGGAAGGGGTGGCGGGGTGCGCACTCGTCCCCCAGAACAGGTGGGAGGTGGGGTGGCAGCAAGCCAGGGCACCATCACCCCACGAACTGGGATGCTTCTCAGCACCCACCATGCCCAGGATAGAATGTCTGGGCAAGGAGCCTGCTGCTTGCAGAGCAGCTTTGTCTCTACCAGGCTCTGTGGGGAAGCAAGTCACATGGGATTATTTTTTTGCCAGTATCCTCTGGCAAAAATACACTTTTTCTCTTTGTTTTCAAGTCACACAAGAGAGACACAGGGATGATCTTCTGACTAACACACAAGGGCTTCACAGCACTGGTACAAGGTAAGAGGTTGCAGAGGGGAATTCTGTGAATGCAAAACCCAGAGGTGTCATTATGGCATTGAAACCTGAACCTGGACATCTCCTTCCTCCTACAAATCCCACTCTTAAACCCACTGCTTTGCAGCTAGCCTTCCAGGTTCTCCAGGCCATCAGTCCACAGGCTGAAAGATGTTAATCAGCTGCAAAACAGAGGAGTTAGAAGCAATGTCTGTAAAACCAAACATATCTTTAGGAATTGGCATTCTAGTTGTGTTAATGAACCTAGATAATGTTTTTGGATGAGCAATACTGCAAGGAAAGAAATAATATATGTTTTCATCTTGGTTATGGCTGGCAGACATCCAGAATTTCTGTCCAGGAGCAGGGTTAAAGCAGGTTTTCTCAGCAATGGCTTGACCTCGTGACTTGTTGGAGGTGGACTGCTGTGCATGCTGATCTCCCTTTGCAGGTGTGGAAGGGGAGGAAAGGAGGGGAACAGGGCTGCCAGGGAGAGACAGGCGGTTACCAGGCTCTTTCTCAGTGCAAGTCCTTCAACGCCCATCCTAAGTAATCCCTGATGAAAACCAGTTGCAGGACCTTCCCATGCCTCTACAGTCTCTTGGACTCTGCTTTTCTCTTCCTCCTTGTTGCAGAGTGGTACACACCATGTGAATTTCTCATCTAGCCTTTGCAAGTGTGGTCAAGTCTCTGTGTTTCTTTACCTTGACAGAAAAACCTGTGCTAAATTTTCATGTGTCTGAACTACATATTTCTGCCATAAAATATTTCAGCTCAGGCCTGGTTGCAGAAGGTGGGTTTATCTTTTTTTATTGATTCCTTTTTGTGGTTGTGCTGTATATTACCTGTCCCATGGCAGCGTGCTTCAACACACAGAAAGGGGAAAACCAGCAGCAGACTGTCCCTCACCTCTTTGCCATCAGATGTCCTCTGCAGATGCACCAAGCGTCCCGCTCAGCCTGTTAAGAGCAGGCTTCTGTGGGTTATAAACTCACCAGAATCACATCCCAGAGGCACATTACACCCCGGGAGGTGCTTCAGTTCGTTGTCCGTGCTTTTCTCCATGCTTTGAACACCCCCTTCCCTACATCACCACGTGCAGGTGTTTCTGTGCACTGACATTTCTAGCATTCAGCTTTCTTTGCTTCTGCCTGTGGAGGTGGAAGTGCCTGCTCCACCAGGTGAGGACAGCTTTCCTCATCTAATTCAAAGCTCCTCACTGAAGCGGGTTTTGATGTGCAAGGGACAGCTGACTCAAAGTTAGGAGGGCAGGAATGAGGCGTTCAAATTCCTCCAGATGCAAAAGTCACCTCTGACCTAGCCACGGAGGGGAGGGAAAGAAGAGAAATATCTTCTTGCTGCTGCCAGGGAAGGCTCCCAGCCAGCCCTGCCGAAGTCCCAGCTGTCTGTGGCTCAGCTGCTGGAGCAGCTTCTCTGACTCGACTCTGGGATCTTGTCTGCACCAGGCAGTTGAAGCAAAAGTGTAATTTAAAATGGGTTTAACTAAGCTATCATTAATTTCCAATGAAATCAAGACTTCAGAAAAATCTATTTGTGTTTATGGGGCTGCTGATAAACATGAATGTAAGTTTACATTGGGGCATTTCCAGCTTGGTGGGCTGCAAATGAGTACAAAAGTTGACCCAAACATTTAAGAAGCTTGCAAGGTATTGAAAATAAAATAGCAACTAATACATTTAATTTAATGTGATTCATTACCATCAAATGCAGAAATCCACTAAAACTTTCACTTTTATATTTTCCTGAAGTGCACAGTTTCCAGAGTGGTGTTGAATGCAGACAAAGGGTCCCCTTTTGGAATTAGAGTCTACCCCTGGATGCATCAGGCGCTCACTCAGCTGCTTGAGTGCATATTTCAGATGCAAGCCCGAAACAGGCATGAGGCAGAATAAACTTTGGAGGTTTCTACAGAGAAAGTATTGTAGTCATTGATTAAAAGAGAGGACAATATTCTGATTACATATACAGTACACTAGCAAAGTCATTTTATACAGTAATACAGGGATTTTGACTTATATTTGAGGATAAGGTATTTATTGCTTGTACAGTTGTGTGATAAATGATTGGCAAGTAGAAGCACAGATGGCTTTCCCTTAAGATCAGGCATCACATGTCACAAATTATCTGGGAAATTGTCATTTTAAAAATAACTCTGGAATAAGTGCCAAGCTGAGAGGGATATCAGTGTCTAATAAACAGATATAAACACAGCAGTGCCCAAAACTAAAATATATTTTAATTAAACTATGCAGAGAGAGAGCATATACAATTAGTACCTATTCTCTAGCAGCACAAATGAAAGCTTTTCACACTGTGTTTTTTCTGTTTCTTTCTCATCAGGAAATTAAAAAAAAAATGTTTTTCATGCATATTTAAGCTGTAGAGTTAATGGTATGAATAGTCATGTTAGATTCTCGTGTTACAGTTCCTAAAACCAACATTTTACCAGAAGAAACTTAGGCACAGTTATAGGCAGACAATTTTTTTTTTAGTCTGGTTTTCAGGGTGGTGAGATGTTTACACTGTGAACTGTCCAAGCTCCAAGGCAGCCATTGTTCCTATTGTCTTCTCCAGTAACCACACGTGCTTCACACCTTGGAAAGGTAAGAACCTGGAGCCTGCCAAAACACTCAGGCAAAATAACATCCTGCATCTCCTGGCTGTGGCTGCTTGGTCATTTATTCGTCTTCAGCGTGTGGCTGGGGCAGTCCTTTGCTCTCTGTTGCCCTACAAAGATAAGGGAAGGGAGCGGATGGCCTTTGCTTATTGTTCCCCCTCCTCCTCAAGGCGTGAAGGCTGCCATGTGTGAGTGAGGAGAGCCAGGGCCCCTCCAGCCTCCCCCCCTTCCCCCTGCAGCCGTCACCTGTCCCAGCCTGTCCTCCTCTCACACGCATATATGGGCACGGCAGGACGGCATCTTGTGACGCAGCGCTGCTAAAAACAGCCCCGGCTCCCCCTGGCCCCTCGCTTAAACAATGTCCTCCAGCCAGAGAAACCCAGAGAGTCTCTGACCCCAACACAGCTTTGGACTTATTTCAAGGGAAATTAACCTGGAGAAATCTCCACAAGGCCACAGTCCTGAGCGTATGCCCCTGGAAAAGCTAGGGATGAGCACCTCCCTGAGCTACAAGTCCTTGTCCAAAGAGCAGCAAACTATGGATAACCTGGAGAAACAGCTGATCTGCCCCATCTGCTTGGAGATGTTCACCAAGCCAGTGGTCATCCTGCCCTGCCAGCATAACCTCTGTCGGAAATGCGCCAGTGACATCTTCCAGGTAGGTTTCTTCCTACAGAGAGCTCTGCTTCCCAAGAAGCACTGGCTGGAATGAATGGGAAAGCATGTTTTTTACATGTTTTGGTTGATTGATTTTAACAGTGGGTGAGACGAGGTAGGGTTTATGATTTAAAGCCAAAGCTGATGTCCCCGGGGGCCAGGGCTGAGCTCACAGCAGGTGAAAGTGTCACCTATTAGATGTGGGGATATGGCCAAGTGAGAGCTGAGGGACTGGCCCTTCACCAGTAGTCACCAGGTGCTTTCCCGAGGGGTGGTGTGTCAGAGCTACCCTGTTATTTGCAATAGTGACAAATGGTTTCCTACCATTTGGTGCTTTTGGAAGAGGTTTTCGTGGTTTTTCATGGCCTTACCCTCCTCTCCTTATGCTGCTTGGCAAGAACAGGCCTCCAACCCCTACCTGCCGACCAGGGGAGGTACAACTGTGGCATCTGGAGGCCGGTTCCGCTGTCCCTCCTGCAGGCACGAGGTGGTCCTGGACCGACACGGTGTCTATGGGCTGCAGAGGAACCTGCTAGTGGAGAACATCATCGACATCTACAAGCAGGAGTCCACAAGGTAATGAGGGAATGTGTGTCCTTCAGTGGGTGTTTGACACAAAAGGAGATATGACTTAGGGGACTGACCCTTGGTCTTTCTGTTTGGCACAGATGAGTTTGATTTAGTTGTTTTCTTTCTTGGAAATGTGGAAAGGAATCATGCTGCCATGCCAGCCTGTCTGCTTTTAGTGCAATTAAGCCAGTTCTCACTCAGTACAGAAAACTGTATTCAAATAGATGTTGAGCTTCCCTGAGCTTCCCTTGCAGCAGAAGATTGGGCTTATTCAGATGAGCAACACTCACCAGTGCAAGCAAAGCCCTTGAGGTCAGCACAACTACTCACATAAATAAGGGGAAAGTAGCTTGGTTCATATAATTCATTGCAAAAACAGTTAAGACAATTCTTATTTGTCTTTAACCTGTGTGCTCTCATGCTAAAGAAGGAAAAGAATTTCAAATCTTGTTAGAAAATCCTGAGGGACACAGTGCAAACAAGAGGAAAACTGAAATTCACACAGAAGGTACACTGCATCATAATGTCAAATTGAAACTCGGTAATAAAAAAATCTCCATTCCTGTCAAATTGGGATGCAAACTCATGAAATGAAGTCCTGTTTAGGAGTCCACAAAGGAGAAGGAATGGCCAGAAATAATACCTATCAGAGCTGTGTGGCTGTGCACAAGAATCAAGACCTTAGGGTAGAGTAATAGGTTAATTCTAAAAAGTAAGAACTACTCCTGGATCATAATTTCCTGCATTTGATGTGTAATGGATCCAGCAACAGAAAAATGTTTTCTCATCTCTCTTGGATGGATTGGATGCATTACACCACTGTGGAGAACTTAGCAGGGGGGCACGTAGGAGGGAGATGATTGTTTCTTTCTACTCTGCTCCTATGAGACCCCACCTGGAGTATTGCATCCAATTCTGGGGTCCTGAGCACAAGAAAGACATGGACCTGCTGGAGTGTGTCCAGAGGAAGGACCCAAAGATGATGAGAGGTCTGGAGCACTTCTCCTCTGAAGACAGGTTGAGACTGCTGAGGTTGTTCAATACAGAGAAGAGAAGGCTCCAGGGACACCTTAGAGCAGCCTTCCAGTACCCAAACGGGGCAGAGAAGGAGAGTCACCAGCAGGGAGAAGGTTTTGGAGCCTGATGGTGGCTTTGGCTATTCTTGGTTGTTTGAATCCCTCTGAGGACTGTTGCAGCTCCAAAGCGCTGCAGAGCACGAAGGTGGCTTAAAATTGTTCTTTCTGCTGCCCTTTGCGCTCAGCACTAAGTGAAGGTCATCTACCCTTGTGTGTGTCATTGATACCCAAATATTATTTTAGTCAGGAAAAACTCAGAGGAAAGTAATCAGCAAAGCCATGATGGTGGACTTTGCTTTTACTAAATAAGCTGGACATGTGTGGCCTCATGTCTTCCTTTGTTTTGCCCTTTTTTTTTTTTTCCCCCCCAGCTCACAGTTGTATTTAATTTAAAAAAAAATAAAGAAACACAGCTCCTTTTCCCCATGTAGTTCATGGTCAACTGGACCAAAATTCAGTAAAATAGAAACGTAAGAATATATTTAGTAGATTTGTTTAAAATTTCACAGGAGTAAACTATATGGTGAATAAAAGGGGAAAATAGAAAAAATATAAACAAATAATACAAAATAATACAAATAATACAAAAAAAACATTTATATGTTTGTCCAAATGGCTCATTAATTTAATCTGTTAAGGTGCTTAACTAACCTTCATGTATGTCCTTAGAATGAAAGTTGTTGTCAGGGTTATGTAGCAGCAGCAGCAACGTATTGAAAGCATTATCTAAACTATTTGGCCCTTTGTGGGCCTCAGCTGCTTATCTCCCTCTGCCTAACATTCCTCAGGCTCCCCTGAGTGTGAGCAAAATCTGCCATGGCTTTGCCCTGTGCTGTCCCACTGAAACCAAAACGTCAAGGCAAATTAAGTCTTTTCCACTTCTCCCCTTTGTACCAGTCTCTTCCATACTGATCATTGGGGCCTGGCAGAGGTACATAGGAGATAGGTTGAGATATGATCTTTGCCTTCTTGTTTCTTCCCAAGACAACCCTTCAAACTGGGAGCACCTGTGATTTACAGACAGGAGCCTCTTCTCCTGGAGTCCCCCTGTGGGTATAATTCACTACAATTACACATCCCAGAATGATGCCATTACCTAGCTACATACTACATGAACTCAGGAGAGTGAAGGGAATTTATCTAGGTAACAAGCCTTTTCTCCTGCTTACACAAAAATAGCTAGTTTAAAAGTTTTTTGGTTTTATGTTTCTTTCTTTGATTGTGTTTTTTTGGGTTTTGGTTTTTTTGTTTGCAATTGGAATTTCTATTTGAATTAAGGAATTGGATTTTTTTTAAATAAAAGCTGGGGCAGGCACTTGGCTATAGGGTTGGGGGAGTCTGTCTGAGCCATCACATGCAACCCCTCCTGTTACTAAGTATCACATCATACGGTCTTTTATCCCATTGCTCATCGATTTCCAGCTGATGGCAGCATAGCCTGTCACCCAATTTAGAATGTATTAGGAACAAAGGAAAGAAATCTTCAAGCAGGAAGTGGCTGCTACAAAGCTTTAAAGGACAGCAAAGGACTGAACCCAGTGGAAATGGAGTTGGCTAAAAAATTAAACCAATTTCTGAAAGCCTGTAAGCCACTAATACCTTGAACTATCTGAGGAATATCAGGATGCCTGCTGCCATCAGGAAAGGATAGCAACAGGTCTCTGCTGTAAGATCTGGCAGCCTCTAATGAGTTCAGCTGGCTGTTCCAGATCAAAAGATGCTCTGGGCTTGGTTACCAGCTGAATCCTGATCAGAGCAGGTCAGGCACTCTTTCTGCCTTGCACCTACCAGAGGCAGTCCAAGGAACAGGCTGGCCCTGCGGCCCCAGTGTGTGCAGCAGGGAGAAGGCACTGTCCTGAGGGCTCTGCGATGCACGTGGTGACCTGCTGCAGGGCTGGGTAGCCTGAACTGCCAGAAGCAGCTGTCCCTGACTCATCCAAGGTTTTAGTCTGAGCTCTCAAGGGAGGATGTGGCTCTCCAGGACAGGCTGCAGGGGTGCCTGAGGATCTCAGATAGGCTATGCCAGGGGACTGGGCTCCCTGACAACAGGTCACCAAGTGAGGGAGCTGCAAGAGGAGCCCTGCAGGCTGTGCAGTGAAAGAGGTGAGGAGCAGGCTCACCTGGATCTTCCCCAATTCCCCACAGACACAAAACCCCCAAACTCACCTGCACCAATAGTTTTCTTGGGCCAGGCATTCATGATAGTACTGTAACAGACCTACAGGAATCCTTATGTCCATATGAACTTCTATAGTCTTCTCATTTTTGAAGTCCCATTTATACCCTGGGTATCAGTGGGTTTTTCATTGCTTTTGAGAGAGTCCATCATCATGGTTGAAGGACACATTTTCCAAGGTCAAAAACGGTCTATCCCTGCTTACAGAAACTCAAGCAAGGGTGACAGGGTATCTGCATTGATTAACAGGGAGCTCCTAATAAAAATAAAACATTAAAAAAGAAACAAACCAAAAAAAAGTAAATTGAAAACAAAACAAAAAGAAGGTGGTGAGGTGATTTGGGAAGATTTTGAGGCACTGTCCAAGCATGTACAGATGAAGTTAAAAAAGCCAAAGCCTACCTGGAACTGAATCTGACAAGGAACATGAAGGTTAGTGAGAGCTTCTACTGGTACATCGGCAGCCAAAGGAAGAATAGGGAGAGTGAGCTCACTGCTACATGGAGAAGGGGCTCATGTAACAAAGGGAATGAGAAATGCCAAGGTGCTCAATGCCACCTTCACCTCAGACTTTGCTAATAAGTTCAGTCATCAGGAACCCCAAAGCCCTGAGACCACTGGGAAAGTTTAGAGCAAGAAAGATTTACCTTTGGTGGAAGGGGATCATGTCAGGAAATATTTAAAAAAAAAGTAAAATTCATGTTCTCATGGGAGGCATCCCCATAAGTAGTGAGGGAGCTGACTGGCGTCATTTCATGGGCACTCTCAATGATCTTCAAAAGGCTGCAGCAATTGTGGAATAATCTCCTGTACGCTGGACAGGACTGGAAGAAAACAAATGTTTCTACAATCTTCAAGGAACACAAGGACTAGAATCTGGGGAACTACAGGCCTGTCACTTGCACTGGTCCTTAGAAATTATTTCAAGCAAATCATCCTGGAAACTCTTTTCAAGTATATACAAGACAAGAAGATGACTAGAAACAGTCAGCATGGATTTATGAGGAGGAAATCAGCCTGACCAACCTGATAGCCTTTTACAGTGAGAGGACTAACTCAGTGCGTGAGATGTTGTTTGTCTAGACTTTAGACACTGTCTCCTGTGACATGTTTATTGACAAAGTGTTGAAATAAGGTCTAGAGTGGACAGTGGAAAGTGAATTGGACAGTGGAAACTGGCTTTACTACCAGACTCAAAGGGTCGTGGTAAGCAGTATGAAGTCAGCCGGAGACCAGTCATTAGTGCTATATGCCAAAGATTCATACTGAGGTAAATACAGTTTAATAGCTAATGATTTCACATAATGTGCCTCATACAATCATGCAAATTGCCTCCATCCTCTAACCGGGTGCAGACACTATAGGTGATGTGATGGTACAGGAAGGGCTACAGCTGTCTTAGGATCCTCAGTAAAAACACTGTCAAAGTTGGATTCAGGATTTTGGTAGGGACCTTTTTGGATTTGAAAAAATCCTGAGTAAAACTTGCCTTCTAACTAACTAAATTGCAACTTTCCTAAGGTCTTACTATTTTCTTAATTAATGTGTGCTTCTTTATGAGCCAGCAATTTTGCATTTCCTCAGCAAATCACAGAATCATAGAATACTTGATATTGGAAGAGGTCTCTCTCTGGAGGTCATCTGGTCCAAACATCCCCTGCGCAAGCAGGACCACCTAGAGCCAATTGCCCAGGATCATGTCCAGATGGTTTATGAGTATCTCCAAGGATGGAAAAACTCCACAATCTCCCTGGGCAACCTGTGCCAGCGCTCAGTCACTTTCACATTTAAAGTGTTTCCCAATGTTGAGAGGGAACAGTTTCAGTTTGTGTTTTGGTATTTGGCCATTTTCTCTGGTCCTGGTGCTGACCACCATCAAAAACAGCCTCACTCCATCCTCCTTACACCTGCCATTCAGCTATTTAGATACTCAAAGGTATAGATAAGATCAAGGTAATTGTTAAGATTCCCCTTAACCTTCTCTTATCCAGGTTGAAAGTTTCAGCTCTCTCAGCCTTTCTTCACAGGAGAGCTGCTGTTGGCCCTTAATCATCTTCCCAGCCCTTTGCTGGACTCTCTCCACCATATCAATGTCTCTCATGTACTGGGGAGTCTGGAATTGGACACAGTCAGTACTGTAGGTGTGGCCTTACCAGCAATTTCTTACGTGGGAATCCTCCTCTCCACAAAACCCACACAACACTCTGCACTTTATGGCCCAAACCCAGTTTTAATGGGAAAGAATAAGCCTTTAGCACTCAAACACAGACTTAGGATCTCAAAGAACAGAGTCTGAGAATGAGACCACAAAGCTATCAGGACATTTCGGCAACCTGGCATTTCTTCGGTCACAAGCACAGCTGTGGTGAATCCTTTCTCTTACTAAAGCCATGGAGTCATTTTCCTATCAGCTACTTTTTCTTCTCTTCTTTCAGTAGCTATCTCTGTTTTAAACCTAGAGGTTGTGTTTTGGGCTTTGGTACACCAACACAGACCTAGAGGATCTCCTCCGAAGTCAGTGAAGAATGCGGTGCTAAAATCCTTTCCTTTTGCACAGCGTATGAAGGAGACTGTATATATGTTTATTTCTAGTCTTCTGACACTGTCTTCAGGGCCCCACTAGTTCAGAGAGTTCTGCCAGGTTTCTTCCAGCTCTTTGCGGCACCTTTGAAGGTTGGCTGCTTCTGGTTGAACTTGCTTGACACCATCACCTTTTTGCTCTGTGCAACATGTCTTCATGCAACTGGCACAACACCTGTGTCTAATAAAATTCTAGTAGTTTCTGGCTCTGGTCTTGTAAATATTTGTGGGAAGAGCCACTATTTCAGGCCTAATTAATCACTTTGAAAGTCATTATATTGCCCTCACACGTGGGCCCTCCCACTGGTGCACTATAATGTGAATATTTCAGGGACTGTTTGCAGTCATCTGAAAACAATGTAAAGCATGTTTTATGGAGGAGACACACCTCTTTTGTCTAGCATTGAAATGATGCTGTATTTGATGAAGCGCCTTATGTTATTGAGTGCTGGAAATCTGATCCAAATAATACAGGCTTCCTTCAGAAGTGATCATCTTGTTTTATTCTGGTATATTGTTTTATATTTCAGATTAAATATTTTCCTTATGAACCTTCTAAATCCCAGGGGCTTCATAAATTACAAAAAAAAAAAAAAAAGGTATGAGACATTATCTTTCTTGCTTGTTTTTTTTTTAAGTATGCATCTAACTGATAGTTACCACTTAGGTCACCTGTTGACAGCTTCAAAGAGGGCCCAATGGAGACCTCATGCACACCTGTTCATACACTCTGGTCACTGTGGCAACTCCCCCAGGCAGGACCTTTGGTTCCCTGACCACTCCCTGTCCCCCTCAGCTGAAGTTGAAGGTGCCAGAGCCAACTAGAGGCTCCAGGGGATGTGATGTGGTAGTTACCAGCCAGGCTTTCCTTGACTGGCTCCCAAGGTCATGTGGCTGCAGCCCATATGCTCTGGGCAGGTCCCACCTTGTGCCTGCAGACCCAGCCCAGCCCTGCCCCTACACACACTCACAGATAAAATGGATCCATCAATTAGTGGGGTAAAAATTTGACCTCTGACAGTGACACCTTATTTTGGCTGCTGACCTATGTTAAAGGGTATAAGGACCCAGTCCTGACTGATAATGACAATCCTGACCAGCGGCTCACAAAGCTGTTCAGGAGAGATATAGAGTTAAGAGCCTAAAGATTCGTAAGTATCTACAACTCTTGCTTCAAATGAGCCCCCTTCATAAAAGCATTGCTGCATTAAGGCCAAGTGCCCAGCATTTTGCATGATGAAACAGAAAGAAATTACATGTTTCATATTTCAGACAGATGTTAGAAAACATACAATTAAAATACATGAATAGTCTGAGATCAGGCTTAGTGAGGTTATTTAAATTTTTAAATATGAGCAAGGGTTTTGTCACACTCCAAGTCTCATTCCTCATTCATATGGGAATCCCCGTATGAGGTCATGTTGCTAACTTGTCATCACATCCTGCGGGGTCAAGACATTACTCTGTACCACTGTCTATTCAGTTGTCTCACAGAACAGGTTTATCTCATGCTCAAGTCAAACTTGGATGCTGCTCTTCGAATGTATCGTATTTCATGCTAATACTCTAAGTGTTGTCATCAGAAGCTCATAACCACCAAGTTTGTTTTAAACTTATTTTCTTTTGCAGACCTGAAAGGAAGTGTGACCAGCCAATGTGTGAAGAGCATGAAGATGAGAGAATTAATATCTACTGTTTGAACTGTGAAATGCCCACCTGCTCCTTGTGCAAAGTCTTTGGTGCCCACAAAGACTGTCAAGTTGCTCCTCTCACAAATGTCTACCAACAACAGAAGGTAAATATCTTTGTGTATCTCATAGTCCTCCCAGAAACTGTCTGGACCATACACAGGAGAGTATTCCCATGGGCTTCCTATGAGTTTACAAAAGGGTCTTGGCATGCCTTTGGCACTCCCTTGTGTGAGTGAAAGGCTGTTATAAATCTGTAGTGCTTAGAAACACAGAAAAATAAATTTATGAGAGATTACACAAAGATATTACTTTGTTCCAAATTCTATTATTATAATGAGCAAACATTTTAGAGAGCAATTTGATGTGAAGCTAAGGATCTCACTTTCAGTGTTCCTAAAAATTTTTTTTTCAGTGCTTTTAGATCAGACAAACAAAGGTGACTTCCAACACATGAACTGAAAAGGGAACAGACAATTTCAAATCAAGTAGTTTTCTATCAGGCACTTTAAAGCATCCCATTTTGAAGAAAAGTTAAGTGATAAACTTCTTCCTGCAAGTGAATGCAGGAATATTCAATAGTTGGCAGCATAGGATGTACCTAATATCTTCTGCCCTTGCTGTCACCAGTAAAAGACTTGTTTATTTTTAATACAGTATTAATTTAAAACCTGACTCACTAGGTTATCCTCCTGAGATAAACAGCTCATTTTTCTGAAGAGCCCCGGTGGGGCAAGCAATCAGACAGGCCAAGTTTGCAATCCCAGCCTCCAACTTCGTCACACAGATGCATGTGTGCAGAAACTACAAATTAGAAGTCACTTTAGGGAAGCAGTTACAAACATCCTTTTCCATCAAAAAAGGTGGGAACAGGAGGAAAAGTTTCTTGCACTGAATCCATGCCTCTATTCACTCCTTTTGCATGGAGATTTACAAGGTGTAGTTTCCTCCCCAGAGTGCCTGTGAAAACGGGCTGTCATGCCCAAGACGGGAGGTGTAAGTTGGAGGCTGCAGGATGTGTGCTTCAAAGGATCCTTTACAAAGCTGTGGAGGACACATACACAGGTGTCTCTGTTACCAGAGTGGTGTGCCAAGGGCCCCTTGCCCTCTCCAGCATCTTCCCCAAGTTCTCTAGAGATTCTAGGTGTCTCTGCCTCTCCTAAGGATACCACACAATCCTCTCCATCTTCATACTCACATCATTTCCTTCCTCCACTCATTTCCCTTGTGCCAGTGTCTCAGCCTCCACCTTCTCCTCCTTCTTTTCTCCCTTCCCCTCTTACCAAAGCCCCAGACCCACTGCCCACATGCCAGGGATTCAGTAACACCTTGGTCCCTCCAGTTCAGTGGTTCACCTCTTCTCCTCTCCAAGGCCAAAGGCTACAGTCCTCAAGGAAATACCAGAGTGGTGTGACTAGACCCACTTAAAAAAAAAAAAAAAAAAACTCCACAAAGTCTTTTCTCTCAACAAACCCAAATGAAAAATTTGGATCTGTTGAAACAGCTCTTTGGACAAAAGTATCTAGAAGTTTTTCCTAGAACAAAATGATTACTCCTTTCCAGTTACTTCTCCGTTAAAAGTTTCAAAACTGCATTTTCTTCTCCACTAAAAGTTCCTAAATGTCAGTGTTTTCATAGTGTATTGGGAGAGGAAACAAATGTCAAAGTATTGTCAAGTGTCTTGTGGACACATAGAGCTCCAATTTTCCTCAGTTTTGGTGGAAAGACAAGTTAATCCCCCTGTATGGCTTATTTGTGTTAGATGTGCCACCCTGAAGAGGGACAGTATCTAACGCCCTTCTGCTTGCTCTCCCCCTACTGCCTAGTCTGAGTTGAGTGATGGCATCGCAGTCCTGGTGGGGAGCAATGACAGAGTGCAAGGGATTGTCACGCAGCTGGAAGAGACCTGCAAGACAGTTGAGGTAGGTACCACCTCTTTAAAACTGCTTTTTCATTGTGAAGTCCCATCTTTAAAACTGATAATGACCACTCTCTAACAGACCCCACTTGATCCAAATACATTCCCACATCATTTCACTAAACCCTTACTTGTGCCTTTGTACATGATCAAGAAGTACTGCCTCAGCCAAAGGATAGATCCTGCTTGGCACCTCTGACTTTTGCCATGCAGTGGAGGATAAAGAGCAAGGATAATTGATACCTGCACGTCTATTAGTTGAATAGGATATTACTGAATTTAAAAGCAGATCCAGTAAAATGCCATCAACTCCCAGCTCATTTAATATCTGAGATTAGGTTCTAGAGCTGTAGAAGACCAGTATTAGTCTGAAGCGTAAGTGGGCCTGTGAACAGAGCCTTAGTCTGTGCCACAGAGTAGGCACAGCATGGCTCACAGGTAAGTCTGAGCTCTGTATTTGGTTGCTTTGCCTTCTGCGTAGAGGTAGTGCTTTAATATACTTACATTATCCTTTAAGGAGTCTTGTTTTATACTTCATGGGAGGGAAGAGTTTCGGTTCTCACTGAATTTTCTAGTAAAGGCCTCACTCTGAAAGAGTTTTGTGTCATTCAATAGCAGAAAGGGCTTTCATTTCCTCTGAGACCAAAGCAAATATAAATATCAACTTTGACCAATTTGAGCATCACAGAGCAATAGGCTGAAAGGAGCTCGTATGAATTGATTTTGTGATCAGAGTTGATGAAGCATCTAGTGAAGGAATTGCATCCATCTCAGACCAATTAGAATTATATTGACCCTTTAGAACTAGAGCAGAAAAGAGAAACAGTAAAGAAAAGGAAGTTAATCCAAGATATATAGTTTCTAACTGGTAGGAAAAATTGATTACACAATCTATTTACACAGTTCCCCAAGGCTCCTATTTCCTCAGAACAAGGAAGAACAAAAATTGTCGAGGTTTGGTCCAAAGAACGTAAAACATTAGCCCAAGTCAATTGAGAGAGCATGTCAGTGGCACTCAGAACCTTGTAGTCAAGAAGCTTTCACAAGGATGAAATTGGCTTCTATCAGGACTTAGCAGACAGAAACAAGCCTTTCAAGTAGGTTAACTGCAGAACTTTGAATAATACAAAAGCAAAAGCTTACAGTCATTTAAGTTGAACTAGCTGAACCAGAAACAAAGTTTCAAACATCTAGTCAGAAGTCTGGAGAAAACATTGTGCTAAAAATACCTTCAGAAACAAAGCAGTGTCTAAAACTAGCTTTCTCAGAGTCATCCCCTCAGTTTAAAGTCTAACCTTGAAAGTCAAAGCCCAAAGATAGTGCAGCCATTTTACCTTTAGATGTTTTAGCAGGTTTTTCACCTTTAAAGTAAAAAATTGCAGAAAATAGATCTCAGAGTTTACCTAGGCACTTCCATGTTACATTTCAAGCAAATCACACTTCCTACCATACAAGAGCTTTGTCTTAATTGACATCAGTTTGTCCTTGAAGATGAAAAGTAACAGCTGTAACTGAGAAATGTTCACACATGGAAATAACATTTACAATCTGGGATTGTCTCTCTGCTTAACACTCGGCAGAGAACAATGAATACTTGCTTCAGTAGAAAACACACAATCATTTTCCTTTTAGATAGAGTAAGCAATACCCTACAGTTCAATATTTAGCTATTGTTCCTATACGAATTTAAAACCCAGAAAAACAACGAAAAAATTGATCAATACTTGTATAGCTTTTAACTGTTTGAAAGGTGGACCAAATCCACATATTGTGCTGAAAACTGAGAAAGGAATATAAAATGCTAAATACTGGAAAACTATAATAAATAATTAAGTAGTGTTTAGCCCTGTAAATAATATGAGTCAAATAATGAAGGAAAAATTACAGTGTTTCTTTCAAATGCTAATAGCATAGGCCAGTCAACACAGATCCTTTGGAAAAAGCAGTGAGTCTCAAGCTCAGTAGCAAGGACTCCTTTCTTTTTCTGTAGCTGTGCTTTAAAAAATCAAAAAGGCTGGGAACTTTTTATAATGGAAAGTCATGTATTTGTTAACCTTTTTGATTACACAGAATCTGATTAGGATAATTCCACCAGGCAGAGACTTTTTATGTGAACATTTTATGCAGAAAGAGAATGTTTCAGAAATATTTCAGCATTAGCAGTTAGAAACCTGTTTTGCATTCTCACTCTTGAGATTCACAACTCTGTAATATCTACTGGCAGGAAATATATTAGAGCTTAGAAATAGGGAAGGATCTCTCAGGGCACCTTGCTACCACTTGCTTGCTCTTCTTCCCCTAACACTTGTCCTGTGTCAAATGACACAGATAGCACACACCTGTCTTGAAATTAAGGTTGTTTTACAAGTGATCTGAATGACATTTCACAAGGAAAAAGCAAGGGAGAGTGAAAGAAGAGAAGAAAATTATTTGAGGTGAGAACAATATAATGACACCCAGGAACCATGATTCACTTTATTCAAAAACTTCCTTAACCCCACTTTATAACTGCACTAGTCAGGAATTTCTGGAAAGCGGCAGTACCTTTGGAAGGTCAGGACAAGCCTGCACCCCCTTGCAGGAGTTTTAAATTAGGAATGCCTGTATCACCTAGCCTTCCTCATTGGGAAGCAGAGGCAGATACTTGGATCAATGTAACAAGATGTGTATTCACTTCCCCCCACTCCCCACTCGTACCCCAACAATGCACTCAGTGATTTTTGGCCAAGTGTACATATTTGAAAGTCTTTCCCCCTTGAACAATACAGAACAGACTGTCACCACTGGTAGGAATGAGCTCTGACTGAAAGTCAAGAAAAAAGTGGGATCCTCTCTGGCATAGTACTATGAATAATCAGTCCTATCACTTTCAAAAGTACTGTGGGACTGTTAACAATCCTGTGCTGCCAGGATCTCAGCATTATGCCTCAAGGGACAAAGATGAGGAATTGATTCAGCCTAAGTTCCTAGGAAAGAGATTTAAATAATCACCACCATCCACAACCAGATATAACCACAATAAGGTTATGCCCTGGGGCACGCAGATGACTCAAGTACTTCTATTTGGTAGACCTCAGACATTAAACATAATCTGTCTCCCATTTCCTCCCCATAAATCCTCCCTTACAAGCGCAGTTTGTTCTTTTTTAGAGAGAGCTCAATGCAGCAGTCATCAAACCCATTCTCCTTACTCAGTGAAATACACTGTTGTCTGGTTGGAAAGACAATAGAAGTGTCTCAAAAAATGATGTGAAAATTGGTACCTGAACTTAGGGTTGGAAACTGATTCCCCTTTCTTTTCTTTGTGCTCCTGTCACACACCATTTTCTTCACAGAACCTCCACCTTATCCAGTGCACAGTAAATGGAATATAATGGACACCCATGGTCTAAATAGAGTCTAAGAGGGTGTATGTGAAAATCAAGCCCAGCCAGGATTGTTCCAGGTACTCTGGTAGAAAAAGAAAATTCTCCAGAGCTGATTGGAGATGACTGCTCCTTTCAAAGCCATTCTGTTCACGCAAATGAACCCACTGCTAATACAGTGGGAGCTTTTGCTTTTTCTGCAGACTTTGAAGTATCACTGCAGACATCATAAATACCTTTTACAATCTTTAACAGACCTACAAGTTATACAATAACCTGTTTGGGGGCTTTCAGTGGCTTGAAATTCGGAGTTTGAGAACAGTTTTTAAACTTTTGTTCCAATAGCTTGGACTTTGAAAATTATAAAAACCTCTGGGGTCATTCAGAATCCTTTGCACTGCTGAGAAAGAGGAATTTCTTTGATGAAAATGCTTCAAGTAACTGTAAAAATAGAAACTCTTTTAAGAACATAACATGTTTAACATAAACCAAATGATTCACAGGAATGCTGCAGACGACAGAAAGAGCAGTTGTGTGAAAAATTTGATTATCTTTATTCTGTCCTGGAAGAAAGAAAAAATGAGATGACACAAATAATCACTAGAACCCAAGAAGAGAAACTGGAACACGTCCGCTCCCTTATGAAGAAGTATGCAGATCATTTGGAAGCTGTGTCAAAACTAGTTGAATCAGGAATCCAGTTCATGGAAGAACCAGAAATGGCTGTGTTTTTGCAGGTATAAAGTCTATAAATAGAAATACAAAATGAATGATGGGTTTATTGATACACTATTTAAGTTTTTCTCAATTTTAGGCCCGTTCAGGATTTAATTATCTTAAACTGAACATTTATACAAATTAATTTTTTAAACATTTGAATCAGCTCAGACAAGTGACTAGTCCTGTGAAAAGTATCCAGACCTAGAACACAAGCATTTGCTATTTGAACCATAATATGCTATCCTGTGAATGAATTTCTGGTCCCCAAGGAAGAAACAGGAATTTAAACATTTTCCAACAAATCTCTATTTTCCCACCAATGTCATGGTAGGACAATATGTTCATCTGTACATGAATTACTGTGAATTATAAGTTTCATTTGCAAATTGACAAAGTGATTAGCATTTCAAGAATTAAATATTTATGGTTTAGGTTACATTTTTATGCCTTTTTTTTTTTTTCATTCTGTTTTCTTACTATAAACTTAGGAGAGGTGAGTAGGAAATTATTAGCAGCCTACCCACTGAATTCATTTATCTAGGATTTTGTCTTGCAAGGTTACAATTCCTCTACATTAAAGTCAGGAAGAGTGTTTTCTATGAAATAAAACAAAACCTTCAACTAGACAAAGAAATTAAAAACCCAACCCCAAAACAAACTTATTCAACCCCTGCTTATTTTCATCAAAGAATTGCTTTTGAAGAGAACAATATTCTTTTGAGACAACTAGAATTTTGCCTCTCCAGAAGCCATGCCCTTATGAATAGTCAAAGATAGAGCTACTGTGACTAAAGATGGTGATAGAACAATTGCCTTTTATTACAAACACGGCAAAAAAGGAGGAAAAATATTTCCATTTTGTTTCTTTTTAATAATTCTACAGATTTCCCATCATATTCAGATTTTAAATTAAAAGTCTTCCACGAACTAAAAAGTCTACTCAGCTGTGTACTAACTACCATCCAAATTTGATCTCATTCATAGATGTCACAGCTGTCACTTATGAGATCTGTAGTAGTGTGTTTAGAAGTAGCCAGTGAAGAATTAGATCAAAATGCATAATATTTCTAAAAAAGTGGAAACATTTAAGAAGTCAGTTATTTCCTTTTTGTTTTCACAGAATGCCAAAACATTGCTACAAAAGTAAGTATTTAAATTTTAGACTCTTATTCTTTATAATAAATTATAAATTTATCTGCAAATCCAAATGCCAATAACCAATCACTCTGGTTCAGAATTACTGAAGCTTCTAAGGGATTTCAAATGGAAAAGATAGAGGATGGATATGAAAATATGAACCAGTTCACAGTGAACCTCAGTAGAGAAGAAAAGATAATACGAGAAATTGATTTTGACAGAGGTATGTAATTTATTTCACCAAAATTTCTTTCTTAAGTTGAAGTTGTGTGTGATTTACGTGATGATCCTGAGTAGTAAACCTTGAATCAGATATTTCTCTCTATCCCAAAATGAAACCAGAGCATTTTGTATTAATTATAATCAAAACCATAAATCCATCACAGTTAAGAAAATACATAATCTGTTGACACCATTAATCTTACTGTTTATGTGGCCGCAACACTTTACTCAGCCTATAGTCTTTACTGACTCCTCATGTGAAGAGACCACAAAATTAAGCTCTCGTCTCATTCTCTAAAGTCCTTTTTCTTCCCCAAAATATGTCATTATTATATGACCTGTCTTCTCTAGACAGTCATTAAAGATACAGAATGCTTATTACTAAAAGAAGTACTTTTGAAACACATTTGTTTAAAAATTCTATTCTTATAATAATCAAGTAACACAACAGAAACAATTGAATTTCAACATCACAGAGTTACAGAGGGAAGCAAAAATTGTTGCAATCTTTCATGCATTTAACACTTTGGTCATGTAATTTTTCATGACATTGTGATTAAACATACTTAATATATCTATAGAATAATGCAAAGTTGTGATTCTACATTTACCAAAGTAGACTGAAATCTACACTCACCTACACTTTGCCTTACAGTGCAAACCATGAGAAGTTAACAGAGATAAATATTTCAAATAAGCAGACCTGTCCTATTAATAGCCAGTGTTAATCATCACGTGGATACCTCTAACTTGCTTGCTAGCACTGGATTCTGCTACATTTACATTTACCTTTGTCAGCCCACTAAAGACTCCTGCAGCTGTCACCCATCTCTTACTACCTTGCCACAACTTGCACCAAATTCAGAATTCATGGCTGTTCCCTAGGATGGAGCCTGTATGCTCCCTGTGAAGGTCTTGGTCTGTAGGTTGGAATCCGTGGACTGCCTGTACTTGGCACACGGGTCAGCAGGACAGCAAATGTGGCACCAGGCAGCACCAGAGGAGCAGAGTCATGAACCTCCAGGGATTTATCCTGGGAGTAACAAACCTTAGTCACAGCCTCGTACCCAGGTCATCCCTGTGATCAGCCACAGCTGCCACACCCCTGCCACTTACATGCATCTGCCAAGATCATGACCTTGTGCTCTGGACATACATCCCCTTGATGTGATGGGGAATGTGACACCCACCTCTCAGGGACAAGGCATTAGCAAGAACTTTTGCAATTGGTAACTCAGTCCTGCATTTTCAACTCCTGTTACAGTCAATGAGGTGCTCTGCAGCCATGGGACATGGAAGCAGAGGCAGTACTCTTGTTTATAGGAGTGTGCTTGCCTGCAGAAACATTTGTCTATTATGTGGTCATTACTTGATTTGCAGATCTGCATTCCTTCTACATAATCAGGCAGAACCTTAACCTCTGCATAATTTGAAGCTTGGGTTGGTGTATCCATCTAAGTTTATTTCTCTGAAGAGCTAGGATGACTCTAAACAACGTCCAGCGTTTGTTAGGATGAATAGTGTGGTTATGCAAAATAAAATTGATTGTTAGAAGGCTTCCTCTGGAAACAAGTGGAGCCACAACTGTACATCACAGAATGTGCCAAATGGCACAAAAGCAATGGTTTCACCAAGTTTGATAGTCTGGTTTTAGGGATGTTGGTATCCCGAACCTCCAGTCATGTATTGCAAAGCACTAGTCTGGTAAATATTTATAATGGCAGCTTCAATGGCGTTTAAAACAAACATATATCTAGAATTGGAAGAGGGACTTTTTTCTGGCAGACTGTGCCACATCTCAGATATCCTCTCCCTAGAAGATGCAGGGCCACACTGCACATCCCTCACAAGGATAATGCATTGACAGGACTTTCTGTACTCCTTCACATGGAAAGGGCCGGCTAAAGATTTTAACCAGGATGTGTGTTCAGTGTCTTCCCTGCCACAAAGCACCTCCTGGCAGCTCCATGGAAGTGTGCAGTCCAGGATAGTGGGAGCAGGCACCTCACCAATACAGGCAGCAGATCATCAGTGGCTTTGCAATGCAATTGAAAATGGCTTTTTAATTACACGGAGACTGTAGTCATCTTCACATGATGCTCAGCCCTGTCTTTCTAAATGTGTCCTCTCAGAGGAGGAGGGAGAAGAAGAAGAGAAGACAGAGAATGATGAAGATTTAGATGAAGTCCACACGGAGTCACCTGGAGAGGAAGAAGAGGAGGATCAGGTGGAGGAGGAAGGGGCTGAGACAGCATCACAGTCACCTCAGCAAGACCCTGAATTGCAGATTGCATCAGGAGAGCCCCTGGCTGAACCGGTTTCAGTGGCACTGCCTGCTGCCCCAGCTGGTCAGGTAAGTGCCTCTGCTGCTCTGCCAGCTATGCTGAGCGAGCCTGGCACAGCAAGAAAATGCTCCCCTGTGGCCTGTAGACACCATATATCAGGAGCAGGGCTAAGGGAGTCGAAGCACTGGAGAGCAAAGTTGTTTATTGCCCTTGTACACATATGTTTTTACCCTCCTCTTGACATATCACTTGATAGGCAAAAAATTATCTGCTAGATAAATTAAGATATATATGGGATAAATAAAAGAGGTTCCTTTTGGGAGTTAAGTGCCTTACAACGGATGTTCTGCTTGCTGTGATTTAACTCAGACTAACTTGTAAATGAGATGGTTGTTAAAATATTTATACTAAGAGAATTTGGCATTCCTTCTGGATTTAGTGAGCTTTTCACTATCAATTTTTAGATCATACTTCTAATCTGTTTTCTGCAAATGGTGTTTGCTGCCTTCTGCTCTGATTATCCTGAAGATATGTCTAGGTGGATACAGGAATATCATACACAAAACAGGAGAGGAAACTGCCTCTTACAACCTGGAAGCAAAGAGTTTCAGGGTGTGAATATTTTAGGCTAGGATTTTTTCTTAGGGAATGTGATTAGAATGAAACCATAATTCTCACATATTCTAAAATATCTAAATTAAAAATATACTTCATGTGCCACTTTATCTTGACTTAGATACAATTAACTTAGCAAATTCTCCTCTTATGCAATTTACCCAGTGAAGTTGCTGAACAGATAAAGGCTTTTGTGAAGATCTTCTCAATCTTCTTTGAGGAGGCCAATGTAAAAATAAGAAAATATATAAAGAATCTTTTATTGTAGCAAGCTCTCCATAAAAAATACAGGAAAACAAATACTATTGATTAATTCTTTCTTTGATCTAAAAACACATGAGAATTTTCACCAGCTGTGTGAAGATGCTCTTAAATCATGTTTTACTGATTTAACTGAAATCTGTCTTTTGAGGATTTGCACCAACTTAACTAAACTTATGTTCCCTAACTGCTGTAGGGTTTTATGCAAACAAGAACTAATCATAAGCAATTCTGCCAACTAACATGAATTCTCTCACTTCCAAGGTTAAAATGAGAAAGGTACAGTGTGCTGCTCTAGCAATTGTAAAATGCCATTAGGCATTTGGTGTGGAGTCAGACATGGCATGTGGGTGTTTTGGTACGAGAGATGCCTGTATTTCAGCTTTTGCCTTCTGGTGTAAGAAAGGCACAGCAGAAACGCTGTTGTGACAGCAATTAGTGTGTGTGGGAACACCAAAAACTTCATGCCGGTAGAGAGGTGCGGTTCAGTTGGCTGCTGCTCTTCCTGGCAAAGCAAACATGCTTGGCTTATAACATTGATAGCAAAGCTGGTGAGAAAATGTTTCTCTCTAGTGTCCTTTTATTTCCCTTTTTCTGACAGCTCATATCAATGGACTCATTGGTAAAGGTGTTGCTCTTAACACAAAACCCAACAAGTCCTTTGAAGGTACCTACACCAGTCATTCATGGCTGGTATGGGTTCATGGGGTTCTTAGAATTTTGTATGCTTTGGGGATTGAATTGGGTGTTTATCTGAATTAGGAAACCTCCTGCTCACTCCTTTCTCAGTCAGCAACCCCTCCCAGCTAGTTCTGCTCTCCTGTTCTATTTTTGGAGTAATTTCTTTTCTTTCCCTTGTCTGTATTATTCAAATGATAGTTGTTTTTCCTTCACATTTTGGTTGCAATTCTTTCAGACCATATACTAGGACAAATCTATGCCTTGCAGTGATATATAACAAGCACAACATGCAGAACAATGTGACTTCAGCTGGAAGGTAACGTGGTGCACTCTGCTTGTTCTTCTCTTTATCTGTCCTGATTAAGGATGTGGTTGTGACACCAAGTGGTTCTCAACAGACCCCAGAGTCTGACACTCAAGTGCCGGCCACAGCAGAAACCATCGATCCCTTATTTTACCCTAGCTGGTATAAGTCTCAGTCACGGCAACCAAGCAGTCCAAGTTCAGCCCCGGTGAGTGGGTTGGGGAAAGTAGGGACTTCTGTTTCTCTGGAAACAAGTGGAAAGAAGGCAGAAGCCCAAACAGCAGCAACAATCGAGGAGAGTGCACCAGGGAGTGGTAAGGAAAGTAATGCCACTGCAGCAACATCCAAGGTCAGTGTTTCCGAGGTCACCCCGTGACATGCAGCAGGGCGGGAACAGCAATTGTGAAGGAAAATGTGACTTCATTTTCCTCTGCATGCTAAAAAATAACTTCAAAATGATGTGAACAGCATAAACTGTCATTTCAACAAGTCTGCTGGATTCATAAATGGTTTCAATATGTGACAGGCTGACTCTTCAACGTCAGAGCAGCATGCTGATGGTTGCTTGTGCTTAACTGCCAGTGCACCTCGCTTGTGAGAGCTGCTATCCAAGTTGCTCATGCACAGTGGCTCAGGAGCTGCTGGAGAGGCTGGCAGTGTCTCAGCACATCAGATATTTGCATGTGTTAGTAGCAGAGAAATCCTGTGCATGAGATTACTCTTGTCACCTGTTGAAAGCCTGTGCACATGCCATTCTACCACGGCTAGTTGAGCAGCTATGGCCTGGCTTTGCCTTCTGCAGCTCTGTGGCTGCCCCTGGAGTGCACGGCTTCCCCACGTGAACACAAAGCTATGCGGACACCCAGAACCTTCTTGTGTGTTTGATCACCTTCAGTAAGCAGTATGATTTCCTGATCTCAGACCTGTGGCTCCAAGGATTCTTGAGACTTGATTAAAGGAGATCATGAAGATAATACATTCCAGTTCAGTGTTAGACTGCCAGCAGCATGATGGGATAGCACAGATTGATCCGTTGAATATGGGAGGATGTTTCCTTAAAATTTTAGAGTTGATATAATGGGAATTTGAATATTCCTCCTTCCACATATATATACAAATTCCACATGGGCCAAAGAGATGAGGAACAGAGCTGATGGAGCTGTGCAAGGATTTGCACACACCAGCTCCTGCTCCAGTGCCTGGCAACTGTCCCAGGAGCAGACTCTCTAAATCAAACCATCACAATTACTGGCCCAAGCTGCATGTTTTAACAAACCAATTACCTGTATGTGTGTGACAAGAGGAGATTATGTGTGTGTGAGAGAAAGCATAAATGGGTAGTGAGTATTTCCTGTATTTCCTTCTGTTTCCTTTAAAGCTGAAGTTGACTATATAGCATATATAAGCAGCCCTACCATGATAAACTATCATATGCCAGGCAAAAAGGTAAGATAAAAGAGATATGATAAAAGGGACACATATCTTCTAGCTAGAGGTTTCAGTCAGTGACACTTGAATGTAGTGGCTGAAGGAGTCTCATTGACTTCACGGACTTTCTTAATAAAAGCATCATTTGACTACCAAACTTCAGTAGCTATTTTTCAAGTCAGGGTTTGAGTTGAGAATATTTGAGTGGAATTTAAAAAAAGCTTTAAAATTATCAAATCCACTATGATCTTGTCTTCTTAAGTATATTGCAAATGAACGAGCAAAAAACAGGAAAATTCACAGTGAAATGTATTGCTGCTGTTTCTTCCTGTCAGTTCCACTGATGACCAGGCAGCCAAACTTCACCTGTGGGCAGGCAAAATTTGTACTAGGTTAATTTCCTGGGAGCTTGCCTGTCTGTGGTCTGCTTCCCTCAATCCTAATTTACAGCAAATAAAGGAACAAAACTTGCATTTTATGTGGGCAGTTGTAACCAGCAGCAGTCTGGTACACAGTTCTCTTCATTGCTGGATGCCAAGAGTGAAAACAGGCACACAGGAATGATGTCAGTTCCCATTGGCACGTGAGTTTGGGTATGCTGCGTTTTGATATTTTCCCAGACCACAGGTGACCCTGACATTTTGGGAGCAGGAGGATGTTGAGAAGAGTTGCACATGGTTCTGGTAATGTGGGGAGGAAGGAGGAGGGGAAATAGTTGTGAACGGAGGTGCCCTTGGGCTGGAGACAGAGGAAGGGACAGGAAAACTCAGAAAGCAGAAAGGTGTGGAGTGTGATGAATAGAAAAAGTAGAATGGCCAAGTGACAGTGATGCCATGAGATGATGCTGTGTTCAGATTTATGCATCTGAGCTGAGATGTGTCTCTGTAATGAAGAAAATGGCTGCTGTTGTGTGGCAGTGATCATTTTTAAGTATGTGAACTTCATATTTTTCCTGCATGTGATTTTACACAACCCACTGTGAAATGCTGTATTCCTTTGGTTTTTTTAAAACCCCCAGCCTATGTTTTTCACACCACTGTTTTTACTCCCTTCCTCTAATTAAGATATATAGTGGAAAAGTGCTGTGGAAACAGAGCTTTTTCACTGAAAGTAGTGATAATGACTGGTTCATGTCATGACAACACTGGTAAAGCACTCTTCTTATTTTCTCACAGGAGTTAGCATTCTGCATAACACTTTTGGCATTTCTTATCATACTACATCATCTTTGGAATCTGATTCAATACATTTGTACTTTCCTGGGTAGGAAATATTTCATTTTACCATTAACTAACAGTTCAAATGGTGTATCTCGTGATGTTCCTACATGGCTTTAAAGGATTTTTCCCTTTCTTCCCAGCCAAAACCATCATGCTAGTTCACAATACAAGCTACCTAAAATATTTCTTCCTCACACCTTCAAAACGCCACCCTTCAGCTTACTCCTGCATGGTTAAACACTGCATCTCCTTGACTCAAAATAAATAAAAAAAAAAAAGGACACACTCCCTCAGATATATGGGCTTATGTTTCAGTTGCTGTTCAGATGACAATCAGGATGAGGAAACTTTTTGTTGACAGATGTGAAGAGCACCAACTTTGTTCAGTCCAATAAATAGGGAAGAAAGATCTGGGGAGTAATGGTTGCCATTAGAGGGGGAAAGGTCAGGAAAAACAAATCCACTGAATAATCCTGCTGCCAGGATTCCCACCACAAGCAAATTACCAATGCTCCCTTGGGGGAATGGCTTGAGTCCTGCTCTCCAGAGGTGCCCATGGAGAGAGTGAGAGTCCACTCACACCTCATCTCACACAGGACACACCACATCCTCTTCAGTCCTTTTCCCCACCAAAGGCAACCAAAGCTCTCTCTGCATGGAGTACCAATCATGGCCCTGAAATGCAGCCCCATACATCTGCAGGGATCTCAGCCCATTTAGACAAAAGCTTTTTTTAACTTAGGTTACACGAAGAGCTGAAATATCTAAAAGAAAAAGGACTAAGAATTTCACTATCAAGTGAAGTTGTCCCAAATACAAACACTGCAATTTAAACCTTAACTATGTCACAACATCTCTTCTAGAGTAGCCTCTTTTTCTGGTAGACACTATCCATGACTTAGTTCTTCCACTCCAAATTCACACCCCTCTTAGGTAAGATATAAGGATGCACTCAATTTCCAAAGAGATATGAATGATCTACAGAGAACTCTGTGTTCCCATTGGGGTATTTAATCTTATTTAGTGATGACCAAATACCTCTGACACAAAACAACAGTAGTAACCTTTGGGTATTTGCTCGAATGACAGACAAATTCAATTTTGATCTATCCTTCAGCACAAAAATGCTTGGCTTTCTCTGCTCACTTTCTGCACTGTGATATGGTGCATCTATGAAAACTGATAAATTTTTATTCAGCTTTTATGTGCCGGACTTCCAGCACTATGACTGAAGAATACCTCTCCATTAAAAAGAAAAAATTAAAAAAAAATAAATAAATGAGAGAGTGGAGAAGCTATCACCTACGCTTTAGTTGCATAAGTTATGCACAAAGATGCACTGTACAGTAGTAATTTGAATTTGAAAAGCACCAAACACTGTGAATCTCAGTTTAATATATAGATAATTTTCATTTATTTGTGTTTTGTTTTGAAACTTTGTTGTATTATTACAAGAGGACATACAGCTTGTTTGTGCTCCTGGGAAATCAGGCATGAGAATAGCATCATGCTCTTTTTTCCCCTCTCGTTCTTTTCTTAATTCAAATTAAAAATAGGCAAATGCGGAAAGTTCTTTTTTCTAACATTTGAGACCTCTTCCCATGTTGTCTCCAGTGACATCTTTATGATTTATTCAATAATGAAATAGAAAGGAGGTGAAGGAAAAAGACATTTTGGTCTCAGATTCTATTTGCATAAAAATTATTTTCTTCTCCATGTATAGTGAGGTGGCTGTTTAGACAGTTTATGTGCCTCTATTTTTCACATAAGATACCCGCTCAGTGCTCTTGTTCCTTTGTGTGATAAGCCCCTGAAAGTCAAACAACAAAATTACTTTGAATAGCTGTAATAGTAATTTATAATAATAATATAAATCTGCACCACTGTCATCATAAGAGAGACATATAATTCGTTTTCATGCTATTTTAATAGAATGCATCGATAGGGATTTCCTTATTTTTCAGCAGCAAAAAGAGATCAGTTCCCCTATTAAAATCCCAACATTCGCTTATATTTAAGGGTCATTTCACTCTAAGAAATTGTTATGATGCTTCTATAAATTTCCTCCAGGATAAAGGAGGGTTTATCAGCAGGGATAAGGTAACAGGAGTTGCAGCTCACAGGTGTACAGAATGCTTGGTCTAAGAAGGGACAGAAGGAGATGATTCAGCATGAACTAAGTAGATAGCTCCACACTAGAGAGCCTCATCCTGCTTCTGGGAGTGCCTAAGTCAGAAGTTTACACCACAGGCTGCTCCTGCCTCTGGCAGAGAGTGAGACATCTCCAGTAAGAGAGACTTCACCAACTGCTGCTGGCTCATGCTTGGCACCTCTTCAATCTGCCTGCTGAGTGTGAGGTGACATTGCTCCAAACCAGGTACCTCTGCTCAGTGCCTGAAGCTGGGGAGGTCTGAGCCTCTGCAGATGACAACCAATAGCAAATGACTAAAACACAAGGAGCTGGAATAGTGTCAATGAACTGCCTTGCTGCCACGGGGAGCAATGTATTAGCAGATAGTGGCATAGACATTCTCAAGCAGTCCTTTCCAGTGCATGGGAGAAACAGGTCTTGTAGGTCCACAACTTTCCCTGATCATATTTTGTAGGCAACATCTCTCATGTAGTAACACCCTATACATTTGTGAGAGTTTATGAAAGACTTGAGTTCACCTGGGTCTGCGGTTACCCAGTTTACTTCATCTAAGAGGCAGTACTGGACCCTGTATTATGTTGCTCAAATTCCTCATAAGAAAAGTGGCTGCATGTGCCTCCAAAGAACTCCAGCACATACATTTAGTTTGAAAGGAAATGCAGGTTAATCATCCACAGAGAGCAGTCAGATCTAATTTCCCTCTGCAGCCAGTAAGTACAGTGATTTAATTCCATGAGGATATAAAATATAATCAGGACTGAGCTGTTTAGGAGGAGAAATACTAATGGAGTGGCCTATGTTAATCTTGTTTCATTAGTTTTAAAATTTTCTATTACTTGCTTGCAACCTTATGCCATCTGCCAGAATTACCATAAGGACAGTCCTCTCAGTATTCATGTATTGTAGTTCTCTTTGCCCTGCTGCTGAATACTTCAATTTCAGCTGGTGATCCTTCAATTTTTTTTCCATGAGACAGCTTTAAATCGCATGTCAGAGGGGTCAGTATTTTGCTAAGTTTTAGCTGATTGGTTGTCATGCCAATATGCAGACAACATAGACAAAATATGATAATTTAAAACCAAAATAAGGCCAAGACATCATGCTGTGGTCTTTGCCTATGTACCTCTACTTTTCCATCACAATATAAAAGGTATGGTCCCAGATCTTATCACAGCTGCACTGGAATGATTGCATGATAATGGAATCTCTACTCCATGGCAGCAGTAGACAAGTAATAATTTCCTTTCTCTTCACCGAATTGGAAATTTAGTTGTTCTAATCTGCTCAGGTACAGAAGCTAGTTTCCCACTTCGAGACAGCTGCTCCAAGAGAGGGAATTTCTTGCTCAAGAGAAGGCAGTCTTGCAAGGCTGGATCTTGCAGGAATGATGCTGAGGTCTCCCTTCCCTCTGGTCCATCCAACACAGCCTTTCCACAATTTCCCTCAGGCTGTTAGCATCAGCAGCAGGCACAGCCCAGGCAGCTCCCTCCTAGGACAACAGATGCTGCTCTGAAAGCTCTCTGCTCCCTGCAACAGCTGGCTTTAGTGCTGATGAAGGATCTGAGAATGCAGAGAACAAAGGTCCGCTTGATATTTGCCATCTAGGTCTTGACTTACTTTTACTTTACCTTTTCCTAAGTAGAAAATCTGGTGAGTTTACTTCTGTACCATTAAAAAATCTGCAAAGTTTGACTGAATGAAAATGAGTCATCTATCCTCTGTGAAGCTGAGCCTTTTGCAGGAGACCCAAGAATCAGCTGGTATACATGCTCAAATCAAACTCTGTTTGAAACTTCTTCCTAAATATATCTTAGAACTTATATGGAAAAAAGAAACAGGTTGTAGCAGAAGTACAGGGCAAACACTAGATGCAAGACAGTCAGTTAAGAGTCAAAAACTTCTGCTTTTTGTTTCTATTTAGTTTGACTTAGTGAGTTGGACCTCAGTGATAGTGGCTGGACATGAGGCCATTCAGGCTGACGTTCAGTTGATGGCAAATTCTGTAAATTTCCATTTTGTATCTTGACTTTGTGCTTCAGGTGAGATTTCCCATCCACCCTCTCAGTTTGGCAATACATTCTCAGAAAATCAGGAAAGTCTTGATTGTTCCTCTTTTAACATCTCCCTCTTCCTGAGAATTATCTGGATGATTCAGAGGCAGTGGTGATGTGTCGTGAGGGCAATACATTAAAACCAGCTTTCAGACAACATTTTCTCATAATTAATATGAGTGGCAAGTACTTCACTTGAAGTTTTACCTCGAATGTTCTGCTTTGTGATTTGTCTGATGAGTCATAGATACCATCTGATTTATGTATATTTCAACTTTTTTTCAGTCCATTACTAGCAAAAGGATTTCCACAATGACAACTCAGACAAAATTATTTCTCCTGTTGAACTTAATACAAAGCCAGGCTCACCTCAACATTGTCTTTCTGTGGCTTGCTCATTTAAATACTGAATTCTACCTCCACTCGACCTCATCCTCCAAGGATCACTTGTTCTGCTCATTGTTAAGGCATTTGGAAAGAAAAATAGAATATAAACAAAAAAGATTTCTTAATCATGGATGAACTGTTGCTGGTTAACACCATATTGCGGTAGATGTATGTCACAACAACACAAACCATCTCTTTGTGGAATATTTGGATAGTTGTTCTACTGCCTTGAGACAGTTCCTGCTTTCAGTGTAGCCATATGCTTACCTATAAAAAGCAGTGCTTGTAGTCCTTGTAGCTTGTAGAGATGGATCAATATTTAAATGCCAGTCTATCTGACTGAAAATCCCAGTGGGGTAATTAGTAAACTGGGCCTGAGTCTCTATGTGTAGATAGTGTATCATACCACTTCCAGGATTTCCAGACTTGTGAGCAGGCAAGGGGCTGGACTGGAGCATACTGCAGGGTGCAGTGCCCACCTACCAGGCATTTGAAATGGAGACAAAAATTGAGGGGTGCGTGTGCAGCCAAAATTAAACAGAAGAAAGGAAGAAGGACATACCAAACAGTGATTATTCAGTCATATATCTTTTCAGGTGATATATATTCTTGGTGCCTTTACAATAATCTTCAGATCATTAAGTAAGAGACCAATGACTAATTAAAAAACCCTGTTATGCCTGGCTACCAGCCAATAGGTGCCGCAATGTTCAAACTGTGCTGCAGATGTCCAACATAGACATCATACCTTTGACTGAGCAGAGAATGAGGATCTCACAACCCCCAAGTATAAGTGATCTGAATTTCTCATTGCTCTTTTTAGTTTAGAGATCAACCTATAAAATCTGCTGATCTCAACCACTGAAGGTGGTGATCAAAATACAGATCAGTTTCTCAGAGCACTCCTGGTTCAGCACTTCTGCACACAGAAGTGCCTTTTGTTCATAATGAAACACTCCCTGCATGATTTGCCCTATTACAAACTGCCTTACTGTGGAAAGGTGGCTGTCATTTCCCCCATCAGTGCTGGTGAACCTCTTCAACATCTGGTACCAGATTTATTTTTTAAAATACATTAATTTTTATATTTATGTACAGTTTTCAAAATTAATTTCATAAAATAAATAAATCTCTTTTTAAAAATATTGAGCCAGTGCCTACCCAGATGCAGGTCAGTTCCAAGTTTGTCTCTGGTGACAGTGACTTTGATCCGTGCTCTATATCCTGTAATATACTGATCAATTACTGTGAATCTGAAGCTTTAAGAGCAGCATGCATCACAGCTTCCTTGGACTTCACCTGGGAATAGTGTGAGCTGGACAAAAGGAAACTTGATTTAATATCTTGCTCATCACTTGGCTGAGTGCTGTGCAAGCAAGCCAGCATTGCTAATGGGCAAGCAGAGATTATAATGTGTGATGTGACAGGCACCTATCTGGGAACTCACAGGACTACTCACTGAGCAATGAATTGTTGGAGTGGAGTCATATCTTGTCTAACAACTTTGGCTGCTGTGGTTGTAGTAAGGAAAAGATTCAGGCAAGTGGAGACATGTTAAAATGAGCACACAAAGGAAAAGTGGTAGGAGCAACAGCTGATGAGGGAAAAAAATGTTTTAACCGTGGCCAAGACTTTCTTTTTGTGTTATGTAGTGGCTTTAAGGAATGACAACAGGGTGCTTTAACTGACATTCCAACTTTTCTTCCTGCATCTCCATTGGTGTGGGTTTGTCCTTCAGGGAAGCTGTGCTGTGCCCACAGCTGACATACATCACCCTCGCCCCCCACATAGTTACAACAGCTCAAGTCAGTCAGTCAAGATTTAAAAGCAGTGCTCCAAGCTCCAAGCATAACATGCTGTGTCTATGCATCTCAAAACGCTGCTGGCTCTGTTATCTGATCCCGTGAATGAAGTGCTGGGGTGAGTCGCAGTCTGAACCAGCACCCTGTGCCATTCATGGGATTTACAAAAGTGCTATTTGCAGAGAAAGAAAAAGCTTTGATTTTCAGCAGTCCATGTTATTCAAAGGGAAGGTTACCTGACAGAGACAGATAGGATGTTAAACCATTACTGGGTTTGCTACTTTATGTTGAAAGCTAATAGAAAAGTTTCTGTGGCATGGATTAGACCAGTTACTGCCATGGAGAAGTTCTTTGAAGGTCTTTACCTCACATTTAACTTGTTGATCTGAAGTCAGATCTACTTGTCTGATGAAGCAGCAATAGGAGGAAGAGGAGAGAACTGGTAGCCATGAGTAACTTTCTGGCACTGGTGTCCAGCACATACCACATATTCATACATCCTCTCATGTCCCTCATACGCCGTCTTCCTTTTCTAGTTCTTCAGCAGGGCTGGAAGGGAGCAGAAATTACAGAAGGCTGATAGATCAGGAGGTCCTCAAAAACTTCACTTTGAGAGGATTAAAGAATGTTGTAGATTGATCCAGGACAGATTGTTCTAGTCCTGCGGCCTTCATAGTCATGTGTTTTTAACTCTGTCCTTTTGGGCTTCCTTCATTTTCCTGTACAGTGGCAGAACTAGGTTTTATACAAATCTGTAATTAATCAACCTCAACAAAAAAGTTGGATCAATGTGGTGCAGCAATGGGTGAAATATTGCACAATTATGTTACTTCTGCCTTTTTCTGTTGTTTGGTAATAGGTGACTTAAATAAGGGAACTCTATTTTCTTTGTCCCAAGTAATGATTAGAAGAAAACTGTGTTCGCACATCATTCTCTAAACTGTTTCCACCATAGGTTCAAGTGGTTGGACCTCCATGTCCCATGGGAGATGTGTGGAACCTATACCAAAATAAGCTAGCCAAGATGTTTTCCTCTGAAATATATTTGGTTTCTTTAAAGTCATTATGTAAGAGACTCTACATTAGACATTATCCACATGATGTTAATTTTATTACAATCAAAATCTATTGGAGAAAGGCAATGGACTTTCAAAATTCATTACTGATCACTATTAAGAGAATGATACATCTAATTCTGTGACTGATGGAGCTTGTCTATGTGTATTATTTTCACTGATACCTTGTATATTTCTGTGGCAGGTAATTGTAGCAATTATTTTAGAGAATACTCTGTTGATTCCCACTAATAAAAAAGATCCATGCAGAATAAGCAGCCTTTTAGCTTTGAAACAATATTGTTGTGATTTATGTGACAGATGACAGGTGTTATGCTGAAGGAGCTAGACTGCATAAAAATATGAAAACAAAATTCTTGAACTAAAGTTTAAACTATTTTAAAATAACCTGTTGTGCTCCCTTTGTTTCCACTGCCTGCAAGTGTTGAGTGCCAGAAGTGTAACACTTGACATTTGAGGCAGACAAACATAGCCTACAGATTCTGTGATTGCTTTGCAACCAGCTAGCATTTTTTAATCATGCCTGTTCTTGTCAACACTGGGGGTTGTTTCTAAACAAGCCAACTAAAAATGGGAATTAAATTTAATTTCTCACTCATTTTCTGAGGCCACAGAAACCCTAGAACCAAGAAACCTGTATTTTCACTGCTTCTCTCTCCAAGACCCACACTTTCTAACAAATTCACACCCTTGCGCTCTTGCTGGATCAAGATCATGTGCCTTTAAGGGTGTAAATCAATTTTTTCCTCTGGCAGCAAAGGTGATTTAGGAGTTTCTTGCCAAATGGCCCTGCTTCTTACTGCTGCCCAGATGCTACCACTCACAGGGCAATTGTGCTGAGGCAGCTGTTTGTTGAGCTGTGCTGGAATCAAATCATTCAAATGGTCCAGTTTTAAAAATATCTTCCTCCACCTCAAAAAATCAACAAAAAAATTGATGTCATTCCAGTGACATTTCCATTCTTAGCACATCCCTGCAAAGAGCTGCAGCAATGCAAATGGACTGTGAACCAGAGAACCAAAGCAGGAAGAAATGGATGGGGACCCAAGTGGTAGAAACTGCTTTGGTTAGCACTGTTGCTCCAGAAAACACTCATACAGGTTGTAACCAACCATTTCACCCATCTGCAGTAAAGTAGATTATGAAGACCCTTCATTTTTCCTTCCCACTTCTTTGATTTAAAATGCGAAAATAATAGTGCAGTTGACGTTCTCAATTCCCATCAAGCAGTTTTCCAATATGCTGAAATACTTGGCTGGAATATTTCTTGTATAGTTGCTAAAAAGGCAGACCTGGTCTAACCTAGTCACACAAAGGGTCTCTAGAGCCAGTGGGGGAAAAAAAAAAAAAAAAAAGATACCTCCAGCATGCAATCCACTTCTTTGATGGTTGTGCCTTTTTCTCATAACTCCCATCGAAGTGGATAAATACAGTCAGCTTGAGTGGATACCTCGTTTCTGGATGAGTCAACTTTGCCAATATGGTTCCCAGTCTTCGTACATAAAGGCTATGGGGATTAGTGATTAGTGGTGGTAAAGCAGAAAACTTCATTGTATTTCAAATATTTAGAAGTCTTAGGCTGTTTATTTTCCCCCATCATAAATAGGATAACTGCTGGGACTTAATAAATGAAAATGTTATGACAAAACCATCCCACTCACCTCTTTCCTCCTCTCCCCACCCTTTCACAAGAACTTTTGACAGATATAAGTAGAGCTCTGCTTAAGAAAGCAAATACTGAAAGATGCTGAATACCTGCAACTTTGAAACGACTCATCCGGTTCAACTCTGAGATCCTTATACTGTTTATTCATGCAAATTCTAGTGTGCCAGATGCTGAGGAGTGCTGAATGGCTACTCAGTGGGAGTTGTGGTTGCTCAGAACCTCCAAAGAATTGGCATGTAAACTCCAGTCTGGACTTTGCTTATGGGAAAAACAAAACCAACGCTCGGTCATGCATGGTGTACTTCACTCCCCACTTCATGAGCTGGCCTGGTGAAAATTCCTGGTGCTTATTGAAAGCATCATCTGATGTCACTCAACACCACAGGGGAAAATATAAATCAAAATGTTAAGTATTCAGCACTCTCTCAGCATTGGCCTAATGTGGTTAATGTAGTCTGAGGTAAACAATTTAGTTATTCCTTATTACTGTTAGAGACCCAAATCAAGGGTTAGGACTTGTTATTCTAGGTAATGTGAAAAACAAGCCCTACCCATGAGATTTCCAAGGCTAAGATAAAGCTCAGGTAGAAGCTTGACAACAGTTACTTAATAGCAATGGACAGACATGATGAAGTGTTGAATCTGAGCTGCCTTAAAGGTATGTAGCAAGGGCTGTGCCATACTCAGCACAAAGCTTTTGTTTCTTACCTGAGGAGGGTAGCAGTATTGGGGAGACCAAGGCAGTCCAGGATGAGATCGCAAGGACCTAGGGAGCAGTCAGATGCCTGAATGCCAGTGACACTGAATAGACTTGCTTCTGCATTCTGCCTTTCTGAATCACATGCTGGTTAAAAAAAAAAAAAGTTGCTTTCTGTAAAATCTACAGCTGAAACCTTGAAACCTTTGTGCCAGACAATCTCAGTACACTGTATAACTTGGAGTTGCATGGGCTGCTGCTGGAAGGGGGAAATGGGCTTAATAACATAGACAGAGGTGCTGCTGGTACATTTCGGTGTTTCTTGTCTTACATGAAGAGAGCATCCCTCAGTCACTGTATAACTCAGAGCACAAACTCTAAAGTGTCACAGGTGTGAAAATACAAGTCTAAAAGCCAAGGAATGTCCCTATTGTCAGTTTTGTGCTTGCTCCGCTCCTGGCTGGGTGTGATGGAAAATGATTGCTCTTGGAAAGGCACATCGAGGTATTGCAGAGTGGCAGCCTGCTGAGTCCAGCCAGCTGCAGGGAGCTTCATCCAGCCAAACCCAGTGGGAATGTGTTGGAGCTCCAACATTGTTTTGCTGACACAGGAAGATGTCATCACAGCAAAATATGAAGGAGTTAACACATTATGAAATACGGTTTTGGCAGTGATCATTTTGTTTGAAATGCAGTACCAGCAGTGTTGGTTTAACAAGGTAATGCAGTCACCTTGCCAGTCTAAGTCATTACACTGTGCTTTTTCTTTCCTTCTAACATGTTAGATCCAAATCCTATGAAACAAACTGCATAATTTTAACCCCAGGGATAGTACTGTGCTTCAAAGTTAACCTTGATTTAATGTAAATTTCTGGATAGTTGCTGGTTAGAGTTGCAAGTGGAAGTGCTAAAGGAAGTCTGTCTTGCACAAGAAGAGAAATGACAAGGTACCAATGTGTGTTTAAGTTAAAAAA
>VXAU01003987.1:0-58291 GCA_013399695.1 Formicarius rufipectus | reverse complement strand
AAAAAAAAGAAGAAGAAATTTTGTTTTAAACTTCTTTCTAGTCCTCTTCTTTTACAGGGTGAGAAGTGAGGAGGACTGTCCCATGCCTGCTTATACACACTGCTGAGGGCTTGGTGCACAAAATTGCACAACCAGTTTCAAAATTACTCTTGGCTAGTCCAGGCATTCTGACTGCCCTTCCAAAAGTAAAGGCAACATTTTCAGCATCACAGAAGACTAATAAACTGCCTTTGCTCCTACATCTACCAAGATCAAGAGAGCACTGAATCCCTTATAACTCAGAAAGTCTAACCATGTATTTACTGCTGATACCTGACTTTTATAATTGGTGTGAAAGATTTGCAATCAGCAGTTTACAGGGCTGAGAGGCAGACGTTTTATATTTGGGACTCAATTAGCTACCTGCCTTTCAGGTGAAGATCTGGCCCTCTGGCCAAATTCTTTACCATACTTTTCCATAAGCCTGGGGGACAACCCTTCTCACGAGCATTGCTGAAGTGAGCTTCTGCATACAACTAGGCAGCTGCTTCTCCCATATTTTTCACCATGCCTGTGCTCTCATTAAAGTACATTATAAAGTGAGCAAGCAAAATCTTTATTTTTTATTATTAAAAATTATATGTAATTCTTCTGCAGGACCCTTGTCCAAATAATATCCTTTCTGAGTCCTGTATGTTGTAGTGAGTAGTAATGAGTGCCTTGCTTTGAAAATATGAATCTAAGTCAAAGGTTAGTCCACATTTCAAATATTAAAGCAGTTTCTCAGGTAATATGTCACTGAAATAAATAGGGCTATTCCAATTTCGAACAACCAAGGATCTGGGTCTAAAAATGTCACTGTGGACTCTGATTAGATATGAATAAAGAAAGAGGGAACTACTCTTTCCATACCTTCATGCTGCCTTGTTTGTTGATGTCATGTCAGTCAAATAGGTAGTAAACAGAATGAAATTCAGTAGCCACTTTCTACTTAACATACCATAAGTTCTTACTAATTCTTATTGTCCAATTTAATAGTAAGTACTTATAAAAATACTCAGGAAAATCATCCATCCCATGTTTCAGTTCCTCACAAGTATCCCAGCTTCAGTGTTTGTTGCTGGATATGTCTCTCAGCATCTCTGTTTTGGTAACTTTCTAGTTTAGAACAATTTTATAAATGATTGAGACGTTAAGATTCAGAGGATACTGTTTTGTCATTTTCTGTCTATTTAGTAGAATGTTGACATCAACTAGTTCACCTGAGATCATGCTGAAGTTCCCAAAATAACATAAAACCCTACACAAAGAAGGCTGGCAGTATGGCTGTTTGAATTTTAAGAGTGTACAATAACATATGTGCATATCTAGGAATATAGAAGGAAAAAAATCCTGTATATTGCAAGTTACATAATGAATTTAGTGATGAAGACAGAAGGCATTCCTAAGCTAACAAATCACCTACTTTTATATATTTTATCTTTAATAGGATTTCTGATACCATCACAAAGCAGTCTTCATTATCTGCCAAAGGGACCTGAAAACACTGGAACTAGTAAAATATTTCTGCCTGTTGCACTAGTCTGTTAAATATTCAGCTAATTTTAGAAATTCCTTTTATTAGTAGCTACAGCGTATCCTGTCCAGGTTCCTTTTTTTACTGTAAGTATAGGATACCTATGCAAACAAAACCATGATATAAAGAGAAGCTTATATCTCTGTATTATTTATTTCCTGTTCTTGGTCTGAGTGAAACTGAAGTGAAATAAATATTAAAAAAACTTGAAAGAAAGAAAAAAAGAAAGAAAGAAAATAGAAAACACATCCAAGGCAGATTTCATAACAGCAGAACAAGTATCATTTTGAGTGGCAATGCACTGGCAATAACTTTTGGCTTTGGTTCACATCAATCTGGAAGCCCAGCTACACAAGCCAAGCTGGCTCAGAATCTCTTCTGAACAGGCATTTATCACCTTCAGTGCAATAATATTCCAGAGGTCCAAATCAAGGCTAAGCCCTTTGCATAGATGCAGCATACTCACCTGGCGCAATCCTTCCTCTGCCAGTGGCCATGGCAAAAGTCCCTCTGACTTCTTTGGTATTAGAAGTCTGGCTGGCCTCCCCAAATTTTCATGCTCCCTGCCTTTTCCCCTCTTCCCCAGTTCATTCTGTTTTCCTGCATGTTGTGAAATCTTAAGGATTTTAATGCAATTCATGTTTTCCTCTTCCCTTTGTCAACCTTTCTTTCCTTTGCAGACTGGTTCTGAGCCATACCCTCAAGGACAAGTGGAAGAAGCTCCCGTGAGCAGTGAGAGGGGTGATGAGCCGGCTCGTCATGTCTTCTCCTTCTCCTGGTTGAACTCACTGAACGAATGATGACTCACTCTGGCTGGCTTCTGGTGTGCTTCTCCTCAGAGGGACTGTGAGCCCAGGCAGCCTGGCTGCAGTCAGCAAAGAAACTGGCCTGAAAAGGGACATTCAAGCAGGTTTCATTCCCAGGAACTCAGCTGGCCACCACATCATACCATTGAGATGACAGACTTGAGAGGGATGGGAGCATGAGGACAGATTACTATACTGTATTGTAGTCAGAGTGTTTTCCAATAATTTCTTGCTTGCAAGAGGAAAGTAGCATCACTACAGCTTTAGACTGAGCATGGCTAGTGTTTTGTTACTCACTTTTTGGCACATCCGCTTGTAGATGTAAGCGCTTCACCAATGTTTTTAGGTAAAATGCTGGTATGATATTCACTAGTAGCATCCTTAGCCAAAACAGTGTTTCTCCTCAGTATCCTCCCATGTCCCCACTTGTTGGTACTGGTGACTTCAGTGACACTATCGCATACTTGGCAACCCCAAGTCAGAGTTGTGTCTGACAGCACTGGTGCATCCACAGCTGTGGAGGCTGAACATGGGAGGGAAGAAGGAAGCTGCCATTTCTGCCTTTGCACTTGCTCTTCCTGCTAAGCCACAACAGATGACACTCACATAAACATTTTATTGGTAAGGAAGATTCCCAGTGGCAGGAATGAGGAAGATGCACACACCAAAAGCACTGGCCAAGACCCCACACCTGGATGCAGGACACAGCTCTGAATATGTGAGGCAGATGCTGTACTCTGCTCAGTCTTCCAGCCATAATCTGTCTATGTCTTCTCAGTCATCAGTGTGTGTAGAAAAGGGGGCATGTTCTTACATGGAACCAGAATGCATTGAGATGGTCACAGGTACTCGTTCAAGGTTTAATTTGAAGGCCCTACGGTGTGCTGTAGTCAGGTAGATGCTGACTGTCCTGTTCTGTGTGCATTGCAGGTATTTATTTGCCTAATGAAATCAAATTTGGGTCTTAAAAGAAGCTCCACAAGTTGTATTTAAGGTGACACTCTGCAATTTTTGTCACTGGGAGCAGAGTGCCACCACTCAGTAGCTTTTAAGAGAGATTGGCAGGCTGCTGGAAGTGCTTGATGCCATAGGGGACCAGGTGTCAAGCTCTGCACTAGGGTTACATGGGGATCTTTCCCAGAACCCCGAGCCAGACACTCATTGCACTGTTTTGGCAGGGGACTGTGTGGGGCCATAAAGCTGTGCTGTGCCCCAGCAGGACTGGTGAGGTGGCAGTGCAGACTGGTTAGCAGGCTATGTGGCGTCAGCTCCCGCCCTGGACACCTGCCAGTATCGGCCTGAGTGACAATCACTCTCATTTGTACCTGTTTTCCCTGGAGAACACTCCTGTGAGAATTTTGTAGGGCTGCATAGGCGAGCTCCACACAAAGCTTTGGAACCCTCAAAGCCCCGAGCGAGCGCCGCCCAGCACCGCCACCGCATCTCCTCCGGCTGCTGGAGCAGCTTTTCCCTGGGATTTGGTTCGGGGTGAGGGATTTCCTATTTTCTCCCAGTCGTCCCGGAGATATCCCCTATCTCCTCCCGGGAAGTTTCTCCGCACGCCCTGCCGCCTCCTCAGAGTCCCTGGAGGGGAGCCCGGTTGAGCACCGCCACCGGGACAGGGGAAGCCTAAGCGAGGAGGAACCTGCCCTTTTGGGAGGATGCGCAGAGCCGGAAAGAAAACGCAAAAGAGATGCGGGAGCGTCTCACCTCTTTCCCATCGCTGCGCTCTGGCGGGAGGAGGCTGCCCGGCGCCAGCCACAGCGGCAGGAGCCAGGGAGTCCCCTCGGGGAGCCGCCGAGGTGGGATTCGGCAGCGCTGGGAGGCACCGATTTGCCCTCGACACCCCGTTCCCGGGAGTAGCTTGTCGCGATGGCGGCACCGCGGGGCAGCCCCCGTCGGGGCGCACCTCTGAAGAACCCGCAGGGACGGGGGCTTCCCGGGACGGGGAGAGGGAAAACGGGACCGGGAGACGATTAGAGCACTCCGCGCGGCCCTGGGTGTCCGCTCCGGTAAGCGCTGAGGGAGGCGGTGCAGCCCTCAGACGTCTAGGCAAGAAAGTCTATCAAGTCATCTTTACTTTGCAGCTTTTATTAAAAATATAAATATTAAACATTCTCTTACACAACCAAATCGACCGAGCGCTGAAAAGATGTTTTATTGTGAAAATGTTTACAGGGAAAAAAAAGTGAGTTGAAAGTAGCTTACAGAGATTCCCCCTCCCACCTCCCTGCCCCCAACAGAAAAGTTTTCTGTCTTCTTGGTACCATTTCTTCCAAAGCTCACACATCCCTACGTAGCGATGGCCCTAGAATAACTGGGAAATGGAGAAATAAATAAAGGTAGGGGAGGTTACAAACGACACTCGTGTTTCTGCACTTGGTACACGGTTGTGCATGCTAGTCAAGGGACAGAGGCTGTTCGGAGTACACCCTCCTAGGTTTAAAGCTATATAAAAATAAAGAGATGACATCAGAGCAGCACTATGGTACATCGGACGGTGTAATTATTCTTGTGCTAACTGCGAAATCTCTTTGGCAAGGCGGGGAGGGCCGTTTCACTTCCCGATTATCTCCATCAGTTTCCTGTTGCTGTGAGCTTGCTGCGCTAACTGCTCGGCTCGGGCCATCTCCAAGACTTCTCGAAGGAGGTGGAAAGTCAGATCCAGAGAAATAGGGGGCTCCTCGGATCGCTTCTCCCTCTCCACGGCCTCACCCTCGGCTTCGCCGTCCTCGCGGCTCCCCGGCGAGCGCTCGGGCAGCTGCTGCAGCTGTTGCACCGCCGCCTGGAAAAAGTTGCTGACGGAGGCTTCGGGCTGTAGGTGGCTGGTGCTGCTGGAGGCGGAGAAAGAGCCAGCGGGTCTCTTGTGGAGGTTGCCCAGGCGCAGGAAATATTCTTCTCCCATGCGGAGCAGGACAGGCAGAGTTTGCCGCTGCTGCTGCTGCTGCTGTTGCTGGAAGAAATCTGGCTGGTGCAGAGCCCCAGGGGCGGCTGCCGGACTCTTGCTGAGAGCTCTGCACTCCTGGCAGGGCAGGAGGGCGACCAGCAGGATTCCCGTGGAGACCAGCAGCGGGATCTTCATGGTCGGGGCCCAAACCTGCGGAGCAGAGGGTGGACGGGGATTGGGTTACACAGCCGAGCCGCGGCGGCAGGGAGTCGGCAGTGCGGGGCCGCGGACGGGACGCCCCCGCCGCCGCTGTCCCGGTGCTGAAATGCGCCGCTCCGCGCCGCTCCGCGCCCCGCACACCGCCTCCCGGCCGCGCTCACCCCGGCCCGTCCACCCGCGCCGTCGAGGCGGCTGCACCCCGTGGAACGGTCCCGCGGGGCGCCTCCGGGCAGCTCCCGGAGACCGGGCTGGGCTTGAGCCCCTGCGGAGACCCCACGCGTGTGCGCGGACCCGCGCCTCTTCACCCACCGGGAGCGAGGGGGAGCGTGGGGCGCCTGCGACGGGGCGGGTCTCCCCAAGAGCTGCGGGGTGCGAGCGCCCGCTCTCCTGCGTCTCCTCGCTCCCTGCCCGGCTGGGGCAGCTCCCCACATCCCGCGGGATGCCGCGCTCAGCTCCGCTCAGCGCAGGGCAGCGCATCCCGCTCCGCGCCCAGGCGGCCCCGCACTTACCTGGGGCGGCGGTGGCGGCGGCAGGGCAGGGCGGGCGGCGGAGGGACTCGGCGGTGCCCGGGGTCCCTTCCTCTCTCTCTCCCTCGGAGCCGGTTCCTGGCGAACTTGGAATCAGATTTGGTCCTAATCAGAGCCGAGGCGCGGGATTTTTATAGCTTAGACTCTCTCCTGAAATCACGCAGAACTTGCCTAATAAGCTGACGCTCTCCTGACAGCCCGATTGCGTGCCCCGATCTACTGCTGAATAAATCATGGGGGCCCGTCGGAGCGGCGATGGGCCGAGTTTCGCTATCGCAACCCCAAATCTCACGTCCAATTATATCAACAGATATTTATCGCCTCTGCAGTGACGTCAGCCGGGCCGGGGGNAATGAGATTTCCTAGCGAGCGCGTACTATGAGAGGTCACTCCGGGAAACTTTCCACTCACGGGCCGGCCCGCGGTGAGGGACCCGACCCGAACGGGGCCGGGGCTGCTATCCCGGGCGGACTCCTTCCCCCATCCCCGGTCCTCCCCGGCCCCCGGGCCCCGCCGCCTTCGAACGCGCCCGTACGGGGCGGCCGTGGCGGGTCGTCACAGGAGGCTCCGCGGGGCTCGCGTTCTGCGGGGATCCCGCTTCGCTCCAAGCCCGGGGCCAGCCCGAGCTGACGTAGCGCTTGCCCTGCAAAGCGGGTAGGGGCGCATCGAGCCCCGCCAGCGGGAGAGCGTGCGGAAAGTCCCCGGGGTGGTGGGGAGGGCTGTCTGTGGTCGCCGGGAGCGTCTGCCGGGGCAGGGAGCGTACCCCGGGCAGCGCCTCGCCCTCGCCTCCTGCCGCGCCGCCGCCCGCACCGCCGCCTGCTCGTCCCGGCCCCGGGTCCTCGCTGCCGGCTCCCGCTCCCGGGTCCGGCCCGTGCTTGTGTCCATTGTCTTCCTACTTCTTGCGTGGAGGTAAAAACAGCTCTTTCCCCCCTCCTCGACTCCGCTAGCTTATCTTCCCCATGGCCGTGTCCCTCCCTGTTTGCCTTCCTCAGCTAAGGCACTCCCCTCCGGAATGTCCTAATTCCACGTGGAGCTCCCTTTGAAGTGCTCTCCCCTGTCAATTAGGCTCCGGACCCGATCACACCGATGTTTCCAGCTGAGTTTCGTGCCCTCTGAACAATCCAGGAAGTTGTGCTGCCTACAGAACTTCTGCCCAACACCCATTCCATGTATAATGTTTGTTTTTCCGTTTTTGCATCCCATCATCTTTGCCAATGCACCTCTCCAGTGCCTCGGTTGCAACATCAATCATGTCCTTTCCCTTAAATTGGAAAATTTTACAGAAAACCTACTGGTTTTACCTTGCCTAGACTGTAAATGCTTGGGGTCAGGCACTTGCACATCTCCCATCATAGTGAGGAGTTGCAACAGAACAGGTGGTCATACACTATCAATGCTACATAAGTGATAAATCTACAATCCATTTCCTTAACAAAATAACAAAGTTGAAACACCTTAATGCATGAGGTTGGCCACAGCCCAATTCTGAGCATCTCCTTAGGGGTGCTCTATACTTCAGTTTTAGTTAGACCTACCTCCAGCCTTGGATGCTTTTGATGAAGTACCAAAAAATCAGATCTTGTGCATCACGAAGAAACAAATGGAAAAACAAGTAGTAATATCAGAGATTTAGCTCTTCATTACCTCTGTGAGCTCAGGCATTCATGAGCTGAAATGTGTATTACAGAACAGAATATATTGTGTAGCTAGTCACAGCAGAAGCTATTTGTATGCTTTTAAAGCATGTCAGCACGGCTTTCAGTGAGAACAAGAGGTTCAAAGAAACAGGAGCTAAGTTCAATCAGTTGATGGAAAATGTAAAAGGCACTTACTAAACTCAAACCCTTTAGATGTGCTCTGGGGTGACTTTTATCCATTTTTAGGTTTAGTATACTCTTTAAAATACAAAACTTCTTGAAATAATCTGATCATAAATGTAAAGAAGGAAGAATTTTGAACTGAATACATTTTTTAATGGTGTGGGTTAGACCTGAATAAGACGGAGCTGCATCTCTATAGAAGATTGCTAGCAGTGAGAACTGGCTTAAATTATGTTACATTTTTAATCATTTATAGTATTATTTAGGTCCCTCTAGGCAACCTGTTTTGTCCTGCTTTGTCTCCTGAAGAAATCCAGGTATAGCAAATGCAAGATAGGAGCAGATTAGGATCCTCGAATTTTCACAAGAGCTGTACAACCTGCCAGTTTTGTCTCCTCTTTTCCTTGACCCCTGGCTCTGAGCAGGGTTTGCAGTGTCTCACACAAGCTTGTTTCTAATCCAATGGGGTTTTATTACCCTACTTTCTTCATCGATTATGAGTGATGTGTGAGAGGGCTTGCAACAATTTAAATGCAGGGAAGCCTGTGAGACATTTGGATACCTTGATAATGAGGCATGTAAAATATCATAGCTACATGGACCAAAAAATACTTCCCTCAGCAGTTCAAATGCAGAACTGACTTCCTAGGAGTACAGAATTCTGTTCTCCAGAGTCACTAGTTTACGAATGAAATCTCAGCAGTCAGTCCCGAAGGAGATTACAGCAGAAGAAATCATGGGTTCTCACCAGAGGGGTGAAAAAAAAAAAAAAAAAAAAAAAAAAAGACAAGGAGGATATCAGGTATATCTGGATTAGAGTTTTATGTTTAGTGATATAGTTTGAGATTAGCATACTCTTCATAAGAACAGTATTCATATTTGACTCATTCGGCAAATATCAGGAGCAAACAGAACTTTTACAGTGAATCACAAAATAACGTTGTCTAGAAATAAAAAGCACTAGCAAGGCCCGTTTCCTCTCCACTGACTTGGGCTGAGTGTATCTGCCTTAGTGATCTCAAACTCAGGCACCTACTGAAAAGCAATTATAGCTACTCTGAGGTAGCTAAGGGAAAGCAAAAGCATACCCAGAGCATGATACATCCCACTGCAATAGAGTACCTTCAGAAGCTCACCTTGTCCTCTTGTCTATAAAGGGACTGAAGACAACTACGTTAGCCTAGTCACTGAATTTTTAGATAGCTAATGTGAGGCATGAGGAATCCCCTCCTCACTGACTGACCATAGCAGAGAGATCACACAGTTCTAAATATAGTAATATGGAGGGGCTGATATTAAATTGAGGGCATGGCCTCTTACTCCAGGTATTTCTGAAGATGTCCAACTACAAACATGGAGGGAACACACACTAGATGTAGATCAACTTTCTACCACAACACAATGTTTCATTACCACTCCAGTCTTTGTCAGAAGGCAGTAAGGATTTTTCTCATTGTAGCATTCAGCTAATATTTCCATATCATCTCACAGAACCGCTTCGTGTCATCACCATAATTCTTGATCCCTGTCATCAGGTCTCTAACATGTGTTCTTATGGTCTGTGGCTATTTCAGGTGAACTCAGTTCATCTCACCCACTCTGAGGTGGCAGAAATCATATACTGACACATGTATGCATCACATTTCCATTTCGCCTTTTGGTAGTCCTGACACAAAGAAATCGAAATCTGATGGTCATAAATACTATGTATTCTATGACAATTGAGAGAAAAAGAAAAGAAAAATTCAGGGTATCTTACTATGTCTGAAGGTGGTAAGTAGTTTTAAAAGGAAAATATGTTTGCCTGTTATTCCTCAGCAGACTGAGTTTGCTAGAATAATCACAGAGACCCTCACTAAGAATGATTTATAAAAATCAATAAAAATAAATCAATTAAATACAAAGGAGTATGTTGTAGGTCAGGATGAAAACCAAAATTGATCAGGAGCCCAGCCATCTGCCCTTTATTCTAAACCCAGATGTCTTCAAAATTCTCTCACTCACGTTTAATTTCTCTTTCCATTTTTCAATCACCTCCCTTCAGGAAGGAAGTCACGTGCTCCTGTCACAGGGATTTTCTGTGGTAAGCTCACCCTTATAGCAGAGCTCCAACTACAACTTGTCACAGGTTTTCCTACAATCCTGTAATGGAAAGAGGAAAGCACCTGAATTTCCCAAATGTTGCAGTGAGGCAGAACAGCATGAGAGGATGAAGAGAGTTACCTGGTATCCTTCCAGGATTTGTGTATGAAGCAGGAGGGAATCTTGCATTATCTGAGACCAAGTTCATTAGCTTGAGAAGAGGACTATTTTCATTCACAACGTAATATTCATACTCTTGATCCCAGGCGGCTGCCCACAAGATGTAATTTTATGGGCTTGGGGGTCCCCACAGAAGGAAGAATTCCCCAGGAATATCCTCTCGGTTCCACCATGTCTGGAAGAACACAGCCGTTCACAGCGGCTCACATGCGGGTGGATTTGTTTTCCTCCCAAAGCCTGACTCCCCAGCTGAGCAGGGGCCAGCGTGTGCTGCTCAGGAATCTCAAGCATGGACCTGCTGGCCCACCCAGTGCTTTCCCTTTGCCCAAAGCTCTGCATACCCAAGGGGTTATTCCCAACAGTACATATAACATAGAGTGGAGCTGCACCCATATGGTCTTGGACATCATCAAAAATCACTTATGGAGGCCTCACAACATTGCCATCTTCTTCTGAGCAGGGAAGAGAAGTTGCAGACAGAGGCTGGGGGAAGCATGCTAGTGTCAAGGGCTGCGCCTCTGTCCTCCTGACAGCCTTCATCCAGGGAAGCAACAGCTGACCTTTATATTTACCTCACAAGACTTGTGTAGTTGCTATTCTTGCTCTGAAATAAGGGCTGGAGAAGTCTGTGCAGGCACATGCCTGAATTCTCTCTGCTCTTAATGATAATGCTGCAGGAACTAATCTCACAGTTATTGGTAGCAACAAGGAAATCCATCAAGGAAGCACCCCCTGGGAGTGCCAAGCAATTGGTATTCCTGGTTGTCTTGGCGTCTGGATACATTTGGCCATGAGAGAAAGTTTGATGGTTAGCTGAGCATTCAGTCACTCTGTCTGTCTGTCTTTAGCAGAGACTGCAGCAAGGACAGGGCTTTGGGATTGTGCCTCACACGCATCTGGAACAACCCACTGATATCGCCAGATTCACCCTAGTTCCCAGTGGCAGACAAGGACAGACAGAGCCAGTATGGACAGCAGGATCTGGGCTCCAGTGAGTGAAATGGGGGGTGCTGAACCAGGGGAAGACAAGCGCTCAGCACACGGGGCACACAAGCCAAGTTGCTGGCCAAGGGGAGACCAGGGTGGACCTTCAGAGAAGGGCAGGGGGAATACCACAGTGCATCTCCCCAGGCATGTCTCTGTCCTGGGAGGTTAAAACCCAGAACTGTCCCTTTACCCAGAGCTGTCCCTTAACTAGAGGGGCACAGAGGGGAGCCCATCATGCTGTAACCAAATTGCGGATGGCTGTTGACAGGCTTGTTCCAGGGAGTCTGTGAGGAACTGTCCACGAAAGGCCAGGAGCAGGGCAGACCCTATCTGCCCAGCTAGGATATCCCTATGGAAAAAACTACTGGGCCAGGGATGGCTTCAGCCTTCAAGCACGCCACTGACACCAGGGACCCTGCCTTGCTCTTATCATGTGCAGCACCAGGCCTGCCAGTAGCCAGTAGTGTCAGCAGCAGTGTTTAGCTCATTCAGGTCTGAAGCTGTAGCAGTATCACAAGCATGGGGGAGCCAGGCTGCCAGGATGATGGATCTGAGGATCAGTAGGAAGATCAAGAGAAACATTTGAGCACAACTGGGCTGGTGTGGCATTTTCCAGTACCCAGGCAGAAGAAATGTGAGCAAAATTCTGAATCTATGTTTTTTTCAATAGACAATCCACTGTTCTGATGGAGAAGAAGGTAATGGGGTTGTGGTGGTTTGACTTTGGGTCTTCCTGGGAGACAGATCACATGGTTTGCTGTATCCAAGTGAAGTATTCCATCCTATTTCTTCTCTGCATATATATATTTGTATATGAATTCATATTGCTTCAGTGGTGTTGGAGCTCACTTTTCATCCAGCGTGGCTTTTCCCTCCACTTTTCTCCCTGGAGATGGGACAGAAGGGGTGGCTTTTGTTTTGGGGCCTCTGGATATTTGCCTTTGGCCAGGGGTAAACAGCCACAGGGATAAATTCTGGAGTTTGAATTTGCAGGAAGTGAAGCATTCAGTTGTAAAACATCCACTGTGTGTGCTTATTGTGACACAGGATTTCCTTCATAATCATAGAATCACAGAATAGTTGGAGTTGGAAGGGACCTTTAAAGGTCGTCTAGTCCAACCCCGCTGCAAAGAACAAGGACATCTTCAACTCAATCAGAGCCCTGTCTCATCTGACCTTTAATGTTCTGAGGGATGGGCCATCTATGGGCAACCTGTTTCCAATGTTTTACCACCCTCATCATATAAACAATCTTCCTTTTGTCTAATCTAAATCAGCTCTCCTTTAGTTTAAAACTATTGCCCATTGTCCTATCACAACAGGCCCTGCTAAAAAGTTTGTCTCCATCTTTCTCATAAGTTCCCTTTAGGTACTGGGAGGCTGCTCTACAATCTCCTCGGAGCATTCTCTTTTCCAAACTGAACAGCCCAACCATTCTCAACCTTTCCTTCCAGGAGAGGTGTCCCGGCCCTGTGACTGTTTTTGTGGCCCTCCTCTGGATTCATTCCAACAGGCCATGTCTTTTCTGTGCTGGGGACCCCAGAGCTGGATGCAGTAATGTAACACACATGATACATTCACATATAAGAGCACATACCACATGAGAACAAGACTGAGAAATGAAAACTGGGTACAGGGAGGAAATGACTGGTAGAATTTAACGGGGATTTGGGATACCAAGGGAAACTTCTGCTCCTGGAATCTTGATACGACTTCAACTGCTTTTAAAAATTAAAAAAAAAAAGTTTAGCTTTTGAGCTTAAAGACATCATCTAGCTATATCATCAGAGCTGAGAATGCCCAAATAAACACCAGAAGAGCTGAGAATGTAATCTGCTTTAAAAATCTTATGATTCTGAAAACAATCTCCATATCTAGGGGAAAAGGAGATGAGGGCAGAACAGTTTTGGAATTCTTCAGTTGTTGCAACTTCCTTCTCACTCCTTTCAAGTGAGGAAATATGGGAAGAAATACAAACTATCTATCTTGAATGGCTGGGCAACAAGCTATATATAGAATTGCTCTGTCCTACTTAAGTTGTGACTAATGCTAAACAATTAGAAATTCAGATGTCTGCATATTTGAAGGAGCAAACATCCCTAATGCACCATTTGTTGTTCATTAAAAAATGGAAGAATCAAAGTCTCTATAAGCTCTGACTAGGCTGCACTTAACAGGTGTGTGTTGCTGAAGCGGAGCCCCGTGAGACTAATTGCAAGGGATAATGAACAAGATGAGGCGTTTCTTGGAAAAAAAGATTGTTATCTTTATAATGACCATACTCATGACAAAGAATGCAAATTCTTCAGGGAAGAGACTTTCTTTTTTGTTCCATGCCTATCTGGTGTCTAGCACAGCAGTGCCCTAGTCTGTGACTAAGAATCCTAAGTGCTACTGCAATTCAAGTAGTACTTTATAGTAAATAGTAGTGTTAAATTAGCTGAGAACATGAAGTTGGTTTTCATCAGCATCTCTGATGTACAGGATCAACAAACATTCCTCTAAGCCAGAGGCCAATGGAGTTTTATTTGAAAAGACTTTGTTTAATGGGAAGACAATGCTAATACAAAACTACAGGTTACTTTTGGGATTTTGGCAGGACTTTTTGTCTGGTTCCTCTAGTGCAGAGCTGCAGTGTCTGGAGTAGGTTTTGATACAGCCAAGATGAGAGCCTGGGTGAAGGAATCAAAGTATAGACAAGAAATGCAGATTATGCCAGCCACTAAATGGAAGAAATTAGGAGTCTTCACCAGGCAAAATATCCCGATTTCTCAACCATTCCCAGTCTCACTGTGGGTTACTGTAATTGCAAAGCATGTACGTAATGAATTTACTCACTGGGTGGTTTCCTTCATCTCTCTTCTGCTTTGTCATCATTATTGATGTCATGACAGAGGCTATGGATGGCACTGCCACACAGACACAACACCTTATAATATTTTGTCAGTATCCTAGGAAGATTTTAGTCTGAAAGAAAATACCTACTTTATTCTTAACTCCTGATGCTGGAAGAGCAAAGTTGATTAGAAATGAGGTATTGTAGTTGCTGCTTTAGAACTATGACCTTCCAGTAAACTTAGAAACAGGTATAGCTTTGGCCTGAGGATATCAATAAAAACCTAGTAGTTTAAAAGCCTAGTGAATGTGAAAATCAAATAAGATGGATTGTGACTATTCCTGAACTCTAAGTTTATGATTTCTCCTTCATCAGAACACAGCAGTACCAGTGGCCTGACACCAAGGCCTCTTGATAAGAAGCAGACCTCAAGCTGCTTTGCAAATGCCACCACTGAAGTTAATGAATACCCATATATAACTAATCTTGCTTAGCACAGACATGCATCCTGTACTAAGATAGTCCAACACTACCCAGAATCAAGACCCCAAAGCCTGGGCTAGAACTAGCACCAGGACAGGTGTATGAATACTGCATCCAGGCAAAGCTGCAGGATGGGGATATTACAAGCAAGCCTACCCAATGTGATGGGTGCAGAGATGCTTGGATTACTCAAGCTTGCTCCACACAGCTCTGGCAGTGCAGTGCTGCATCTCATGCAAGAGTCTTGCTGAAGCCTAGTGGCTCCTTGCTTTTCTTTACAAGAGCAAAGGGCAGACCCCACTTGGGTTTGGAGCAGCAGTGGCTTAGTGCTTTCTCACTGTGTGCTGCCATACAGCCCCTGGGATCACCAGTTAAAACTGAAACTTGGCAAGAACTATGTGAGTAAACGCCAAGGGCTCTTCAGCACCCACCTCCAACAAAACTGAGCTCATACTAAGGGACAGCGAAAGGATGAAATCTTAGGCGTTAGCTACTACAGTGAAGATCCATATTGGTCTCAAAGGCTTTAGGAGCTGTAAGTTCACAGATCCTTCTAGGATGCTTTCATGGGAGGAGATAGCTACCATCAGAGAGGCCAAAGCATTTTTTAAAACTTAAAAAATAGCATCAGAACTGTAATCACTAAATAAAGTCTAATTTTAGTCAATACTTGAGTTGATAGTGTCTCTTTTGAGTCAGCCACATATATGGGCATACAAAGGGAATGTCCCTATAAGACTTTTTCAATTCTCTTAGTGAAAGCTGTGTGAAAAATAATTTTAGAGCAGCCAAATTTAAGGTGTTAACAGTGAGTGCCATTGACCTTTGGGTGTTGCTGTTAAGACAGCAGTGTGAATAATAATAAACTCCCTGAGGTTGTCTCTCTTCAGTTTTCTATGAGTATCTTGCCCCCAGGGAAGATTTTAAAAATTCTTGGCTCAACCAGACAGCTCATCTGAACCTCCAAGGGATGCCACCCCAGGAAGTGGGCTCAGCAATGCCTCTGCCACAAGAGATGGATTCAAAGGAATCTGGAAACACATATAGTAAAAAAGTTGACACAAAACCACTTAGAACTTGGTCAGGATTGCACTTAGGCTTGAGAGTGAGAAGGGTCTCTTAGTAGAAGAAGGAAGATCCCTGAGTATATTGTGGGAAGTGCAGTGCAGTTCCTTGCTTGTCCTACCTGTACTAATGATCCTGAGGGGAAAAAAGTTTTGACTTAGAAGGAATGGAATTGTGCATCCTGAAATCTAGGGGTTTGTCACTGACTGTAATTAAACTTTTTTTGGCCCCAAAACAAAAAGCACACGCTTTCCTCTTATTTGTCTTGGCAAAGCTTTTGGCAGAACTGAGTGATGGAGGCTGGCTGAGTGTTGCAGAACAGGAATGGGAAGGAGATGCCAATAACAAGAAACTGGTGAACTGGAAAATAAGGGCAGCAGTAAATGAACTGGGCAGCAGTAAATGAACTGGCTTCTAAATAGCAACAGGTGATTGAACTGCATCATCATGTCTTTATCATGTCAGCAAGAACAATGCAGTAGGCACATGTGTGTGACTCAAGATGACCTCCAACTTCACCACTACAGCAGCTGTGCATAAGAGGAGGGATTTCTTTCTGTGTCCTTTTGCTATTTCTATTAACGAATAAATTTCAAATTAGGTGAGCAAGAAGGAATATTGTGCGTATCACAATCAACCAGTATTTCCAGCAGAGTTCTGTCTAGATCCAGGAAACACTCAAGTAGGTCCTTCAGGGAGCAAGAAAAGGAGGCATTTATCCACTCTGAGGTAGATGGAATTTCACCGTATGTTTATTGTTGTTGTTGTTTTTGTAGTTGGGTACTATGTCTCTTGCCGCAGGCACAGGACTATCCTCCCTCCTTCACCTGCTTAGCAACATGTGAGGCCAAACTTCTAATAAACAACATGTCCTAGATACCTAGCTAAGGGGGAAATATCCCAGTTTTTGTCCCTCACAACAGGTCTTCATTTCAAAAAATTAGCTATGTGACAGTACCTTAAAAAATTCATTAGAGTCAACACCAAGCAGAATCAAATCTGCCAAGGGAAAATAAGGTGTTATTTGACTCTTTATTTGTAGAGAATGAAGATGAAGTCCCAATTTGGGATCAAGGCCAGATTGTAAATCTTGAATACCATCCTGAAGTGCAACCTTGTCTCTCTGCATGACTCTACTTGAGATAACACATGGAGCTTGAGGCAGAGCTGCCTCATGTTCCACAGAATGAATGCCATAGCTTAAATGTCTTTACACTCTATCTGCCATTATGACTGGAGCCACAATGAATAAGTTTTCCATCTGTGTGTATTTTCACCACAGCATCCCAGAGGTCCTGTTCAGCTTGACTTCAATCTTGTAAGATTTGGACGTGGATGATGCCAACTGTAGAGGAATTGCAGGCAACAGTCTGATGATTCTCTTCACACCCATTGACACTTACTGAGAACCTGTCTGTTCAATAACAAAACCAAATTGTCTACTGATCTTTCAGCCTTCAGTTATGGCTAGGGTGTAGTCTGAGACAGACTAAGATGTTTTCAAGAATCTAAACTGAAGTGAATCTTCCAATGATTTCTCTCTTCTGACAGAGAATGCTGTGAACTCATGGCGTGTACAATTCCTAGTGGGTTTTGAGAAATAAAAAGGTGTTTTGATAGCACAGTTTCAGATGGGGCATATACAGGTTTTACACTCTAAATAACTTGGTCTTCTCCAATTTGCCAAGCACAGCATCAGTATCATGCCACTCACTACCAAGGACACGAGTCTCGGACTGTATCTCCCAACCGCATTTTCCTTCAGGAACTAACAGATCCTTCATTTAGTAGCCGTAAACTAGGTGTGTCATCAACTGTACTATGCTTCTGAGTGCTGAGAAAGTAACAACTATTACAGCGCTTACCGTATTTCACAAATGCAGCACAGGTCTGTCATTCACTTGCCAGAGCCTTCAGTCAAAGATTGCTCTCTGCCTCCTACTCCACATCCAAGGGCCTGATCATGCAGCCTGTGATCAGAGGCTCTGATGAGGAGCAGTCTGCAGCTTAGGGACTTGGTGATCCAGTGACAGGCTTTGAGTTTAATGGAACAGAATTTAAATAGGATAGTATAGAAATTTATTTTGTGAATCTGAACAAAGATTGATTGAGAAGTGCTCTGTCTGTGAATGACATCTGCATTAACAATAAGCAAGCCCCATAACATATTCTAACATGTGCATGACTGTGATAGGAAAAAGAGAACTGAAGCTACACAGCCCATCCGTAAAACTGGCAAGATCCTCCTTTTCCTAGGAAGAAATATCTTTGCAACTGACATTGTTGCCCTTACGCTGAAAAAGGAAGATTTTATAATTGATTGCAGAAACCCTGATTCTTCCACAATATAAACAATACAGATCATCACCTACAGCTCAGATTTTCAGTGGAAATACCAGAAACTGCAGAAGTGCTTTGTGAGTCTGGTAAGTTACTTGCTCTGTGCCTCTAGCTGAGGAAATAACATCTCTCTGAGAAGAAGTGAGGAATCAAATAATCTTTATTCAAAATGACTAAGCTTCCTGATTTCCCATTATTCATTTATTTAGCTGGAATCATCCCATATCTACAGGTGAGAGCCAAGAGGTGGTGCTAGAACTTAGCTATCTTGTACCTAGCAAACATGTATTCCATCTGGTTTTCAGGTGGAAAGACTGTGAAAGATGACTGGACTCCCTGTGCTTTATAATATTTCCAAGCTATGCCGTTTAGTCTCCTTCAGCTGTCTGTGCTGTTAGGAAGAGTAAAATCTTTTTTGTGGTTCTAGGGACTAGCAGTTTTGGAAAGCAATCATGCTCAATTCTTCCTGCTCATTTCCTAGAGTTCTTGAAACTGTACATCCAGAAGCACTCATTATCAATATAATGAGATCAACCACCTCAAATGCAAATATTCATGAGTTAATCTCATCTCATTGTCCCTAAGCTGAGCGCTAGAGCCACACACTACCAAAGATGCGTGAGTCAAATAATGCTTAAAACTAACACCAGGCCTGTCATCAGTGACAAATGTTACTTTAGGGATGAATTATCAGAAGCTCTTTCAGTGACAGTGGATCATGCTGTATTTCATGTTAAGGACCTGCAGTAAGACAGCAAGAACAACACTGAAGTTACTTAGAGCAGCACTGACAGAAGCAACTGCCATAGCTGGGGCTTTTCTAGCCCTGCAGGCAAATGGCTGAACTGAGAAATCGATCCCCAGGGAATTGTTCTCTCTATGCAGCCATCCTCAAAGGGAAATTTTTATGCTGCAGTGGGAATTTGAGCAGTATGAGGAAGAGCAGGTACATCACTGCTGAGACAAGCACACAATGAGGTTTCAGGGGCAGTTTTGCAGCACAGGCTGCACAGACAAATCAAACGAAGGAGACACCATGAGAGCAGTGAATAACCATTTTTATTATCAGCTAACAGTACTTCTCACTTGTTATCTGCACCACTCTTTGGCAACTGATTTTAAAACGCCCCCAAAAGAACCCTCCTCTTATAGCTTCCAGTGTATTCTATATTTATCTCCATTAAAATGTGGGCAATTATGCCTCCTTCGTCAACTTTATTCTATGAAAACAGATCATTAAAGACTGTTACTTCTGAATCAACAAGAGGTAGCTAACCAAATGTAGCATCATGGTCAACGGTTAGGGAATTTCTTGAAGAGCTTCTAAACAATTAGCTGATAGAACACTTGAAGTGAAAATTTCCTAAGCTGCTCATGAATAAACCTGGGTTTATTTAATCATAAAAAGAGCATACGGAGATAACAAATTCAAATGCTAGGACATTACATAATTTGTCATTATTATATTCTTATATAATTTGTATAACATTGCGTTGTTATGCACTAGATCAATTTTCTTTGGAACAAATGAGTGTAACAGCCACCTTCCATTTTGGGATAAATGTAAGCATCAATTATAGCACCCTAGGGAATCAGACAATAAGTGATACTATTCTCTGTCCCCAAAATGTGCACACATCACCAACAAAGCCATACATCAGTATAACAAACAGGGAAAGTTTATTAGATGTTGGTTTTGGAAGGCTATCCATCTGAGAGAGGCTAAGAAGACTAAAGCTGCTCAGAAAGAAAAGCAAAAAGTACATGCTATGATCAGAGCAAGCTCTGGGCATGCAGCTCCAAGTACGGAGTATTTCAAATCTGACCTGGCGCCTGCTAGTATTGGATCAAAAGTGCTGCAGCCACCTGGTGCAAAGTGCTGCTGGATCAAAATTCTTCAAAAGCAAGTTAATTTTATACCAGCGGGGTTTGTGCTGCTCTGGGTATCATCTGTTTCCCCAAAAGCTGGCACAGAAGATGGAGGCAGTATAAATACCACAGCACGTGATGAGAGTAATTTGGCAGAAATGGGAGCATATATTCATGCTCCAGCTGGATCGGTGGGTGATCTGGTGGTGAGCAGTTCTACCAGCAATGAATGTGGCAACATCACCAAAAAAAGAGAGGGGACTTTCACGCTTAGAACTAACTGAAAAAGGAGTCCAAAGTACGAACAATTATCCTTTGTCACTTTATCGCTTTGTCGCTTTATTCTTTCACCAAGGTTTTGACAAAGAAACTCCATTTTGTCAGCTTTTATGTTTCACTGGCTATGGACTTATGTCCAAATGGAGAACAATAGTACATTTAGACTACAACTGAATCTTTTATTTAAAATAGCCCATTTGGCATCATATACACAAGTTTCACAATAAAACAGCAATAACATAGTCATTTAGTATTTTTAATTAACTGGGAAGACCAATGCATTTCAAATAAGATACAAACCAGCAGATAAAGTGTTTTGAGCTCTCACGGTCCCTCTCTCTGCCAAAGAACACTTGAATAAAACCAAGTNTTTCCCCTAAATCTATGTCCTAAAGGCCTTATACAGATATTATTTCAGTAGAATGTCCTTCACCATTTAGGATCAGCCCATGACTCAGTGGACAAAACTGGTGGATGTGTTTATCCAGTCAGATATACCTGAAGCTAGCATTTCCTGGTGGGTTCTTTGGTTATCAACTGATGCATGCCTGCTAATACAGGATTACAAGAACCACCAGCACCAGAAAGAGCACTTGGGGTGATCTGCAGGCAATTTTGTAGTTCATGGGCTTTCCATAATTGCACACTTAGCACAGTCTATTTTGGGAAGCATCATTTCCCACCTTTTTGTGGACATCCACTTCCACTCTTGAGTAAAGAATGAGCACTAGATCTAGGATAAAATCCAGAAGACCGATGCTCATTTCCTCTCTCATTCTGTCATCCCAGGTAACTGTGAGCAAGCCATGTACTATTTCACTGCCTGATTTCCTTACACCTGAAATATTCTTTCTGAAGATGTATATAGTGAAGCATACAGGGTACATAGATGTATTGTCCCAGAAGCCCTATAACCTTACATGGGGTCTGTCCTAGTCCCTTCCTAATTCATCTCAACCGTGCCTGTCCCTCAGTGATGTGATATCTCCTCTCCTTCTACCAGGTTTTTTTGAGCTCACAGATGGATGTCTCAGTAGAATGCCTCTAATCAGGCACAATATTTTGCATTTAGTTAATGATTCATATGGGACTCTACATTTCAAACAGTTCAGATTTTCCTAATTAATGTTTTGCATCATGATCGTATTTACAGTAATTGGTACTGATATTTGAAGTACAGTAAAAGCTGTCATCTCATTCCCTCCTAAAGAGCCCAATTACCTTCATTTGTTAGCAAATTCATACTAACACTTGGGTTTATTACACTTGACAACATAAAGCCAGTTCCTTCCCTGACACAGCTCAGCAGCATAACATCAGCCCAGACCTAAAAGAGGCTGCAGACCTAGTCTTAGAAGGCTAGAGTTGGAAATGCCTTCCTGACTTAAATCCTGACAGCAAAATCAATCAAAAAGTGTGTCCAAGACAAGAACGTCCCTTGTGCCCATGCTAAACATCAGCCCATCACTTCTGAGGAAGATGACAGCTTCTGTAATTAGATACTTCTCTGACGTTCACATGCTACAGGAGACAGCCTGTGCACAGGTTTGCTCAGCCCAACTTCCACCTAATTCCTCCTGCATAGTGTTTTCAATTAGCACCTCTGAAGGCCTACAGCCAGCCAAGAGGAAATACTAGGCTCAGAAACTGGGTCAAAAGTCAGGCCATGTGAAACAAGGCATTAGTCTTTTTGAGTTTTCACATTTCTGGATTACAGTCCTAAAGGACGGCTGCAGAGTGGCACATGTGACTTGTGTCACTGAAAGCCATAGATGCCACTATATCCAAAAGTTAATTTTGCAACTGGGTATTAAAATGCACCAGTGAATTCAGCTATGTCATACAACCATGTATGTGTAGCCATATACACCTCAGCAAGGTGTTTACAGGTAAACTGTATAGGTGCTTCAGAACGAGTCAGCCGCTCCACAGACAGGAAGGAAGATGGAAGAGTGCCATGCTGGCTTCTCATTCTGGGAAGTCCTATTTCAGCTACTGATTATTACCTAATAACGTAATCAGCAGTAACAGCAATATTTGGCACTTAAAAACGCTTTATATTCAAAAAGCTACACAACCAGATTAGGTGGGAAATTAATCCCTAACCAATTAGCAGAGGAAGCAGGCAATAACAATATTTTAGGTTCAGAAAACAGAGCTACAGAATCAAGGTCAGATCATTAGAGCACAGCCGTTCATTTGTTGTGGTGTTCAGTAGGGAGTCAGGTGTTTTTCAGCAGGGAAATAAGGTAAACTATAATTTTAACAGATGTTAGTGGGTCAAGGTCAGATCTGGTGGGATGCTTTGAGTTGCCTAATTAATAAACATTTAAACAATATGGGAAAAAAAAGTCTGTGGATCACACTCATCCCAGCTACAGCAGAGGTTTAAAAAGGGCTTGTTACAGTATGTTAGTGAGCACCAAAGAGACCTCCATGCCTGGAGTAAACAAAATGTGAATGAGAAACAGAAATCAAAAGGTCTCACCCTTCCCACCTACCTACTGAGAAAACCAAATTTGTCTCTGCATGAAATTTCAGCACAAAGTTTTCCAACTGAAATCAGTTCCATGATTCAACAGTTCAATAACCAGAAACCTCTCTCTCTTCTTGGTAATTTTCCCAAGAGTTTCCTCCAACTGTTTTAGCTCTTAATTTATACCTCTCTCTCTTTCCTTTCCTTTTTTTTTTTTTTTCCTACAAGCAACTTCTACCCCAAGCACCTATCTACAACTGAATCCTACTCTAAATTCATGTCAAGATCAGCTTATGTATTCACTGCTGAATGAATTTCAAATATGTGCTCCTTGTGTTCTTTTCCTAACAGGATAGAGAGGCCTCTTGAGTTACTTTAAATGTCTCATTACAAATGCTTCATTAGAAACTACGTCACAGATTGTGTCAATCTGGTCCACACTTTCATGCCAAAAAGTAAAGACTTTCAAGCTGTGCCTTTCTTACCATTAAGTTTCCAATCTGTTTTTAGAATCTCAATCAGTTCTTTAAGGAATGCAAATGTTACTTCTCCCTTTAGTGCTGAAAGTAGCCATTGGGAAATGCACATGCATAATGCTGTCCTGTTCCTGCATGTATTGAAACAATAATCGATGCTGGAAGGGCAGCTATTTCTATATAGGATGCAGAAACCTACACTCAGAGGGACAGATTGCCTCCTTTACATTGTCTGAACAGAAATAATTTAGTTGAAATCAATATTTCACATGACAAGTGCTTAATCAATATCAACGTGAGAAGCTTTAGACCATTGGAGATGAAGCTGATCTCATGATAATGTAACATGTGTCAAGTTGCTTTGAGTCTGTTTTTCCCCTCAGCCAGACCTGGCTCACACCACCACAAATGTACTTACTGCAAGAGATCACTCTTAAGTGCTACTTTCTGTGTAGTGTGACTTGCCTCCATTGTTGTTTCCTACGTACTCAAGAGCTCTGCCTGCTTTGCACACCCCAATGAACTTCAGTTTTGTAACACTTACTGTGCTCTCTAATATCTCAATAGTAGAGGTCTCCTTCTTTCTTTCTACACCATGTGGTAAAATACGGAATTTTTTTTGTTGGTGGTTGTTGTTGTTGTTGTTGTTGTGTTTGTTGTTGTTTGGGGTTTTTTTGTTTTGGGGTTTTTTTGGGGTTTTGTTGTTGTTTTAGGTTTCGTTTGGTTTGGTGTGGTTTTTTTGTTTTGGTTTTTTGCTGTTGCTGCTAACTCAGCCTCAAATCTGAGTTTAAAACTCCTCTTTGGTAGGAAACCATAAGGAACTTGTACCAAAAAATGTTTTCAAGCAGATTATTAGCAATTAAAAGAGAGGCAACCAGTGAAAAGTGTGAAATGGAAAACCCAGTACCTTGGGTATGGGAAGCTCAGCCCAAGTGAAAACAGAGGGTAGAGTATATGAAGTACACCACAAATTATTCCTTGTTAACTGTGGTGGAACAGGAAGTGGTTAGTACACCTCTGCTGCTGGCAGCTGTGTGTCCAGACATCAGACCTGTCTCATGGTCCTGGCTGAGAAACACCAAATCATTGTCTTGCACCAAGGTAGGATCACAGAGACTCCACAGCCTCTCACATCAACCTTTCCATACCATCACCAAGGTTTCCTAAGACCCAACCTCAACATCAACATAGCCCATGAGTTTTCATCCTATCAAAACATTATTTGCAGACTGCAACTGTGTTTCATTTATCCTCCTTTGTATTAACCCTCTGCTTTCACCTACCCACCCACATGTTGTTTCCTAGGACTGCACCATCTGTAGTATTCTCCTCTAGACTCTACATCTCTCTCTCACAGGGTGGTGGACTGGGCACAAGACTGGACACAAGACTAAAGTGACGCCTTGTCGGGAGTAAGTAAAACAGTCCTTGTCACACATCACAGTGTGATATCTGCATTTGTATCCAGCATCACACAAGTTCAGTTGGGATCTGTTATAATTCTTAGACCTCTTTCAGTAGATCTGTGTCTACTGAAGAGTCTCATTTAGGGTTTGTGCTTTTTTCTTCCTATTAATAAAATTTTGCTTATTGGGCTGCAGCTTTTTTACTCAGTGGGGGGTTTTCGTTAAAAATTACTCAACTCCTTTGTCGTTCATCCTGCCCCTCCCAGATGGGAGTCATATGCAGGTTTAACAGGTATATTCTCTATTCCATCATCCAAACCACTAATGAAATACTTAATATCAAGCCCAGGTTATAAGTCCTTGGATGTATCTCCTCAGTTGGAAAGGTAATCATAACTACTCTCTGAACAAGATTTTTAAAACCAGATTTGCACTGTCTGTGTTACATTTTCACCTAGAGCACTCTTGTTCAACCTTATTCACCAAAAACCTATAAAACTTTCTTGGAAAAAAAAAAAATCCATGGGCCATCTTGTGTAATTATACTACATGAGATTTAGGTGTGGTGAAAACTAGGTGAAAGCTCTTTTGTCCTCCCTCCTTGTATTGCATTCCCAGCATGCAGAGGAGTGTGCACACACTTCTTTTTAACTGTTGTTAGTATCCATTTTGCAACTCACCTCTGATATATTACAAAAGACTAGAGATTGGTCTACAGACTACCAGAAAAAAAACTTGAACTAGACGAGGCTTCTCTATACTGCTTCAGATGAACACACCTGAGAGAGTACTAAAGTCTGTTGGAGTCAAGTTTCGTCTGTTGCTTCTTGATTAACACTCTCTCTGGGTTCTGGAGGAAAGGGAGATTTTGTATATTTTTGTGGCCCAACGTTGCAGTCTAAGAGGTAGTAGGATCCGCACAACTATATGCTTTCTTAAGTTTGTATGATTTCAGGGATTGTTAGGGAAAAAAAAACCACAATAGGCCAAAGACTGGCATTAGGTATTGTTAAGTGCTGGAAACTGTTTGTAAGAAGGTGTTCCCAAAGATGGGCACACTGTCCTGCATTGCTTTCTAGGCCAATCTCCCACAACACCCAAAGCCGAGGCATGCCTTGCATTGCTGTGGCAATGGCTGTGCACGTCCATCTCCCTTGCAGAGATTAAGTTTACCACAGAGGTTCAGAGCCTCAGGCCTTCAGCAGACATTCTGCTTCTCTTGGTTGGAAGAGTTAAACCAAATGTTGTGACCACAGATTACATGTTACATTATGCACCACGTTCTCACAGATGTTTTAACACATCTACATGCCTGTCATGAGTAGGAGGGTCCTCAAGGGAAGCTGTAATCGCAAATATATTACATTTAACCTTGAAAGAGAGACTATGCAATGTATAATTAGATTTTCCTCATTTCTTCCTCACATTTGGCCAGTTGGAATGTTATGAAGTTTCATAACATCTTAACTGAAGGGAAAGACTGTTTTCTCCTGTTATTGTTTGCTTCCCAGCTGAATAAATGCCAATTAAGTAGTGGAAGAAATTTAATTGAGTTGTGCTGAGTTCTTCAGTGACTAACAAGTCTGCTCCTGAGGTCTGGAAGAAAACATTGTATCACCTGTGATGTGTGTCATCCCAGGGATGAGGCAGCAGAGCTGAAAGAGCACTATGCCATGTACAGTTGGATTTCTTCTTTTCCAGATGAGGCCCAGGCAATATAGTCCATGTATAAACTCTCTTAAAGGGAACAGGGTGGGAAAGGTCTCCAAATCACCACATCCATATCTGATCACAGAACCTACACACTGCTGATATTTACAAGACCGAAAGCTTGAGCACAGGGTCTTGAACATACTGATTCAGATGCTTTCTTGAGTATATGTAGATCCCTGTGATGGCTTATTCAGAACCCAGCAGAAGTCTGCACTGGCTACACACTATACCCACATCTGCCAACCTTGCTGAGAGGTGTCTCTTCTGAGCCCCTACAGAAGGACACAAGCTACTACTGTCTCACAGGACTGTCCTGTAGATACTAGACAGGTAAGGGAACTTGACCCATGAATTTCTGCATTTTTCTCCTTTTCATGGCTTAGATGTAGCCTCCAAAAATGTCAGCTTGCATTTCAGCTATGGCCTCCTTTGATGAAAAGACCCTTATAAGTGAATGCAAAATAAAGTGTTAACTCACTGCAAGGTACCTCTGCATTGCCACAGTAGCACTGAAGAACTTTTATGCTGCTGAAAAGAGGCAGTTGGACTGTACATCCTAGACCTGCGCTCATTTTACAGCTGCCATTAAGTTGTGGTTGATCCCTGCTCTTAGTCACGGGGCAGGGAGGGTGGAGAGCGGTCTGCAGCCTGTGGAAGAATGTGGACAGGGTAGAAAGAACACAGCTCTCCCTGAGGTACCAGATGTTAAAAAGCTGAATCACCACATCACAATTTTGGTTTTTCATCTGTGGTGGGCAACACAACTTCCCAAGGAGCAGCTGAGCAGTCCTAGACTATGGCACAGCCCTTGGTGCTCCAGCAAAGCTCCTCGCCTGGGTCACCTTACATCTGGCTTTGTAATTAAGACCTCTGATCCACTGAAAAGTGACATCTACTGCTCTGATACACTGAGTTCTCTAATCCAATGGGGAAACATCAGAAGATGTGGGTGCTGGAGGTAAACATGGGCCATACATGTCCCAGTCAGAGCAGAGACACACTGCTTTTATTGTGAAACAGGGTATCCATTATCCCACACTGACTCGTCAAGAACAAGACTCTCAATTTCTCAAATGCTCTCAAAATAGGAGTCTGTGTATTTCTGGAAGGTCTTTCATCAAACTTGCTGAATTCAACTTAGTGGTGACAGTGACCTGCATGTCATGTTCATGCATATGATGCCTCAGGGTTTCAGGCTAAATGATCTAAAAATGCTTTTTGTCTTTAAATCTTCATACCCATTTTCACACCATATTTATTTACTATCTCCATTAACCCATCTTCATTCTCCATTTTCATACAGAAAGAGCAGCAGGGACTAGTCTGGAGAAATAGATCTCCTATCTCTCTCCTAGTGTTGGTCTTTCTAGAAACCATCTGATTTTTTAAAACTGACATCCTCTTCACCATAAATGTTTTCCACCAAAGGCTCACAAGCAAGCATGTGCCCATTCACAGCCTTTTTGAACTCACTGCCATTGTTAATTCACATTTTGTTTGTGTTTAAAAAATAATGTATTGATGCACTGAATTTCTGAATGACTCATCTAATTCTTTAAGTAGGTGGATTGTATGCCTTCCTGCTATAAAATTATACTGTAATCTCAGCCATCCAATTCTTCTAATCTTCAAAGGCAGAACAACACAATCCACCAGTGCAGTTGATTGTTGTTTGAATTTATGAGGAAGATTTCGAGTCCTGCACCTATGTCATAAAAAAGACCTTCAATTACCCTAGAGCTTGCCAGGATGTCTTCACACTACTTCAGTTCTCCTCTGGCTCCAAGAAACTGGTTTAGACCATGGCATATTTCAGGCCAGTCTTGAATTCTGCTGGGCTCCATGTCCCTCTAAGTCTGCAGGAGCTGGTGAAAACAATGGCTGTAGTATCTTTCAATGCTCCTTTTTGCCCTGGCTCAGAGTCTTGGCTTCCCAGCATTGACCAGTTGGAATCTGACTCTACTTAATGCCATCAACTCAGAACAAGAGCTCAAGGCACATGTACACATGTAGCTGCTTCTGTCTTTGGACCATAAAGTTGGAGGCTGACATGCAGCAAATGTTCACGGGCAGCAAAGAAACCTAGAAGAAACAAAATGCAAAGTTTCCTGCTTCTTACGTGTGTCCATCAGACAGCAAAAATCTAATGGTAAAAAAGAGTTCAATTAGGTCTCATCTGTCTTTTTTTAGAAAGGCGAAATATGGAGATGGATGCTCCCTCCTCAATCCTACATGGTGCATAATGGTAGCCTCTGCTATGTACTACTTAGAACTTTCTACTACAATTGAACAAAATCCAGACTCAGAAAGGGAACATGAAACTTAACTCCTTAAGTTTCATTTGCCTGGCCTTGTCCAGCTAATCCACAAACTGCTCCATGTGCCAATGCACATGCCTGATTAAAAACCCAAAAGTTTTCCATTAAATTTGAAGACAAAACAGAGTAGATGCAATAGATCCCCTTTCCCAGTCTGTGTTCCATATTTGTCTGAGTCAGGCTATCTAAGCACATTTCCTACAGCAAGAATGAAGGTGTTGTGTGCATCAGATTTGCTGGAGAGAGTTTTTAACAACTGTTCTTCATCTGAGATAAATTACATACAATCAGTAACCCCAGCTTCAGAAAACAGAAAGAGTAAGACAGTGGTATTAAATCAGTTAAATCAACTCAGCACAGGTAAATACAAGTCCTGAATGCAGCTTTTGACTGATTTGTAATTAGTTAATTCCCTAAAATTAAAGAAAAATGAGCTGCCTGATTGATCTTGTAATCCAGGGGCCACAAACTGCCCTTGTTAATAGAAGACCTGCTGGTTTGGATAATAGAAAGAATTGCTAATTTACTTGCTATTCACTATACTATAATTTTTCCTCTGAACTGAATTGTTAAAAATAAACAATTTCTTTTCCTTCCCAAATAGGAAAAAAAGAGAATTTATTACCAAAAGTGTTTTGTGACTTTAGGGGGAGAGTTAAATTTAGAACTTAGACTAGTTGCACAAAATGCTTTATAAATATTTTAAGGAGCTAGCTTCCACTTTCTTCTGAATATAGATAGAAGGAGGGAACAAACTGAAACAAGGGTTTAGGATGGAGTGTTATCCATGAAGCCTGATGTACTTCTGAAATGAGTTAATGTAATTTACTTGGGATTTAACCTCTCTTGACTCTGTAACTTGGTTTTATAAAACTGCAAAGCCCGTGGTAGCCAGACTGGTCAGACAGGAACTTGGTGGTGACTCAGTCTGAAGCCCAAGAACTCCCTGCCTCCTGCCCAGATTTGCCTGCACTGGTCCTTCCTCACCTATAAACTGGGATACAGCCCTGGCTGCAGCTCCCTGGGCATGGACCCAGGTGTTTTCTCACTAATGCTGTGCTGTATGAACATGTCTGTTTGTTAACACATATTTAGCTTTGATGCAGCATGCCATGCTTGCTTTGCAATGCCCACTAAGCAGAGGAGACCAGTCCCCACTTCATTCTCAGCATCACGTATCACCTGTGCCACACTCTGCTGGCTCCTGTGCCTCTGCAGAGCCTGGCCTTCGCTTTCCACACCTTTTCTGTTTTCTGGATGTCATTACAGTGAAATAGAACCAAAATGCCACCTCCTCACTTCCTTGTCTCAGCAAGCAGGAGACAACTGGGAGCTCAGTAGAGCCTGCCATGGGAAATGCACCCCTGCCCAAGTTCTGCCTGGGGCACAGCAGAGGCAGGCTCAGGCTGAGGTGGATGACAGGCATATGGGTTCACCCAGGAGCTAGTCCTTCAAGTGGCGCTACTAAAGGTGGTATTAAGGACTCTGGGACATGTTCCTGTAACTCCTTTGCAGCAAACTCTCTTCAGACTGATGCACCAGAATAGAAGCAAAAAAACGTGTGGGGATTGTGTGCAATAAACCCCAAAAACTTGGCCAGACCAGAGGTTTGGATAAAAGCCTGGATCTGGGATCTGGGCACACTTTGCAGTGTATATACAGTATATGTCAAGAGTGACATTTTAGAAGAGCTTAGGAGAAGGAGAAATGATGACTTGCATCTCCCTGAACATAACTCCAATTACAGAGCTAGAAAAGAGCAATCAGCCCTTTTTAACCACACTTGTTCTCATAGAAGAGTCAGGAAATTAAATACTTTCTTTTAGGCAAAGAGATAAAATGAATTTTGGTCCCACACTTCAAAAAACCTGGCACTCTTACCAAACAATGAAGAATTTCAATAGGAAAGGACAATTAATTACTCCAAAGAGGCTGCTAAATGTTAATAAGCACAGAACTTAGAGATAATAATTTTCATCTGACTACTATTTTCATTAACAGTTGCTCTGTTAAGGAATATTTAGAAATCCTAATTGAAACTTTTAAATATAAAGACAATAATGCTGCACTGACAGACTCACAGTCTGGACATGGTACATAATTTTGTTGCAATAGTGCAGGTAAAAAGGAAAAAGTAGTGCACCAAAGCAACAAGAGAAAAAATAGCTGCAGTGGTTTAAAGATGAGTAATTAGAAATAGTTAATTATCACATACAGATACCAGCATGCATGCAACAAGGCAGGCCTGGACTCAAACAAAGACAAACGTTGTCCACACTTTTGAGCAGCTCTGATCAAAGATTTATCAGAATCTGATATTGTAAAATGAATTGCTCTCTTTTATAAGAAATTTTGAGATTAAATATTAGTCATAAACTCTCATGGATATGATGACAGAGACCACTTTCATAAAACATATTATTGAGAACTATGCGTCTATGTTCAGAAGGATGAAACTAAATTTTTTATTAATTCATTAAATGCATGTGTATACATGTGCTCACAGTTTCAGAGGGAGAATAATTTAAATATGGTAATTGTCAGTCTATTTTAACCGAAGTGTCTTTCTTGTCAGTGGTGCTACTGTGTAGAAAAATTAACATGCAAGCAGACAAACACATTACTCAAAGTACTTGGGAAGCCCCAGCAATAGGTATTTAACTGACCCAAGCATTGCACAAGGTGATGGTCATCAAAGAGAGTCTAAACCTAAAAAAAAAAATTAAAAGTGTCTTTAGTTGTGGATTTGGGTTATGTTTGTAGCTGTGTGTCAATGTCCTGCTGCTGATTTCACAGAAGTACAGAATGGCTGAGGATGAAGGGACCTCTGGAAGGCATCTGATCCAACTCCCCTGCTCAGGGAGGGCCACCTAGAGTCTGTTGCCAAGTAATATGTCTGGAGAGCTTTTGAACATCTTCAAAGAGAGTGATTCATAGGTGGTACCTTCCTTTTTCTGTTATTACTGAATCAAGACTAGGCCCAACATTGCCACATCAAGTGAAATCAAAACTGCAAGCTCAATGGTCTCATAAGCTCACAAGCTTTTATGTTTTAGACAAAATCTAGGTAGGTCACTAAAACAGAGATTCAATTTGGTTCATTATTTCTTAAGGAAAAAAGAATCCTGTAAAACTATAGGTAAAATAGAAAATTATTTCTCTGTTCCAGAGAATTTCAGGATTGAAGGTGCTATAGAAAAGCATAAGAATTAATACTACTAACATAATGAGACAGCTTTGTCTAGCACTTTGCTCTTTATCTCTAGATTTTAAGTGAATTTGAGAACTATTTCTGTCACATTTCAGGCATGTCCTCTCATGTGCTCTGACACATCACACTGGGCTGCACATGTGGCATCATGTTTTCCTTAAAGAAAGAAGTTTGATGTGACCTATACAACTGCATGCTGTGAGTCACAGCATGATGCATTGGGCAGGAAATATAAAAAGAGGCTTTTGCAAAATCCATTATTAAGAGATAATTTTTCATCTCAGAAAATACAAATGTTAAAAAATTTTTAAAATACCTCTAAAAAAGTCAAATTCCTCTTCATACAATGTTTAGGTCTAGATTGGTGGTTGCAATATATGATTTTCTTTTAAAGACTTATATTAACAGATAGATATATAGCAATAGAAATGTTCTTTTCAAGTTGTTTTTCTTCTTTCTGAAAGACATTCTCAGTATGTTTTTATTTTCTAGGTAAGATAAAGGTGAAATGAGCAAACAGTGCAACAGGCAATGAAACAATGAATGCTTCTCCTTATCACAAAATTGTAAAAAGAACAGCTCTTTGCTGGGTCTTTTAAGCTGTATTGTAATCACTTTCATGATGATAGCTAGTTGAATTTCGAATTCTCATCACTTATTGAGCTGTTACCTTAGTAGCAGGATTTTATTTTCGCTCTGAGCTCTATTGGGTCACAGCAGAGCCTGAGCAGCACCGAGTACACAGCTGTTTTTTCTCTAGCAGTTGGGTATTGTGGAGCATCTCAGCATCTTTGAATCACAAGTAGCTGGATTTTGGTCCCAACTCGATGTCCGCTGAAGTCAGACACATATGAAAGACACTTCATATGTTTACAAATAAGACTCTGAACTCTTCCCTCCTACCATGCAGGATCTTTGGAGAGCTGCACCCCTTCTTGGATAGAAAGCACAGTGTGTGTATGTGTGTGGGGATGCCAGATCCACAGACACAAACCTCCTTGCAGCCCACTGCTGTGGTTACAGCTCATCACTTTCCATGACTGGCCTGCTTACAGAGGCTGGGCAGTCATGGGATTGGCTTCTCTACTGCTGCCCACTGAGCTGCTTGTGTTAGCCAAGCCAGGGAAGAAAGACTAGTTTAAGCGTCGGATTTGGATTTATTTTTCTCATTTTCACTGAGGTGGGAGCACTTGTACAGGTAGTTGAGGGAGTTGCCATAGCCCCTAAGAGTGAGTAGCACTGAAAACCTGGAGCAGTACATCTTCTGCTGGCACAGCCACATCCAGGACAAATTGTTCACAGCCTGTTTCACTCTGAGTGTCATACTGCTGTACCTAAGCTATTCTGGGAGTAAAACCAGCCTGTTTAAAACTTTCTCAGGTCTCGCCAGGTTACATAGCATCCTGTAAAGAGCAGATACCACAACAAAAAAAAATTCTTCTCCACATCCTGGAAGGTCATGGTCGCATTAGCCACTGGATTGCTTTTGCCTTCCCAGTAGTGCAAAGAAAGAAAAATTAGCACCAATCTGTGATGCTCATACATTGTGAATAACCTTCCATGCTGATGGAGCAAGGTTGCATGACTGAGGGCCAAAGATGCCAGTTGAACAACCTTGGAATAAATTCAGGATGTAGCAGACTGTCCATTGCCAGTCCGGGTCCAGTCTGATAAAAGTCCTTTGGGATGAGCCTGCATCACCTTACCAACTCAAGATGGGCATGTAAAATTAAATGTTGCAAATTCTCACATCATCCTCTATGTTTCATCTTCCTTAATTTTGCTGGCATGATGGAATATCGTCCTGCATATTTATTTCCCTGGCTCCTTTCCTCCCCTGCTCTGGTCAGTGTGTCTCTCCTCCACAAAGCTCTCACCCTGCTCTACCTCCCTGAGAGCTCAGTGGCAGCTAAGGATTATCCTTCAGTTAGAGACTCTTCTGATTCTTTGGGGAATCAGCACAGCTAATTCACTTTTTCCTTGCTGCTGTCTGCAACAGTCCTTTTAGATCAGTCTGCTCCAAAAGGAATGTGGACAAATGAACAGAATATCAGCAGCAATAAAAACTGGGATGGTCTCTAAGCAAATATCCTCCTTCAATGATTTTGGTTTGCTTGTTTTGCTCAGGCAGCATCTGTAGTAAACTTTTGATGAAGTTTTTTGTCTCAAGTGAGCCACAGCCATGAAAATAATACATTCACTTAGGAATATTCAAATTCCAGTTATAAAAATACAACTGTTGTGGGGTGGGCAACTAAATTTAATGCATACATGTTTGTGAACAATGAAATCTACATATGTATCTGTAATGCTGGCTCCATCAGCTTTGCACCTTACTTTCACACTGGCAGTGATTTTCTGAAAAGGAATAAAACAAATCTGTCTGCTAATTAAATTTCAGCACAAGAAAGCTTTTAGACCTACTATCAAAACAAAGTGGATTGGTTTGCTCACAGTTCTCTACATTTTGATTCAAAGTACAAAATTTTCTTCCAGTGTGCAATTACACATCTGCACATAAAATGGTGTGCCCTTTATTCAACTATCTCCCTATAATAATTGAATGTTAGTCATATCTTGTCCTAAATTGTACCTCTCCATAAGGAATAAAGAAGGTAGTAGTAGAATGGTATCCCCATTCATGTTACCTATTCTAAATCTGCATTAAGCAAGTATTTCCTTGAATACTAATTTTAAAATCAATTAGATATTATGTTTGGAAATTTCATTGCATAATATAGATGACTGGAGTCATTAACTTGTGCATAACATAAATGTAAAATTAATCTGGAATCTTTCGCTTGAGGGGAAGGCGAAAAGCAGTGTGTTTACAGCAATAGTGCTGGAAGAGAGTCTCAAGATGCTCATAAGAAGTGCATATAATTTGAAGAAGGGAATTTGAGTTTATCCAAAAGCAAGCACACTGGAAGAGACGAATTTAAGCCAAAACATTCTTTTGTGAGGCAACAGTGGACAAAAGAGCCAGCTTCCACACCTTTGGTTTCAGGGCTGGATATGTGCCCTCTGTAATAACAGCAGGGAAAGAAACATTCAGGTGACAGCTTAGTGATTTATACCTCATGATGTTTAGAAAGACTGATCCAAACTTTGAAGACAAATGGAGTAACTCCCAGCTTTACATCAACTTAAACCAGAATTTGCTTGTGGGTAGTAGAGGAAATAGAGGGCTTGTAACTAAGGCATAAAAGTCCTTTGTGAGGCAGACCTGATGTGATTTTTTTCAATAGGTATAGTGTAAGTACTTAGCAGAGTGTCTTTCTCTGGCCCCTTGACATTTAAACAGGAATCTATTAGTCAACTGATGTCATTAGCTAAAGTACATTCTTTCTAAGGATGACACTGATGATCTAATCGATCATCATTATTAAGCTAACATCAATCAACTGCAGGTAGACTACAGCAGCTGCCTGATAGATCAAGTTCCTCTACTAAAGTTGGAGACAACAGACTTCTTTTCAATTCCTCGCTTTTTAAAACTCACAAAATGTTGACAGGCCAAATTCTGCCACTGATTTCAATGGCAGTGTTATTTTAGATTTATGCCAGTGTAAGAAAAGAAGAGGAATCTATGTTTCCTTGTTTCAGCAATTGGAAGACCATAAAACTGTCATGGTTGTAACATAACAGTTCAGAAGAATAAGTAAGACAGTTGCCTGTTAGGTACCAAAGACAAAATTTATTGACAAGTCTCAGCTTTAGGCATCAAATACAGTGAAATCAACTGTTAGAAATTCCTAGTCCTTTTCTCAGCAAATTTTGGCAAAAAATGACGGGACATCCTAGAAATATGGACAAATGTTGATCTGAAAATTCATTCATCCACCACTGGCTGCATTCACTGTGCTCTCTTGGTTTGTTGAAGCTATTTTACAGCCAATTTTAAGCATATGTTGAGCAAAGCTAGCAAGTACTAGAATGGTAATAATTTTTTTCAGGGAACAGGATACCACCAGCTTCTGGGCTCATTCTCTTCTCTATTTGCTGACAGGAAGGGCATGAATCACAGAGAGTGGGTGTGGATGGACAATAACCTCCACCAAGGTGATACTTCGAGCAGTAAACAAGTGTGAGGAAAGAGATGAACTTTGCCAGGAAAAGAATAGACAAACAACCTCTTCAAAGAATGAAAAAAGAAGCAGAGTTTAAAGCTCCTCCTTAGTCATTATTTGGTTATTCTTCTTCTACAATATTGTAGGACTGATTTTTGTAGTGCTAACAAGCTCATAAACTGCATGTTCCTTATAGCAGAGAGCCGGCACTCAGATCGGTCTGGAAGGATTACCACACTCGAGCTGGACCATACACATGGCCAAAGCAATCCACATTACCAAGCCCATGTTCAGGAAGGATCCACTACCACTGAATTTTTAAAGGGTACACAGATGGAGAAGTCCCTGACCATGAGTAAACAGAATGTAGACATGTCCTGTCTGAAATGAGCATCTGCTATCTGAGAAATTATTTGCCCATTTTGAAGATCCGTGCCTTGATGGCTGCCCTCAAGTTATCAGCAAGGTCACAAAGTCATTCCATAAAGGCACGTTTCCCTCTAGTGTCAGTGAGACCAGGGCAGGCAGAGCCTGCGCCGTAGGGAGGAGATGTCGTACCAGCCACTGAAAGACAGAAATGAAAGGGAGAGGAGCAGCAAGCCAAGATGGGGATGCCTGTCAGGTCTGCCTCATCCCTGTCAGATGTCAGCTGCCTCCCCTGCTTCTAACTATAAATGTGACAGATAGGTGCCTCATGCCAATGAGTGCTTATAATCATGCATGATGAAAGGATCTGAGATTATGGTGCTGTCAGTGGATTTTGTGTCAAACTGGAAATTTATATTTAGTATTTACTTCACTCGAAGTCACTTAAGTTATTACCACAGTTCTTAGCCAATTCTGGGCTCTGCTCCTTCCACCCTTACATCTGACTGAGAAGTTATGGAAGTGATGCTCTCTGGGAGGTAGACACCCAACCTCTAAAGAAATTCAGTAGGATTTGGATATCTCAAAGCTCCATCAGAATCTGTGCCCACTGATTGCCAAGTAAAGAGAAAATGGTTTATCTTAACCCTATCCCTCAGCACAGCTTTAAATGGTGGCCCAAGGTGCCAAAGATCCCGGGGGGATAAAAGAGATCAGCAGCAAATTCTGGGACATCCATTAAATGTTGCAAATTAATGAATAATAAGGTTGGTCTTGCTCAATATATCTGGTCCAAGCACCACCTTCTTATGTTCCAGATTCAGAACAAGCTTTTCAGTTATTTGCACTTCTCCATCAGCTCACCTGTATGTGTGCCAGGGTCATCTTGTCACTGTAACTTTACCAGGATGGCTCAAGAGCTACAGTTTTCTAAGGTGGATTACTCCCCCCCAAGACTGAATCTTGCACAAGAACAACTGCCTTTGCGTAGACTCTGATGGCACCTCTGGACATCATTCATTCATTCATTCATTCATTCATTCATTCATTCATTCATTCATTCATTCATTCATTCATTCATTCATTCATTCAGTTTATTAGCCTGAAGCAAAAGGAATGATGTGACATAGAGGCACTTCAGCTTTAGTAAAATCAGCTCCACTGAGACAAGGGGCAGATCATCAAACCAACAAACAGGCTTGCATGGATTTCTTGCTCTTCTTCCAGCTAAAAGTCATAACCAGTCTAGTTCTTGATCGGACATGGCATAACCTGATCATCAGCAAAGCATAGAGTCTCTATGGTCCATATTGTAAGAAATGTTGTGTTTGAAACTAAAGCAAACAGAAAAAAAACTGGATTCTCTGTCTTAACAATCCTGCCAGTGGTAAAAGTGTGCAATTTTATTCAATGGTGCACTAAAACATATATATGCTATGTACAAAATTTCTTAATCTATACATGAAAAAGCACTGATTATAGGTGGCCGGCTACACTTCTCTTGAACTGATTTTTCTACTCCTGAATCACATTCTCCTAATTTTATCTGCTTATAGTAAATTGTGGGCACATTTCCAGTTTACCATTTTAATATTGCTCACACTTTTTAATGTAAAAAATGGCACTACTGGAATTATGATTTTATATAAATGGACTAGCCATTGACATACAAAGTATACTTTATTGATTGTGATAATAAATATTTATTTAGTCAATAGCAGGAGTGAAAAATCTCTTCCAGCCACATCAAACTGACAATATCCTGAAATGTTAATTCTCAATTTTTGTGGCTTCATCTGAATTAAAAAAATCTAAGAAGTTCAATTTCTGGTAGAAAAATAAATGAAATATTAGTAAGTAACACCTGTGTTCTCAATTTAAAATAGTTTAGCACTGGCTTATCATCAGTCAGCTCTTGTCTAATAAACTGGCTCAATGTAACACCTTAAAACACCTTAAAGACAAAATTTTCCTTTAAGGAAAACTTTTGGTTTACATATGAAAATACTCTGCTCAAATTCTAGGCATAACTTTGCAGAACAAGTTTTAGTAGAAGCCTATTTATTTCTTCATACATTTCAAGAAGAGGACCTGTTGCTTGCTCTGACCTTTTTCAGAATGATGCACCATACCTATACCTGAAAGGCTCAAGCTGAATTTTGCAGTACTTGCTTCTGAAAGTGCTCAGTATTCAACAGAAATAAATCAAATCAGTGACCTTTACTTTAAATACATATGTAACTTTTGCCAGTTTTCTCTTTCCCATCTAATGTTGGAGGGGTGAAGAACTTACCTATGTGTTGCTGTCTGTCCAATCCCTTACTGTTTTTCTCCCAACACAAAGTTTCCCATATTCCTTGGGCACGATGAGCTCTGATCTGCCTTTTAAAATACCAAGAAGAATTTGTTCTCACTTCTACCCACAGAAATCAAGCAGGTAACTCAGCATGTCCTGAAGTTAGTAAATTCTCCAGGAGTCCCTCCAGAGTTGACTCCTTATTCAGACGCAGTTTCCCATTTCTCATACATCATCATGATGCACAGGAATGCTTCCTGATATCTGAACAAAAGCATTTCATTTATAAACTTCCAACACACAGCACTTTACAAAAAAATAAGTCTGCAACTTGTTCAGATTATTTGTTTGCTCCCTGATCAGTGTTAAGACACAATATTTAGGAAAGGCCTCACCAGCTTTTTCAAAGTATACATGGAAAAAAGCAAACCTTTCAAAAACTTTTGCCTCATTGAACATCAAAACCAAATGCTCAAGGGGTTAGTTTCTGCTCATGTGTGAAATATTACCAGAATGCTGAATTAAAATTACCCCAGATGCCAGGATTTTTCAAAGGTTGCTAAAGGAATGACTGGAAATTGGGTTTTGCAAAGAAAGCCAGTACCAAACTTTGGTTGCCATTTAGAAACTGCAACTCAATATGTGGCTCTTGAGATCGTATTTCTTGATCTCTTATCAGAACTCCTTACTTATCTTGTGAGCATTTCTGAGTCACATCAGGTTGAAGCTTCCTGAAAGCCTCTGGCCCAGACCTTTGAGCATACCTATTGATTCCTCACTAGCCTGCTCCTTATATTTTCCCTTACAGACTATCACTCTCTTAATGCCTACAAAATTCAAACCAAGGCCCCTGTTGCCCTGAAGTCGAGTACACAGACTTCTGCTGATGCTGCCTGTCAGTTCCAAGATGCTGAGCCTTGAAATGCCTGCATCTTCCAGGGATCGTGCTCTAAAACACGCCATGGAGAAAAAAGACCGAATTGTGAAGGAAAAGCAAGAAGGAAAACAAAGCCATCAAAATAAAGTCAAGAAAAGTAGACTTAGGCCAGCAGCACCAATACTGTTTTACAAGCATTTCACTATTTTGCCCTTTAAAAAATGGACTTCTACATTTGTGTATGGCAAGATACTGAAATTTACTCATAACTATTTATAATTTCCTTTTTATTTAAGTAAATGTACGTAAAATGTTATGGTTTATGCATTGCATGTTCTGATTTTCCTGAATATATAGTAGAAATAAAAAAAGAAAGATAACCTGAACAAAAGGTAGGATATGATGAAAAAGGAAATTAAATTAGTTTATCCTTAAAGGATAACAGCAACTTTCTTTTATTTTTTTTTAAATCATACTAGCACTCTGTGTATTATATGTTAATTGCCAGAAGAATTCATATCATGAAATGTTTATGCATCTAAGATACAGAAACAACCATAGATTTATCGTTTTTTTCTGTTTTTTTTTTTTTCATCTTTTTGTCCTCTGGGGCTTATTCTGGTGAATATTTGAATGTAAGTGTCATATTAGTCAAAGAATGAGGGGAACTTCTGTGCCACTGTTAAAATAAAGCATGCCAGTTTTGTCCTCATCTAATATAAATTAGTCCATAAGTCTCATTCTGCATCAGTGAGGTATTGTATAATACCAGTGATACCACTAGGCTTATAACCAGCAAGAACTTATTCTAAGTGAGAAGAAGATCAGTGTAGTATACTTTTCATGCTATATAACTACCAGAGTTTACGCATATTTCTTTCAGGCATAAAGCAGAAGGTAAAATGTTCATAAATATGGGGAATAAACGTCAGTTATCATGAAGTTTTGTACAAAATCCATAGAAACAGATGAAAATACATTCTTGATCTCTAGGTTGGTTGGATTTCTTTCCTCTCATACTATGGTGTGGTGCTCCCTTTGGGCAGAAGTCTGTAAGACCTCTCAGGCAGCAGTCAATACAGCAAGGACTGGCATTTCTGGGAAGGGAAAGGTCAATTATCCCAACATTTTTTAAATCAAAATTATTAATAGTGTTTGCACACTGGTTTTTGAATCAGTTAAACTGGGATCTCTACACATTAATAATTTACACATTAAAACGATCTCTGAGACACTTAGAAGTGTAGAATTTAAAACTGCTTTTCGGGGGTTAAAGCTGACCCAGCATCTCCCATAATGAGGTAGAGCGTGCTCCTGCCCTTGAGTTACTGATCTGAACAGGAGCCACTGCCACCAAGATGTTTTGGATTCACAGTTCCATGGAGAGAAAAGGAGGGCAATTACGCATAGTTCAACCCAAACACAATTTGTTCCCCATTTTGCCAGCTATCAATTAGTCATGCAGCCCTAATTTCATACCCCTATCTTTAGAGTATCCTTATTCAAGAACTCTGAATCCATAGAAGATTACAAAGACATTTAGAACCAAGAAAAGAGGAAAAGTATTTACCCAGTGTCACCTTTGATCTTTATACTGTGTGCTACAAGCATTAACTGGTACAGAGGTTTGCTTGTTCAAAGTGTTGTGTTTATATTAACTTAATAAATATTCCCATGGTTTATAACTACCTAAACAGCAACAGAATACTGGTACAGAGAAAAGTATATAAACTCACAAGTCAATGAATAAACTTACTGCCTCTTTGGTGTTGCACAGAGACCAATGCTAAGAGGATAAATTCAACAGTCAGAATAGAAAAAGGCAAAATTCACGTATTTGCCCTGACCTTTGACACTTGCTACTTCCATCTGCTAAACTGCATAAGAAAGGAAATGCTGAGAAGAAAAATGCCACAGTGTCAACATAAGAAGGACTGAGGAAAAAAAGTAGTGGGCAGAATGATGTAAAGACTGCGCTTTGCCACCACAGAAAAATAAAGCAAGGACCCCAGGGAAAGCTCTCCTTCAAAAGCCACGTAATCCCTCCTAGGAGTACACTAAGCTCTGTCAAACACCCACCTGGATGGACAGTCTTGTTGAAGGCTGCTCCTGACCTTTACCCTCAGCCAGTCAGAACTCCTCTTCCAGGCCAAATACATTTACTAGCAGCTATGTTTAAATTGCTCCTGCAATGCAGCACAAACTGCCCTGTCCACAGAACATTCAGAAGGTGATGGGGCTACTGATGTGAATAGGCTTTTCTCCTGCACCCAGAGCCACAGATGGGGGCTGGGTAGCTGGTGGGCAGCTGACAGCAGAACTTGGAGCCACTGCTGGTAGAGAAAAGTTTGCCTTATTTATTTATTTATGTATTTTGATTTGATATGCAAAAATGCCTCTAAGCACTCTGACAGTAATTACATTTACAATCCCCATAGGATTTTCCTGTGAATTATGCCAATGTAGGTATTGACAAGGTGCCTCTAAAACCATACTGTTCCAGTGCACAAAATGAACATATGTGTCATGCTGAGGGAGCAGTACTGTTGTTGGTGTACACTCACCTCCCACATGAAATGCCATCATACCTGTTAAATGACACTTGAAAATGTGTTAGCACTTAACCAGAAATATTTTCAAAATAACACTTGAACATAAGAATTCTTGACTGCTGGAAAGTTTCCCCTAATTTACTTGCTGGAAAAGCTCACTTTCCAAACACATTGCAAGAAAAAATTAGGAGACCTACTGGCTGAGCCAAATGCCCAGGTTATTAATGCTTTTTAAGAGGATCTTGACATTTCTCGTTATGACCTGCTTAACACAATGCTCTTCAGTTTTGCTTCCTGGAAATATGTTTTATTGAAAAGAAAGAAATAAAAAGTGTAAAACTCTCATGTAAATATTCCTAGGTCACCCACACTGTGTTAAAGACAAGCTGCTGAGAACATTACTGTTGCACAGGCAAGCACTTAAGAAAAGGTTTGAATTAAAGTTGCCCATGGAGAAAGTGGTGTGTGACTGTGGAATTGAAGATAGTCATAGGGAAAACAAGGGGATTGTGACAGTCCCCTGTATGGGGATCTTACAGGCAAGCGAATCATGTCATTTTGTATTTTTTGGTGCTTGAAGCTTTCAACCACAGTATTCTGCTCAGTCATTTTTTATGTCATTTTCTAGCTCTGCTAGAAATGCTCTAGCGTTGTTTTACAGTGACGCTCACCATCAGCAGGACCACAAGCACTGCAGAGTCACCAGCAACAGCAACAAACATGATTTCTAGAAACCTCATCTCCAGACCCACTTTAGCTCCAGCTTCTGGTCAAGGCTGTGACTCGGCCCTGTAGCCTGAGAGCAGGAGAGCTGAAAGTGAAACAGATCCTCAGTTCAAGTATTTCACAAGGAAGCACTGGTATGAGACTGCACGTGTCTGGCTGGGACAGAGTTAGTTTTCTTCATAACATTTCATATGGTGCCATGGTTTGGATTTGTGACTAAAACACTGTTGGTAACACATCAATCTTTTAGCTATTGATGAGCAATGCTTGCACAGCACCAAGGTTTTCTCTGTTCCTCCCCCTATGCCCCAGGGAGCAGACTGGGGGTGGGCAAGAGCCTGGGAGAGAAACAGTTGGGATAGCTGACCTGAATTATTGAAGGGAATTTTCCACATCATATAAACCTGGAAAGACCAGTTTTCAAGTGGTGACTTTCCAAACTAGCCATTGCTCAGAGACTGATAATCTCTGAATGATCGTGGGGATAATTATCCTTTGCATCTTATTATTTTGTTTCTCATATCCCTTCATTGACTAAACTGTATTTATCTCAACCTAGCAGTTTTCTCACTTCTTTTCTTCCAATTCTCTCCACCCCATCCTGCTGAGCAGAGGGAGTGAGTGAAAGGCTGGGTCAGGGTTTAGTTGCTAACCAGAATCAACCAACCACAGAAGGTCCAAAGCTTGATCTTCTTGTTTTTGTCAGTGGTGGGTTAGTTAGTGCAAGAGTTGGATATAAGGTGCAAATTCATCATCTCACCACGATAACAATGGCACCAAGAAAAATTACACTCTTGGTGCTGTAAAGCCAGTGGGGAGAATCCACCTTTGCTGGCTTTTACTCAAAAAAGTTGTGGAATCTGATTAGGACACTTCTCTGGCTGGGACAGAAAAGCAAACAGCCCTGTGCTACCTGAATCCAGGATTTGGGTAACCAGCAAATATGTTGTAGGAGAGATGGTAGTCACCAGCTAAACAAAATCTTGCTCCTCTCTTCAAACCTGTAACTTTGATTCAAGGTTTAAATGTCAGTGCTTGTCACATCCACTTTTTCCTGCCTCAGGCTAGTCCTACAATAGAAATGTCTCCATATTCTTCTGTGCTTAGAAATGATTTTCAGTGGACCTGGCATTTTCCTGACCACAGAATGTGATGACTAATGACAGTATAGATGTCATGTTTTAACTTGAAGTTTGACAACAGTGAAAAAATTCAAGAACTATTGTGCTTCAAAATGCAAGAAGTCTTGAGCCATGATACAAATTCTAAGTCACACCATTACCCTAGAACATGAGTTTCCAACAGGATTATGAGGTGATTTGTTTCCAGTAACATTATTAGAACTTTTTATTTACTTGAAATAACTCATCACTTGGTCTGTATTTGTTATGCAATTTACTTCAAATTTCAAAAGAGTTAATTAAAGGGTTCCATGAAGAGCTCCCATAGCCAAGTGCCGTGGCCTATGGTGAAAATGCAACAACAGAGTATCTGTGATATTCATACCACCAGAAGCACGTAGCCGGCATCTGTCTCAGACCATCCCTACATTATGACCTCATCACACAGGGATTGTTACAAACCATAACCAACATTGCTATTTACTGACATAGCAACAAAAATTAATTAGCTGTAGAAGTTTACCAAAGATGTGCAGAATTCTGAATGATCTAAAAATATGTTACTAGCTCTCCCATCTTCTTTGTAGGAGTGTCATAGTCTGTCATTTTCCGAACCTGGGTAGATACTTTTTTTAGCAGAATTAATATGCACAAAAATTAGTCCCCTTTTAATATGCATCAAAGATACCCACGATTTAGCCACCTTTTGAAGGTCTGGGGCATTTTGAATACGATTTACTGGCAAGTGTGAAAAACAAATGAGTGTCATAAGTAGTCCCCAGAGATTTCCAAATGCCATAAGCAGACAGAGTTATTGATTGTTGCTTAACATGCCTGTAGAAAATAATGGGGTAACAGCATCTGTGCTGTAGCAAATGAAGTTATTCTGTCTGTTGTGCCAGCACCAATATTTGGACACATCCAGAGATGAAGACTCATTATTTGTAATGCCAGCTCCACTGTAACCAGACAGGACAGCAACTGGGCTCCCAAGCCCTTGTGCTTTTGCTGTCTTGCACCAAAATCGTGAAGTAGTTTGAGGAAGAAAAGGCAAATCAATAAGTAATTATTTTACAGCCCTCACCATTCTTTGCCCATGTCAACTAATTGACCTAATAAATAATTCATGGTTCTTGCTACCTCGCTGGAGACAGGCGGCCGTTTCCTCCAATGTGTCACTGCTGTTGATAAAGCGGTGACAGGGATGATCTTTCCCCGTCTCCTTTCAGTCACAAGTGGCCTCGTGAGTTTGACAGTAGTAGTTCAGGGTCTGTGCCAAGCTGAGCAGGGCTGGTGAGGGAAGTGGAAGGTGCAGAGTGCTCAGGCTGTCTAATAACAGGGTATGAGGTATTGTATTCTGGTTGCTCCTAACAACACAAGTGGGTTTGGGGGCTGATGTATATGGTCCTCACTCCTCTGTATCTCCAATGTAGCTCATATGAGATGACAGCTGGGGACTATCAGGGCACTGCAGGATCTGGGAGCATCTTGTGAAGCAGTGGGGGCCCCTTGGCACTGCAGGAAAGGCTCTGGAAGCCCATCCCATCCCACCCTATCCAGGAGCAGGGCTTCAGGGAACACCAGGGCAGCTGCAGCCCTGGGCATCAGACACCTCCCTGGAGATGGGTGGAGGTTGGGACAGGATGTCAGCCCACAGGTGGGGGTCAGGAAGAGGCCCGGTGAGGGTAAACAGGGTCAGGCATGCTCAGGGTGGTCTGGCTCAGTTGTGGCCACACCATCCCCATGACCATGGGGCCAGGGACTGCCCTCAGCTGCACCAGTACTGGGCTGCTCTGAGCCTGGCAGCCAGCACGAGGAGCGGGGGATGTGCTCAGGGCCATGGCAGGCAGTAAAGCTAAAATTCTCATGAGATGGGTTTGTGAGAGCTGGAGAAAGTAAACAAGCTGTTGGGACATCTTCATCCCTCTGTATTTGGCAATGGTGAGATTGCACATCAAATTTTGTGTTCAGTTTTAGGCCACTCAACTACAAGGAACACATTGACGTGCTGGAGTGTGTCTAGAGAAGGGCAACGGAGCTGATGAAGGGTCTGGAGCACAAGTTTGATGAGGAGCAGCTGAGGCAGCTGGGGTCATTTAGCCAGGGGAAAAGGAGGCTGGGGCATGGGGTGGGAGTCTTATGGCTCTCTAGAGCTACCTGAAAGGAAGTTGTAGCGAGGTGGGAGTCAGTGTCTTCTCCCACTTAACAAGTGATAGGACAAGAGGAAATGGCCTCAAGTTGAGATAGAGGATTAGAAATTAGGAATTTTTTTTTTTTTTTTTTTCACAGAAGGAGTTGCAGACCATTGGAACAAAATGCCCAGGAAGTGGCAGAATCAAACATTTTGGTAGGTGCTGTGAAGTCATTTAGACATACAGTCTCAAATTGGCGTGAGGAAGTTATGGAAAGTGAAACTGGAGCCAACTGCATGTGGAAGTGGGAATGGAACAAACACCTGGGAGCAGAACAGCAGAGCAATGGCTGGCAGCATTCGAACTCTAATTCAATGAATAGGTCATGGGTGAAACCCACAGCAGTGCCCCTGTTGATTTCATTCTAGATCTCCAAACTGTTGTAGGTCGGTCAGCAAGAGCAGAGTGTAATTTCAGGGCTGTCACAAATGCATTTGAACTTTAAAATAAGAAATTGCCTTTGGGCTCCACTAACACCTCACTTACTGCTCTTTTCTCATGCTGTGCTTGTGCCTGTAGCTGTAACCTAAAGCATGGACAGCCACTCAGCAGGAATAAGCTGTCATTGATCTACTGGCTTAAATAGCAGTTGCTTAGATTTATACCAGCCTGAGATCCTACTCTGGGAATCTGGCAGTTAGATGAAGAAAGTGCTAATTCTGAAGTCTTTAATATTTTAAAATTAAAATGTCTTTGTTCTCTAAATCTAAACCTATACCAGCTGTAGTTTACTAGCACGGTAATAGGAAACATGAAGAACAGGATACAATTCAGGTAAATCAGAAATCACTTAAGGCTTGATAGTACTGGGGGCTTTTACCTCCTACAATAGTATGTAATAGCAAGTTGGTTAATCAGTAAAGGAAATGCACAGGATAACTATAAATTATTTCATTAAAAAAGGACAGGAAAAGATTATTAATGAGTGACACTTTCACATAATGCCCTCATGGTGAGATGTCCTGTAGTTTAATGAATTAACATTGTTACAAGAATTTTTGCTTAAGCCTTATGCATTTAATTTGATTGTGTTAAATGTGCCACTTGTTTTTCTTTATTAATAGGAATTCTATTTTTGTATATTGGTCTCAACATGAGCAAAGGGACAATATAATCAAAAGTGGCTTCTATGATACGTACTCTTTATGGGAAGACTGGTTTTTCTCTGTGCAACCCCTTCATTCTTCAATATTTCACCTGGTCTTGCTGCAAGCATAAGCCCTGACAGACTCAGCAACTAAAGAGCAGGAGATTATAGAGACCAATTAGGTGATGCAGAAGGCTCAGTCTTATCGAGCAGCTTTTACTTTAATTTCAGATAATATTTTTTACTAAAGCTAGGGAAATGTCATATTTAATTCTGAAGCCTGCTCTTTGCTTTTTACCTGGAGTTCATCCCATGCTTGTACTCACACAGCAATATCAACTCTTTCATTTCACTGATCTGATTTCTTCTTCCTGTTCTGTTCCTTCCACTCAGACTTTCATCTCTCCTTCAAAGGTGAGAAGGGACCTCTAGATATCCCCTGGTCCTACTGCCCTTTGAAAGCAAGGCCTCAGATCAGGTTACCAAGGGTTCTGCCAAGCCAAGGCTTGAGTGACTCACTTGTAGTGAGCAAGATGCTACCACTTCTCTGAGTGTGTTCTCTTCCAATGTTTAACTGTTCTTATGAAGATTTGGTTTTTTTCTTGTATCCAAACAGAATATCCCCTGGAATAACTTGTGTTTATAGTGTCTTGCCCTGTCACTATGCAAACCTTTTTCCAGTTGGTGGGGCACCAGATTATCAAGTAATGTAAATCAGCACAGTTCTGCTAACACTAACCATCTGTAAAGGCTTTCCACTAGCTCTAGGTGTCTATGCTTTCACTACTCTAACATGACATCAGAATAAGTATCCCTGGGAGTCTCAGCGTGAGAGGCTGCAATCAGGCATCAGGGTCTATGAATACAGCTGCCTGCCTAATTTGCCTTCTGAGCATCTCTGCAGATAATGTATAGCAGGGGCACTTGGCCTAGAGTCTTTGGGTTAGAGCCAGCCAGCCTGAAGACTAATCTGTCTTCTGCAAAGGACACAGAAATGCTGACAGGGGCAGATTGGAAGCTAGAGGAGTTGTTCTATCAGTCTGTGACCTGCTGCCTCCTTTTCCTGAAGTAGTGCAGCCCCTTCCCGTTACATTCAGTATCATGACCTATTGAACTTACACACTCTTGTCAATTTGGTTCATGTGGCAGAGCATGTTGGATTACATGGCAGAGAAACTGCCACTGCATAGATCCTGTAAGACCTTCCACAGTGTCCCCCTGTTCAAAGCCAACGTGTATTTCACCTGGCCCCAGATTTATCTCAGCCTTGCCTTAGCATATGTGACTGTTTAAATACATTTTTTGCCTTGGGCTTCAGAGTTTGTGGGATTTGGGGTTTTTTGAGGGCTTTTTAGGAGGATTTTGTTTGTTTGATTGTTTGTTTTGGAGTCGGAGCAGTTCTTGACTGAATAGTTAGAGTTTGGGTTAGGAATAAATACCTTTATGATTATTGACTATATTCCAGCCAAGCACAGCAGGACAGCTAGAAAAGTCTTTTAGGACAGGAAAGTAAGTGTTTTTTCCCATATGCAAAGAATACAGAGGAGTAATTGGGAGGCAAAGGACCTGTCAGAGCAATGAATGGTCACACTGTCAGCAAGTGCATCAAAGGTTGTGCTCAAACTGCAGAGGAAAACTGGAAATCAAGAAACAATAAGGCTAGAAAAACTTATTTTGGAGATTCACCCATAAGTAATACTGTCCTTCCACACCCTCCTACCCTAGACAAAAGAATTACTTGTGAGGAATAATAGAGAACTAGATAAAGATTGCTGTTTTATTGAAGAGATGTGGCATGGATCTGATCACCTTTGCACTAGAGATGTGGAAACAAATGAGTTCAACTTAAGCAATAGGATGAGCAAACACATAAAACTGTACTGAAGACTAGTTAGAGAAAATTCAATTTGAATTAAACCTCGAAATCATGACTGTCCATGACAGCTACACAAGCACACCATGAAAATTAACTTTTTCAAAATGCAGCCTATACCGACAAAAAGAAAACACCATGCACAGGAAGTGAAAATTTCTTATTTACCTGAAATTGTAGGTAGCAATCTCAGCATCTTCTTCTTTTCCTTGACTCTAACACTTCATCATTTCACTTACTGCCATCTCATAAATCTTTTCATAAAACCTCGTGCAAGACCTTATGGAAAATATGAGCCCAATCAAGTCTAAGTGAAGACTCACACCCAAACTGGAGAGAGAATCAACTTGGGAAACTAGTTGAAACTTACTATTTAAACTAGTAATTAGGGGTGAAAATCCAAAATGGTCTCTTTCACAGCTCCCCAGAAGAAAACATTAATAAAGACCACTTTTGAAGGACAGGTGTGATGTAACTGGAGTCAAACAAGTTCAAAAGATACTGCACTATGTTCAATATGGAAAATTCTGCAAAAGGTGCTAAAAATAAGAAAATTCCTAACACATTTGAATAATTTACCGAAAAATCCATTCATTAGGAAAAGTTAGCTATGAAAATTTTTATCACTTTTTCTGTTGACCTGAACCCCCAAAATTTAGCTTATTCTTCTTGGAAAATTGGTTGTTACCAAAACTGTCCTATTCTGAAAAAGAGCTAAATCAGCACTTACATCTGGAAGGAAAATTGAATGACACTACATTAAAAATACAGCTTAAGGCTTATACACCTATATAAAATATTGGCATTTTTTCCTGTCCAAATACCCAAATATTTTGATTAATTTGTCTTATTTCTTGAATTATGTTGAAGTATGCCTTTATTTTCCTTGTCAAGGAAGGATAGCAGGATCCTGAGGTAGAGAATTTTTTTAATACTAAAGCAAAAGCAACATATTGTTCTATGCACAAGAATGAGGAAAATGATCCACTTGTGGTCAAGCAAGTGCCTTTGGTCAGTGTCCTGCTAATTTCCTCAGTGCCTTATAGTATCTTGTCTATGATATAAGACCATAAAAAAATTAAATATGGGAGCTGTATCTTAAACACATTTTAGAATAGTTAGATTCTTGCAAATAATTAACAAAGCTCCCACTACACTAATTAGATATTCAAATCCACCTAGTGGCTTTGTTGACACCTCCCACACATCCTCTGATACAGCTGTGGATAAGATGCAGGATCCATACAGTTATTTTAGGAACATCTTCATACAGAGAACAGTTGCAAAATCTCACTAATGATGCAGAAATGTACAATAGCAAATTATGCAGACTGATGGTGTGTTTTGCACTTCTTTTGCATATAAAACCAAAAGTCATCATGCGGCCAAATTCAGATTTTATGCACTGCTTTATATACACAGAGCATCAAACAGGTACATGCCCTTATAACATACTGTCATTTATGTCAATGACAAAAAAAATTATCTAAAGCAAGTTTATCATTTGAGAAAGCAGATTCTATGATTTTGCTCTGATCATCACTGAATTCAAAAGAAGCACCAGGTGCATTTTAGAGTCAGAAATTTGCTCCTCGGGTGTTTTAAAGGGGGCAGTGGGTACACACTGCTGGTTGGGAAAGGAGCTGTAGCACTAGAAGGAGCCACAGTGACAGCAGCAGGGTCCTGAGTGCACCCCCTGCTCTGGGTGCTGCCATCAGGCTTGTCACAGCAGCTCAGTGCCAGCACAACCCCTCCCCCATAAGAGAAGGGTGTGCAAATGGCATTTTATGTTCAGTTTCAAATTCAAGGCTAAAGAGCATATCAGGCTTTCCATGAGAGATTCACCTTAACTGATTTTAAAGGCAGAAACCAACTACTTGACTGTGAGCTCCTGGCCCCGTGCAAGGTCCCTTAGGCTCTGCCACCCAGGCTCCTGCAGTGCTCCAGCAAGACACAGATTTCCCACTGCTCTTGCGTGATATCCTCCAGCCTTGCCACGGCATGGGCCATCTCTGAACACCTATGCAAAGGAAACTGAACTGAGCACTGACTGCCCAAATGGTAAAAGTGAAATTCCTGCTTGGTTTCAGACACCTACATTTAGCTGTGACAGATGTTGCCATGGGAGACAAGTGTCTAAGCTTCCCATCATTGACAGCAGAGCTTTAATTGATATAGTCAGGGGAGAGTAAAGAGCTCTCCGGCCAGAAGTTGTTTATGGTTTGGTGGGCTGAATCACTGCCTGGAGTGTCAGGGAGCAGCAAGAGTGCGCCTGTGTCTGCTTTGGAAGGGGAGCTAAGACACACGGGTGGAAACAGGATAGGCAGGGCAGCAGCCTTGCTGACACTGGGCACTTTTCTGGAGGATCTGGGCAAGAAGAGCTGAGCAGACATGGCAGTGGGAACCATCATTAGCCAAGAGCCCTGTGATTCCACAAGGATGACCACATCTAAGCTGGTCCTGAGCCAAGGCTGCCAAACCCCCAGGATTCAGAGGGGTTTGCACAGGTCCCTGACAGTAAGCTACATTGTCTGCCCTGAGTAGGGACTTGATTCCTCTTGTCCAAGGATAGGCATCTTGCTGTGCTTTTGGACTGTTCTGCTGTACCCTGCCAGCTGCTACTTCAGAAGGGTTGGTGCCTCCTGTAGGTCCTATAATATATCTGCCAGTTCTGAGTAAGTACATTTGATTTTTTGAGGGATTTCAAGTGGCTACATACGAGTTTAGACACCAATACACACCACAGAGAATCCTACTTGCAGGCATCTAGTTGTAATCTGCACTTAAATCCCATCCCAGGTTTCCTGCCTCAGTTAACTGTTTGCACTCCCTCTCCCAGCAGCAGTGAGAAAACCAGTTTGAGGCAGTTCAGCTCATTTTAGGTGACATTTGGACAAATGTCTCTGTAGAGACACCTTGCTGTGAACCAGCAGCCCCAGGTGCTTTTCTGCTGGGCAGCTTTCCAGCCACTCTACCCCAAGTCTGTAGTGCTGCACAAGGTTGTTGTGATCCAAATGCAGGACCTGGCACTTCGCCGTGTTGAACCTTACACAAGAGAGTTATCTCATAACCAGGTGAAGTTGGATGAGATTTGTACCAACCTTTGTTTGGAGAGATGTGGCTGTGCAAGAGATATAGATTGAGGACTACAGACCATGATCCTAGTGCAAGTTCCTAGTGTAAGGACTTACTAACACTGAGGGCAACTATACTGCACATGCACCTGCAGTGTAGATATCTGCACCTGGGTCTTCTTAGGAGTGCCCCAGCCCTGGTAGTGTTAAGTCTAACTCCTTGGCTCCTGTGTGCATCTTCTCAGGATCTACAAATTGACAGCTCTCTGTTTTGTCTGCAGCACTTGAATCACTCAAGCAGCAAATCTCTGTGTGCCCTAATACATAAAGGCCCACACAAAACAGAAAAGAGGAACAATTTCCTCATTTTAATACAGTAATTCAGTTGAAGCAACATTCAGCAAGTGGGAGACCTGGGCTTAGTGACCTGCTCTCAGCCTGACACACCACTTCTCCAGAGCCCTTCCAGAGAGAAGAAACTATAGGCAGAAAGAATACATGAGATCGTCTAATCAGATGTGTAGAGCACTCATTTGAGAGAGAAGAAATTAGCCCTTCAGCTTCTGCATCAGCTATTATTTATTTCATCAAAGGGTTGCCTGATATAAACCACAAACATTAATTGGCACAGAGAGTTGTGGTATTAAAGTTCTTTGTTCTTGTTCTTACACCCCAAGTAACTGTGGATTCCAGGGAAAAATTAGTAGAAATTACATAATTCATTTGCCTCTTTATACATCAACTCATCAAAAGCCTATTGAAATATTTCTTCCTGCTCCCTGCATCACACACCCGCACTGATCAGGCCTGGAAGTTTGTTAAGGTGATTGATACAGCAACACAGTATTTTAGCATGAAGTGATGTAAAGGTGGAGGGTGTAACGAGGACAGACTCTTTACAGAGGTGCCCAGTGCCAGGACCAGAGGCAATGGCACAAACTGAAACACATTTCCCTCTGAACATGAGGAAACACTTTCTCACTTTGAGGGTGACCAAGAACTGTCACAGGTTACCCAGGGAGTTTGTGGAGTCTTTGTCCCTGGAGATACTCAAAACCCACCTGGACATGGTCCTGGGCAATGTGGTCTAGGTGGTTTTGCATGAGCAAGGGGTTGAACCAGGTGCCCTACAGGTCCCTTTCCACCTTTACCATTCTGTGAGCCTGTGCTTACTTCATTCATTGGGTCTGGAGGAGCACCAGTTGCACGGTGTCAGTAGAGTTACTGAAGTGTTTCAAGGCTGCAACACGAGCTGTGTCCAGCAGAACTCAGGTGACCAAGTTTGGAGGCTGCTGAAAATCCCCACAACAGAGAGAACTTTGGGGGGAAAAAAATAGATTACTTGGGTACATGACACATTCTGCTTTGCTCCAGGGAAAACTACTGGAAAAGGTCACTGACTCAATTTATTTTTGACCCACTCTAAACTTTGTTTAAAGGACATGATTCTGTGAGTTCATTTACACTGCAGTGAACAGCACAGTTAATATGCCTTGGGTGCTAATCATTTCAATTAACAAAAACTAATAGTTTTGACTGGAAAATGTAAGCAGACTCATATTCTCCCTCACAGCCAAATGCACAGGGCATCTATTAATTTCTGTCAATCCATGAAGTGCAGTTAGGATTGTCTCCTCTTTTAGAGTCCAAATCCAGTGTTTGGCTGCAACCTGCATTCTTCAAAGTCTCACCTGTCACTCAGCAGGAAATCCACAATCCTGGTAGTTGTTTCAGGACACAGTTCGTCCTTCCAACAAAGGGCATTTTTTTTTCCTTTGTTAGCTGTCTTCCTTTCCTCAATAGCACCAACAAAAGCCTTACATAATTAAAACTGTATCTCTGTTTTAAGGTGTTTTTCAAGACAGTCTGAAAGAATGAGCTAACAGCAATGCACATAGCAATGGGAGTATAGAATTGTACACAGATTCTCACTTAAACAGGGAAAAATTGTGAGAAACAAATTGCTGTGCTATCAAAATTGACTGTGCATCAGAGGCAAATTAAAACAACCATTCAGAAGGCAAAATGTGATTTTTTCTGGAAAAGTAGAAACATAATCAATAGCGTAATTGTTAGAAACATTTAATAGCAGAATTCTATTTAAAAGGTTTGCAGACTTATTTTTCTGTAGCTCCCTCTAGCTTGGTAGCTGGAAAAAAGTATTTCTAAGATTAGACTCATGAAGATGTAGACTAAACAGGGTATAAAACACTTTATGAAAACAAAAATCTAAAATTTTCAGCTGTGGGCGTCTTCGGTAAGACTTAGGGACTGGATGCAGACCTTACTCATTTCAGTGGGAGCTTTGGGATTAGGCATTTCTTAGCGCAAGGACACTTTTATCCAGCTGTGTCAATGTATGTGAAGAAGTTCTGAACCTGCTCTTCATTTTCCCAAGCAATTTCTTTCAGTCTTCCTTCTTCTCTCTGCTTCCCTATCTAACCTTTTGCCCTCTGCTCTTATCTAACAAAGACAGACATGACTTTTGCATCCCACACAACTCCAGTCTGGAGACTGCTCTCCTTGCTATACCATCAAACTTCCTAAATGTTATGAGACCAGGAAGAATTATATTCCCCTCTAGTAACAGCAGGAAATACCACATGTTTCTCAGTGAAGCATTGCCCTTTTAAATTTTGTGTCATCTTTTATTAATGCATGGAATGTACATTCACAAGTTGTAACAACAAAACAGGAGGGAACAAGCACCACAGACATAGACTCCTTCAAAAAGTTGGGGAAGTTATCACACAGCTTGTTATCACAAGATCCACAAAAGGCAAAGGGCCAACCTAGATATTGCTGGATATGGTCTGCACATCTTTGAAGATATTTCCTTTCTTCTGCTGTGGCAGTTAAACACATCCTGCAGAATCTACATGTAATTATTGGGGAGGGTCTGGTTGACATTATCTAGTAAGGAGAAGACACCTCTCATCAGTATATGCATAAAGAACAAAACTCTGATAAAATTATTTGGGATTATTCTACCATTATGGCCAAAGGCAACCTTAAGTGCAGAAAGCAATGGTAATTACACTGGGCACCAATACTGCTTCTGTCTCTAACCTGCAAGTTCATTTCAAAGTTGGAATGATTACTCTTCTCCATCTAAACCCTAACACTTCTTTGATGAAACTTGACTCACTGAAAACAGAGTAAGAGTTATCCCCCTTTAGGAAAGCAACATATGACTACTCTTTCCTCCCATCTATGACTAACCCCAATTAGAATTTACTCTTTTTATAAATATTCAGGCATCATTTGATGCACTGTTAAAGGAAGATAAATCTGAAGCCATTTCTGGATAAGGTAAAATCACAAAGATCATTCACAGGAGGCAAATGCACTCATCTGTGAGAAATAGGAACTGAAAGCTCTACAAGGATAGAGGACTCTCAAACTATCTGAAGCACTTGATGGATCTTTTCCCACCCCCCTGTGATTAATAGAATGCATAAGCTATTCAGTCTTCAAGCATTTTGCTTGAGGAAGCTTTGATTTGAAAAATGAGACAAGTGCTTCCAATGCTGTCATTGATAGGAAATTAGGTGATAGAAGAGAGCACATTTAAGCAGCTCTTAAATATTCATAATTAGAGCTGTCAAACTGCTATACAATCACCTCTCTTTCTTCCTGCATTTACACAAACGTTCTGTCAGGAGTAATGAAAACAGCAAAGCCAGAGGGATGTGGCAGTACTAAAGCACTTCAGAAGCAATCACAGTAGGACAGAGTTAGGGGCTTTTCTTTTTGGTCAAGACCCCAGTACAAACATAACCATTGAGTCAGATAGATGTACCTAATACTTAATTTGTTGTGTTGTGACCTTTTGAGTTGCTTCTCCTTTAATGAGTGGTGCCATCAGATGTGTTTTCTTCTGCTATTTTCTTTCTGTTTGGTGGAGTAACAGAGTATTTGACTTACCAACTTTTGAGTGTTTTCCTAGAAATACATTCCAGGATGTTTTTTTCTCATAGCTCTGAAGCAAACATAAAACAAAAAATTAAAAAGAATAAAATTATGTAATTCAAAATTCTAATAATGAAAAGAGCTAATTTATATTAATATTATGAAAATAATATCTATGCATACAGATCTTTTGTTTCTAACTCCCCATACTGACAGAAGGGGCTCTCAAAGCAGGACATCCCAAGTGTGAAAGTAGGTATACTTAAAAAAAACCCCAAGGGATTCAATTTGTTATGAATTTCATTAACTTTTCTTCTAGCACTCTATTAATTCAGAAGAACTCCAACTCAGACCTGCTTTTTCACTCAGTTGTGTGCACAGTGTGGCAAGAAACTGCAGCTCTTCATCGGTAGCCATGAGATGTACCCGAGCAGGCAGCTGCACAAGAAAAGAAGCACCGCGCAGTCCAGGTTGCCCCTGACTGGACCACATCTCTGCCATGAACATTCCCAGAAGAGCAATATCTGCTCAGTGTACAAATTCTCACCGTTTGGCTCATAACTCCAAAAACATCTTCTATGAGCACAGCTGCTCCTACAGAAGACAATTTTTGCTGCTTTTTTTTTTTCCCCCCCCATGCAGTTTGTAAAAGTATGAGTTCCTCTTGTGCTGTGAGGTCACACAAGCAAGCTACAACTACAGGAGCTCCAGTGCAGCCAACGCCTCAACCTGATACAAAGCACACTGCAGTGACTTCCAGCTGACTTCAGTTCCATTAGGCTGGTACTTAGGGAGCAGCAAGGACAGATCACCATTTGTCACCTCAAATGTGCAACTGCTGCTGGGACCATTCCTAAATTGGAACAGAGTTATAAGCTTGACTTGAAACGCACCTGAGGGGTAGAGAGCAGTACAGGGCAGTAATTGGTACACAGTAACATTGTCCTCCAGTTTTGGCACAGGAAATTAAGACAAATGGCTTTTGCAGTTGACACTTCAGGAGGATGTATGCATGAAGAACAAAACTACTTCCAAAAACTTTTGGATAGGTCTGTATGCCTGCACTAATGAAATGAGACCAGCTTGTAAAAATTACAGGGACTGACATCTCAGTTTCCTGTCACTTCTGAGAGATATCATACATTTAGGACTAGGGAAACATAACAAAACCACAAAACAATTATATTGAAATTGATTTTATAATAAGAAGGAATAAAATATTCCAAATGTGTGCAATTCTCTAGAAAGGAAGCAGAGTCAAAGATAGACTGTCCAGGTGGAAGATGCTAAATGTCCCAGTATGTCAGGCTCTGACAACCCCAAGAGGCAGACTGGCTCACAGCTGCACATCCCAGACATGTGGAATGGGAGATCTGGCAGACTAAAAGAAAGTGGCCACTACTGGGGAAACAAGTCCCTGGATCTTTATCCCTAAATGTGAGCACTCAGATCATAACAGAAACTGGGCAGGCAGAAAGGGGTTTTCCAACGAAAGCAGGATGTGCTGAATGAATAGTCTATGTTAATCCACACCTCCAAACAGGTTGAATGAATATGTAACTTGCTGACAAGTATAATAGGATTTTCCTGCATGTTTGTGATAGTTCACTTCTTCAAATTTGGGGGTTGTGATCAATCCACCATCTCAAAAGAACCCCTTTTAGAGTCAGAGGAAGGAGGAACCACAGGGATTTTCCTTAAAATTGTACTGTCTGGCACCACCTTGCACCTTCCTTTATGACTGTAAGAAAAAACAAGCATTTTGACTTGCAAGACTGTAAAGGGCTCTGTGGAGGACTGGACTTTATGGTTTGTTAGGCTGATTCACTGTGATAATTTTTCTGGAACAAGCACGACACTATTCCCCATTCCTTTGTTCAAGTGGTGGGTGGATACTGAAACATTTCTGCTGTCACTTTTTGATTTTATGTTATGTGGCTTCATGTTGAGACTTAATTTGCTGCTTTTTATAGCTCAAGTGTAAGAATACAGTTGAACAAATGTTTGAGCCACTCCTTAAAAAAAAAAAAATCTGCTGTGAATATTGATTTGCAATTTTTAGCAAATTTGGGGATTATACTCCTGGTTCATCTCTGATAAGTAATCCAGTGAATTCTCTAATGAGAAGCAACAGCAAATGTGAGCAGGGAGTGCTGTGCTTTCAGCATGAGGCAGGCTCGGGTCTACCAGGGAGAAGTGAAGGAGTTTTGACCAAGCATCTTAGTACTGACCATCCCTTCTCATGAAGCAGGGCATGGCTAGGGCTATGAGGGCACTGCCACAATCTGACTTCCCTCTTCACAAAGGTCAGGACAGCACTTGCCCTCACACATCAGTAGCACGATATCATTCAGAGAGGCCCAAATTTCTGCCCCAAAGGATGCAAGAGGAGAAAGTAAAAAGTATTGCAGATCCTATTTTTATCTCACATTCCCTTCATGGCTGGATCCACAGAACTGACTTACAGATGTTTTAGGAGTCACTTCCAAATTTCAACAGTGTGAACAGGAGCAGTGTGCAGCCTGGTAAAACAACAGTACATAAAATTTAGTTGCATAAATGCTTTCTAGTGCAGACACAGCCCTGGCTTTCATCATCATCATCATCATG
>VXAU01003985.1:109451-183067 GCA_013399695.1 Formicarius rufipectus | reverse complement strand
ATTTTTGATTTTTTTTTTCTATTAGAACCTACTTGTTTCCATTTCTTCTATAGTAGAAGTCATGAATTATTTATGTTGAAAGACAAGATGATGGAAAAGCTTGAAAATATCTTGCTAAGAAAAATTATATTTATTGTAACATGTTTTAAAATGCATTTTATTTCTATGTCATTTTGCTTAAGGAGAGAAAAATAGAAAATGTATCTTAAGCTTGTTTTTAGCTTGACCTTAAAAATGCCCAATGAAAAGTTGGTTTCTGAGCTTCTGTTTGCTTCTCCTGTTCATCCCTACTGGCATTTACAATTTGAAACAATGGTAATAGATAGTTTTGTAGTAGAAATTCACATGGCAGAGAAAGTGGCAAATACAGAAGGATTTCTAAAGTCTAGTAATGACATAAGCTTGCAGCGTAAAATATTTAGGTACAGGCAAGTTCAAAATAGTGAAAAATGTCGTCCTCATACAATACTGTCAGCAGTGACACTGGCCAAGTTTGTGCATGAAACTCTCCTATATCCTTTTCCTCACTGTTTCACCGCTGTTGTGAAGCCCTCCTGGTGGGAATTTCAGTTGAAATGAGAAAAATTGTTTTGTGGGCATTAGTTATTTAAATGTTATCTAACCTAAAGGGCAAAAGGTCATGCTTTTATTTTAGCAGAAATGCGTACATTTCTTGGCATCTGCTGTTAATCTAACAGGATGGATTTTGAAAGGTGTTTTATTCCAAATCTTACCAAAGTGTGACCTTTTAAACCACAGTGTTCTGATACCTGATCTATTTTCTTCACATGGGAAATTTTTAGGTATACTGCTATCAGCATTCTCTTGTGCCCAGTCTTCTACCACCTCCTTCTCCTGAAAATAGTTTAGGTATTGTCTGGTTTGTGTTGTCCAGGCTGTGATGTAGCTCATTGGGTGCCCATTTGAAAAAATAAAATGTAAAAAGATTTTCATGCAGATGAAACTTAACTGGTTCAAGACTTTAAAACCACACAGAACTGTAGGTTCTATGATTGGAAACCATTCAGAGGCTGAGAAGGAGAGGAGAGCTATCTCAGTAGGTCTGTCTGCAGTTGCTAATTCTAAGCACTTTCGCAGTCACTGGAGGTGTAGTGGTATGGGGGAGAGGGATAGAAAGATTGGGATCTCACTGTTCCCTCTGTTTGCTAAAAATAAAAAGCCTTGTTTTGGGGAGACTGGAAGACTGTGGGCTTCAGTGCAGTGCAGGCAGGGGGGCATTCTTTTTAATTATAGTAGCTGACCATGTGTTATTCATTGAATTGTAGTTTATTAAACTAAAATCCCTGGTCTGTTTTGTAAAGAGAAAGACATTACTTGCATGCTGTATTCTAGTCAGTATTTTTCATCTGTTTTTGATAATAGAATCTAACATTAATGTGTCTAAATACATTCATGACTGTATAGATTAATGGAACTCATGTCAGCATGTTTAAAATGAGTTTTAATGTATAAGGAAAATGAAAATACTTCAAAAAAAATTATTTGGCTCAAAGCTCCATTTATGTGGTGTATGTTTCAAGCTAATAATCAGGGCTTACTGTGGGTCAGCATGTCATATCCCAGTGGTGTCTAGTGAGATGGAGGGTTATCTTCTATGTCAGCTAGATAACCCTGTGAACAATTTTGAGCAGTGGAGATAATGGGACTGAATTCTGAAATGAGGTGGAACTCTGAAATGGGGCAGAATTCAGAATGGGAGCTGGAAATACCTCAGAGTACAGTGTTGTGTGTGAGCACCGTACGGCTGCTCATGAAGTCAATCAACTTTTGGCATCAGTAGTCACATTTGACAATGATCCTTCCTGATAAGGTGCAATTAAAATGTGAGAGAATGGCAGATCAGGTACATATTCCGATAGAAAAGAAGTGAAGTAAAAAAAAATCTCTTCCTTGCTGCTGGCCCTATTTTTTTAACTTTTTTTTATAATTACTGTTTTTATATAGACATTGCACAATAATCCTACAGGTACTTTTTTCATGGTTTGGACAGGTTTTTCTCCAAGGTATCCTGTCTGTAATTACTGTGGTTTGTTGTTTTTGTTTTTGTTTTTTGGGGGTTTTTTGTTTGTTTGGTTTTTGTTTGTTTGTTTGTTTTTTGGTTTTTTTTGGTGGTTTTTTTTTAATTATTTTTCTCCTTTTTCTTAATAAAATATAGTTTTCATGTACTTGGAGGAAATTTTACATCATCTTTATGGCAATAGATGCACGTTCATTCTTCATTTCTTTGATTTTTTTTTTTTTTTTAATTGCTCTGTACTTTACTGATAATAATTTTATAAATAAGGACAAGGCTATGTTTGTTGCACATTTATGAAAAGAATAGCTATATAGTCTCTGGTTTCTTACCTTCTCACACAGTGCAACAAGCTTCCTAATTTTGCACCGAAATCAAACTATTTACTGCACAATTGCACTCTTCATACAAAATACATAACATACATAACCAAGTTATGCATTACTTGAATTTCATGTTTATTTCCACCTTTAGAGCTGGAACACAATATCCTGATGAATTCTGTTGTCATTTTGGAAAATGGACTTTTGCATGTATTTATTTACAGGATGTATTTTGAGAAATCTGAGAAGCACTTAATAAAGGTATTTTTCCCACTGTCAGTTGTATCCCTCATCTTGTGTTTGCCTTTCATTTTTTAGCCATAGCATAAGTGAATTATTTTGCCCTGGCAAATATACTCTTTCTGTAGCATTTCCTCCCACACTTGATAACCTCGGTTGTAACTCATAGCGAAAGCGTAATGACTCCTGTAGCCTTTGGTCAGCCAGTAGAGGCCACTCACAGCTTGCAACTGAAGCTGGGCAGCGATTTGGAACTGGGTTTTGTTGTGTGCTTGGGTTTTCAGTCCCCTCCGAGCAAGTTTGTGCTGCCATGAGTTGTCATCGTGCCACCTGTGCCTGCAAAGGGTTCTGTTCTGAGTAATTCTGCTTATATATGTAAATGCATTTAATATTGATGTTTTTCTGTTTCCTGTAATAAGTCCCATGGTGGTAGGAATAAAAATCACCTTCAGTACTTCAAGCAGACTCAGTGCAAATGCTTTGATGCCATCCTTTGTTGCTGCTACAATCTTTACTATCACTGTATTACATTACTTTAACGAAGTAAAGAAATGCTATTACAGATTGCTTTGGGGAGGGGAAGGGAGGATCTTGTTTATGTGTTTTTCCCCAATGGGACTGAGCTGCTGAAAACAACTTACCAAAGGTCAAAACAGCAAGCCTGTAACAGAGCGAGGAATTGAACCTTGCATCTCCCAGGTCAAGGCTGGAAGCCTAATCACTTCTCTGCTCCTTCCTCCTGCCTCTGCTACTGTGTGGGTAACTTTATCTCTTGATGATAATTTAACAAGTTAAAACACTGTTTCAGCGTTTTAGATTATTCTTAACTAATAAGAATGCAGTCCCAGCAGTAATGAAATCAAAGCCCTGTTGATTTAGTGAAGATTTTATCCTAGGATAAATATTATATCTAAGCAGACAGCTAAAATATCCTAATAAAGATTATATATATCTAATTGTATCATTTAATTAGTAGCTCTATTTCCCAAATAAGGGAAATTTGGTTTGATTTAAATAAAATTTGTTAAATAATAGTTATTTAGAGAGTAATGACGTAGCAAATTTTTGGTCATTGTTTTGTTGCCCTATCTTACGTATTTCAGAAAGCTGCCCTAGAGACTTCCCCTTTCCTAATATAAAAAAATTGAAGTAGTGATGCTGTGTGATGTAGTTTTGCAATGCAGAGACTCTTAATGTTTGAATTTTAAAAAGGAGTGGGTTTAATTTAAAAATAAAAAGATTAGTTTGTATTTTCTTCTTAAGAGTTACTTAACACTTACAAGTCAGTCCACTTTTTGCAGTGCTTGCTTTTGGAGCAGTAGTGCCACATAGTACTATTTCATATTAATTATTAAGAATCTCAGAAGAAATTCTCCTACTGACTTCCTTGCAGATGGGACACTTAAGATTTTCAATTTACCTGATGCTTTCTTCACAGACCAATTATTTTGTTGTTACATTATACACTAGTACTTATTTTCTATAATAGCTCCTCCAGTGTTACTGTAATACATACTTAAAGACAGCAGAAATGCACTAATATATATTACTGCAACTCATCATCAAATTTACTCTGCCTGTTCTACAGTTTGCAAAAACTTGTCCTTTGACAGAGATTTAGGGCAAAACACAGTGTGTGATGGTGATGTTAATGTTACCATTTAAAACAAACAAAAAAGTTTACACCCAGGCCAGTCTCTATTCAGAAAGTCCTTTTTTGTTTTAAATTTATGTTTATTTAAATTCAAATTCAGGTTTTATCTTAAAAGTAGCAGGGAAAAACTGTGAAATAGCAGAAGGTTACAAAGAAATTCCCTGCTTTGCGTTTATACATGGAATATAAATTTTCCATCTTCCTCTGAAGTAGCTATGCTCAGTAGTGGACTTCTTTTAGTCTCTGATATCTTGGTTTTCCTTTTCTATCTGTTAATCATTCAATTGAAAACTGTATATAAAGAGATAGAGGTAGTTTGTTCAGTTGTGTGAAAAGAAATTTAAAGAAAACTCTTAGCTGTGAAATCACTAGAGAGACGGGGGAGCTGGGATGTATTCTTTCATGCCAAGAAACTTACTGATTCATATTTTCTCTATCTTTTTTTTTTTTAGTATATTAAGGAAAAAAAACCAAAAAACAATAAAACCTCTACAGGGAGATGTGTATTTGCTTTAGTATTTAGTCCATGTCTTTTGACCTATTTTCCTCCTTCTATATCACTTGCATATATTTTGCAAGTAGAATGGAAATGATCCACTGATTTTTTTGCAACCTCTTGTTAGTAAGAGGTTAATTTTAAAGAAATATAAATAAAGTGGCAAGGAACTGGTATAGAACTACTCTGCCAGTGAACCCTGTTTTCATGAAGACTTTGTAGAGTTTAACTGAGCATCACTTAAAGGTAATCTGTACATTAAAGAGATGCTTCTCTGGAACGGTCAGTTTGGGCCCTTCAGCAAGAGTGTGCATTTAGAGGGAATAAAAATGTAATGGTAATGTCAAGCTAGGGTTGTGGCAATGTTTCAGTAATGTATACTGTGAAACTGGTTTTGTTTTCATAGTTTTCTATAATGCTTCTAGTCAAATGTGTATCTGTATAATTTTTAAAGATGTGTTTTAAATCCAGAACTTTGCTTAGTCTATGTGCTTTCCAGTGCTTTTAGTGAAGAAGGGTTGTAAAATGTGTAATAAGAAATTGATGCTGAAAATAATAAGAATTTGCTCTAAATCAGTGCAATAAAATGTAGATAATAGATTTTTTTCTATTCCTTCCCTTGGATATAGTTTTATTTTATTTCCTATAAATTGACAACTACAGATCTGTAAATTACAGGAGTGACATTGTCATGCTGTAATTTCCACTGCAAAATCCTTTCTCCAGGATTTGATTTTATTGCATTTCATTTTGGGAAGTGACTTCTTCTGGAGAAAATCCTGCCTGATAAAACTGAATTTGCTACGAACTTCTCAAATTGTGTGATTAGAGTGTTTTTAGGGAGAGATACTATAAATATATTAACCCAGATGAAAGTGTCTCTCCTTCCTCTGGAATTTTAAAGACTTGGTTAATATATTTGATTTTTACTAGTGTTAATCTGTAGTTGATCATTGCAGTTAATTGATAGAGCAGGAAAAGGAACTGTTCTTTCATTTAGGAAAAAAGTTAGCTCATTTGTGTACATTTGCTTTGTGTCCAGCAAAATTTTGCTGAAATTTTACTGTGGTTTTTTTGCATACTGGGAACGTGACACAGTGTGATGGCTAAGCTAAGCATTCAAGTCAAATATTTCATAATTATTTACGTAGCTTTTTTTAAACACATCACAGAATCATTTAGATTAAAAAAGACCTGTAAGATTAAGTCCAATCATAAACTTAGTACTGCCAACTCCACCAAATCATAGCAGAGAAATAACAACCTCTAAAAAATGAGCTCAGTAATGTCTTTCCATTGCACATGCTATGGAGTGTTTGGCATAAAATCCAATTTAAAAGGCAAAAATATCACTTTCAATATTGAAAAATGATTTCAACTGTAAGAAACTTATTTTTTCAGTAATGGAACAGTTTTGGAATGGAATCTGAGGAACAGTTTTGAATAGGATATAGTCTGTGTTTTTTCAAAAATGTATATCCTAAGCTAAACATAAATTATAAACGGGGAATGTACTTGTTCTCTTGACTGTGTGATAGCATGGAAAAAAATAAAGGAAAAGGGGTATGGATGAGTCTACCTATTAAGGTAGTATATGTTATTTTAAATATTAAGAATATACTGGACACATCCGCTCTTTGGAGCTCTGTGTCATAGGTATCTTAAAAAATAATTCATGATTTTCTATAGGCTATTCAGTAACTGAACATTAAAATATACTTCAAATGTGAAATAAGCACAATTGTTCAATAACAATGTAGCATATTTTTGTTTTGTGTTAATGTATCGTGGGTTTTGTTGGCACTTAGTAGTAAGGTTTTTTTAAATTACTGCACATGTGAATTAAAATAGCACTATCGTGCTTCATTATAAGATGCATAATTTGGTTCACAACATTGATTATTTTTCTTTAAATTTTATTCTGTATGGACTTCAGTCTTGGACACCTCTTACTCTGTTCATGTAAAGTAAGTGGGAGTGTGCAGACAGCCTGTGACTGTGCTGTAGGTGTTTGGGTCCCTCTCTCTCAGTGATGTGACCAGCCACTCCAAGGAAGTGATTATCTCCTGCTATTCAGCTCTGGGGCAGCCTCCCCTCGAGTGCTGGGGGCAGTTCTGGGTCCCACAGTTTAAGAAAGATGTGAAGGTGCTAGAATGTGTCGAGAGTAGGAGAGCAAAGCTGGTGACAGGGCTGGAGGGCATGTCCTGTGAGTGGTGGGAAATGACTCCAGACTGGTCTGGTTTGGAGAAAAGACCTTGTTAATGTCTTACAGCAGCCTGAGGAGACAAAATAGAGGGGGACGTGCTTATCTCTCATCCCTGGGACCAAGTGATACAATATGTGGGAACGGTCCAAAACTGTGCCAGAGGAGGTTCAGGCTGGGTATCAGGAAGCATTGCTTTGCCAAGAGGGTGGTCAAACACTAAAGCAGGTTTCTCAGAGACATAGTTGATGCAACAAGCCTGTCAGTGTTTAAGAGGCCTTTGGACAATGCCCTTAGCAACATCTTTTACTTGGTCAGCTTTGAATTGGTCAAGGCAGTTAGTCTAGGTAATCATTGCAGGTTCCTTCCAGCTGAACCACTGTATTCTGTATTATTAGCATTTAGAAATAACAGTTGCAGTGTTCAATATTATTTCTGCATAGTGAAATCCTCTGTGTTTCTTGTCCTTTTTGTGTTTAATCCCACCATCTGTAAATCACTTCCAAAGTTTGTCATGTCTAATATCTTCCAGGGAAGGATCTGGTTGGATAGTAGGAAATATTCTTTCACTGAAAGTGGTTAAGAATTGGAACAGGCTGCCCAGGGAAGTGGTGGAGGTGTTTTGTGAACACCCTGGAGGTGTGTTCAAATAAAGACATCAGACATAGGCTGGGAGAGTATGATGAGAAGGAAAAACCCACTTAAGCTCCAATGTCTTTTCTCAGATGATCCTTGTGACTAAAAACCATCCCAGCCAGTGCTGATTCTGCAGTATCCGTTCTAGGATATCGTGTACTCAGGACTATTTTGGCATAAAGTGCTAAAACCTAATATTCTTGTGTATGAAAGGAGGATGTTTACTATTGTGTAGGAAGTGACCATTGCCAAGAAGTGTTGTTGATTAATTGAGTTTAAAGTTTAAAATGGGCCTGGTCTGTTCTTCTTCTTAACACTCCCATCACGACAACTCCCTCATACATATCTGTGCATTCCAACGTGCACACCAGTATACATGCAATTGAAAAAAAAAATAAGAATAAAGAAATCTTAGTTTTGCAAACTTTCCATGCTATTTCTTTGTAAGTACCCAAGGGAAAAACAGTACAAGCTTTACCCACTGATTCCTTCTTGTGCACTGGGATTACATCACCTAACAAATAACACCTAGATAACAGCTTTTTTTTTTTTTTTTTTTTTTCCCCATTAATAAGGAATCTGAGCTGTTGAAGAGGGTATTTGTTTTGATTTTAGGGTCCTGCATCTTGCTGTCATTTTCTGGAGGAATTCTGTAGAGATTCATTAGATCTTTGGAGATTTTTGTAACAGTGAGTTAGCAGATGAAGGTGGGCAATGGGTTTTGGTTTAGCTTTTTACACGCTATGTAAGTTTTGCAAATAGGAATTAATTTGTATTAACATACTGTAAATCTTACAATAATCATCAGTCGGTTTTATGCAAAGTTCTGTATATGTGTGCATTATGGGTTTAGTTTTATAAATATTCTGTGACTGCTTCAGATAACTGAAGCTATCTGGGGTGTGCAGGAGAAACCTGAGCAATGCACTTTGGGATCAGTTGTAACTGTATTCCAAGCAAGTTCATATTCTCATATGAATTAGTGGAAAAACGTAGTTCTGTGGTTTCTATATTATTTTAAAACTGGCAATTTATCAAGTGAATTTTCTTGAAATTTCCATGCTTATTAAATTTCAGATTATGTATTTTGAGTAAGCTGGAAACTTAAACTTGTTTCCATAAGTATGGCTGCAGGTAAACAACCAATTTTAGTCCAGAAAATAGCTTTTGCTTCTGTCAACATGTTGTTTATTTTCTCCCTGAGATAAAAAGTTCGGTTTTCTGATATTTGTACCAAGATAAAGTCTGTAAACAAGATTAATATAGTGTGGAAAAGGTTGTCAGCAGCCCTGGCAAAGGAAATAAGTTGCCTGTACACAGAACATACTGTAAACTGAATAAAAGTGTCAGGTCCACCATGAGATAATGTGATCATGAACCTCTAACAAAGCATGACATAGGCACAGTCGGCTTTTCTTATAGCCACAGTGTAGAAAATGGATTACTATATTCCAGGGATACCCACTGGAGTAGCATGAAAACCTCATTTTGAGATTAATGCAGGATATAACTCTCAAGAGCTGAGCTGCATGTTTACCTATAGTGTTAAAGTAACAGTTTAGTTATTAATCTTAAAATTTGGGAACTTCTTATTAAAATACTTGCTCATATTTACAGATCTGTCTTTGTGAATGGCGATTTCTCACTTTTATTATTAGATGAACTATGACATTAAAAAAGTAACGTTTGGTCAGTGTTTTATTATTATCATGTGTAAGGCCTCAATCAGTCTAGTAACGGTAAATCCCAAATGTGAGTAAAGCAGTCGGTGGTTCTCTCATGTAGCTGCCATGATTTCCTCTACTAGGGATTTGCATAGATTTTTCAGAGGTAAGGTATACCAACACTTTTTACTCCCCATCAGCCAGAAAAGTGACAGCACTTTGTTTTTAATCAATTCGGCCCAGAATTGACAGCATTTTTCAGGCCAAAGAAGCGAATTTTGGTCAAGCATTTTAATTTTGTGGAGCTTTCAGGTCATCCAGTGAGCACTCATTGGAAGTTTTCCAGACTTAGAGCTTTGACTGCCCTGACTTTTCTCCATTACAACACTGGATTAAATAGGGATATTTTTTAGAAGTTGAGCTCATTGTTCTTCTAATAACAAGTAGGCTGCTTTTTTTCTGTGAATCTTCTCCTTACGTACTTTTTGCAAGCCTGAACCATGTAAATGCATTGTCATTGAGTTTTTGTGGTCTCCTTTCAAAAGTGGCAGGACATCTGACTTAATTCCCACCTCTGGTTATCTCCTGACTGTAAAATTATCACCAAGGAACTGCAAGCTTGTTCCTGTGTTCTTTTTATCAGGAATAATTTGCCTTCTACTCTGGATACTTAAGTATAAGTTTCATCAGTGGTCTCTTATTCTTCTGCTTTTACTTATCTACATGCGCCAATGAATTAAGCATTTTGCAAAAATAAATATGTTTGAATTCCTTCTTGAGCAATACCAGAATATCATAATGCTCTCATTCATTCTTAAGATCATTCTTAAATTGAGGATATTATGTATTTTTGGTCTCAGTATATATAAAGCACTAGACAAGGACTACAGTGCAGTGTGGTAAAAAGTATTCTACCTTTGCTTTCCATCCCACATCAACTTGAATTTCAAAAGGGTTGTGTTGGGAGACAAAGGCTGAGAGGTTTGGGTTTTTTTAAGAAATTTATTACTGTCTTAGCCATAAATAAGGACAGTATATTAACTGTGATTTTCAAAACACATCACTTCAATTTTTTGGAGATAAGTACTTCATGGATTTTTCAAACAAGTAAGTTAGGGCCTTGACATCTGTAAACATCTTTAGGTCAGACATCCCATCAGAATTGCACAGAATGATTTTGCCAAATCTTATAAAACACTTTCTGCACTCAGACTTTACTTAAAAATTGCAGATATTGCTAGTTGCATTTACTGCATCTAGTATACTGTCTCTATTTTGCATTTAATATTTGTCATATATTTTCCTGGTAAACAATCATTTTATGTGTATGGTGCCCTGTTATTCAAAGCCTTCCCTTTTCCTGCTTTTTTCCATTAGATAACTCCAGGCCCAGGTGGTAGCAGGAAAACGGTTCACTTGGCCCAGGATTCTCTTCACCATGAGTGAGTATCAGTGATGGAGATTATAAGTTATTATTGTTTGCTTTACAATAGTACCTCTGTCCCAAAGCCACATTTTACAAACTGCACAAACGTGATGAGAGTAACAGCTCAGTGACATGATGATCATTACTTAAGAGCATTCATAATCCTTTCTCATTCATCTTATGTTTCATAAGGAATTGTGAAATTCAGTGCTTTTCAAATGTATTTTTATTAATTTGCAAGATATATTCATGACATGAAAACTTTTGGAAGTCTGAACATGAAACATGGGTTGTTGGATAATACCTGTTTTATTTTTCTCCAAGAGGAAGTTCAGAAATGCCAAACTTGAATGTATGAAAACAGACAAGCATCACATCTTTGAGTCATTAGCATGATGTGTCATGTGAGGAAGAATTTATCATAATTTCCACAAAAAGATGCTGAATTAATTGTTTAAACCATGTAAATAGGGAATATAATTCAGTTTATTCAGTTACTCTAGCGTGTCATTACTGTATACTCTTAATTCTGTTCAGGTGACAACATTTAATAGCATTATTTATTGATTCTCTCAAATACTTAGAAAATTAAATTTTCCTTTATTTTTCAAATCAGAAATCTAAAATACACACATACATGGTAAGGAAATACTGTATTTGGGGATACATTTCTATGTTCTAAACATTACTAGATATAGCATCCACAGTTTAAAACAAGACTTGTCAAAGTAGAGGTACTGTAAACATCAGATCCTTAGTCCCAAGTTTTATGCCACTGATCAACTTCTGTTTCACCCCATAATTTGATAATGTATATGTGAATTCAGCTTCTTTCGTAAGTTATTTCTACCTTAAGTCATTCAACTGGTATTATATGGGGTCTACTTTTGTTTATTTTATTGAAACAAACAGACAAACAAATACCATTGTGATTCAGTGAATGGACAAAATGGTAACAATTAATGTGATATAAATATTGCTTTCCCATTACGAGAGGTCTTATTCTTTATGAAGGGGTTTTAATGTCTAAATATGAGTTGCATTCAAGTTACTTTAATGTACTTTTTCAATAGAAATACGCTTTACTAAACTTTTAGTCTGTAATCAACTGATTTGCCACAGTCCACGAGAGGTTATATGGCAGAGGATACCCCAGTCTGCTGCTCCTCCTTGAGTGTTTGCAGCTGACACTGGTTAGAGACAAGACACTCATCTAGGTGGAATTTAGATCTAACCCATTTTATTTCTTATCTTCATCAGCTCCTGGATGTTTCTGACCTTATTTGTTGAGTCACTTGCAAGTGTGAGGTTTTTACTTTTCATTCCCCTGCCAGCATCACAGTTGTGTGTGTGTGAAATCTCCCTGTTTTCCCCAGATTTTGGACTGTTCAGTGCAGTTGATGAATGTTTCATGTCCAAAATATATAGATTATATATACTTTATCTCAAGGTATACTTTTAACTTTATTGCTGTCATTCCTATTTCGTTTCCAACTCCTTTTCCTTAACCACCTTAAAAGTAGAAAAAGGAGTAAGCAGTATGGAGGTTTTGGTGACAGCTGGTCTTTTGTACAAGTATGAGAGTATTGACTGCTCATCAGCAAACACAAAATCTGAGTGACAAAAAACCACAAAATTTTCAGACTTGTGACTTTAAAATAGAAGTTATTTAGACAAGACAATTTCGTGGAATCTGCATCTTCTCAGCATGTTAATTAAAGTGAAAATTTAAGAGTCGTTATGTGGTTGCTGAGGTGGGAAGACAGGACTCGACTGTATTGAATGTAACTACTTCAGGAGAAGTGTGAGTAGTTTAAGCTTCCACTCTTTGGTTACACTTCTAGAGGACTTTACAAGCATAATAGCGGGGAGTGGGATGTTCTATTTTGTGCAGAATTCAAAAGGATGAAATTATTTTGTCCTTTGACCAAAACTTACTGCTTGCTTATATGAACAATATGTAGATATTGTATGTAATTTGAGATCCCCTCTGTTCTAGTTGGTTTTCCTTCTCCTTCTCACTTTCCAGTTGTGCAGGCTTGTATAATGCTTGCTACATCTCCATTCAGATGGTAATTCATTTCTGTGTGGTCACTGTGTTTGCGAAGCAGTATGACTGTGCTTTAGTTGCTCTGAAGAGGCATGTCAACATCTTAGTCCAAATTTCTATCTCTCTAAAATAAGGCTACTAGTAGTAAAAATTTTGCAGTTCTATGGAGGTATGAGGCAACTGAATTTACAGACTTGGAATTTCACTTTAGATTCAAACTCAGACCTCAGTTTGTGTAATAATACATTATCAACTATCAGGTAGTCCAAGGCACTCTAAAGTCTTTTCCGCAATAATCATTAATAAGTATTGTAAATAATTATTAATTATACGTTATAATTAATAATCACTTCAGCACTAAATATGGAATTAATTTTATTTATACCTTGTGCGTTGTAGTATATTAAAATACCATCATTTATGTATTATTTTAGTTTGTTTGACAAAATATAATTACCTATAAAGCCAGTAGCTACTCAGGAGTGAAATCTATGATGCATTCTTTCAGAACTGTTACAGACTTAGAGAGTTCAATAAAAATATCCCATTAAAATAAAGCATAGCCAAAGGCTGTATTTTCCTGGCAGGCAATAAAATACCCAAAAGCACGCACAGACTGGTCATATGACAGCATGTGCTTTGTTAGTTATATTGTCAAACCTGTCTTTTCTTTTTCTCCCACAGTCACTGGTTTAGCCCTGGGGCTAGGAAGGAACATAGCCAGGTAAGAACCGCTTTGATCAAGAACAGTTTACTTGAGATGTATAAAGAACGTTAACTACCTCTACTCCATAGGCTAATACTGTAAGAAATTGTAACCAAAGCAGGTATAATTTCATATTTTCTTGTAAGCGAGCATATTAACAGCAGTTCACTTGCAAAATTCTCTTAATTAAAAAACTTTAATTAGTCACTTAAGTTCGCTTAAGTATCTCTGAATTTTTAAAGTTTAGAAGAAAATTCTGAATTTTTAAAAATTTTGTCTCATCATAATGTCTCCAAATATTGCATTACTCAAAATGCTGGAAAAGCAAAGTGTTTTATTCCCAAAATCAAGAAATAAAATGACAAGAGTGGACAGGCTTCTACAGGAAGATCTTAATTTCCATTTTTCTGCATTTCATTGGTTAAAATAACTATGGCAGTAGAAGAGGAACTGTTAAATCTCCATCATGGTGCAGATATTGGTGAAAATAAAATTTTCATTTATCTGCTGAGCCTCTGCAACATAGTCCCTAGGAGATCCAAGCCTAGAGATGTGGTTGAGGGAATGTGAAGATATGTTTAATATTTGATTAGCAAGATGGCACTTATTTCTTTAACTTGTCTTCAGACATGGAGGACATGAAAATAAATCTGGTTGCATTTCATAAATTTATAGTTAACTTCATTCAGCTAAAAATAGCTGAATATATCATTAATGCATTGAAATTTAAGACAAAAGTTCCATTTTTTTTTTTAAAGTTGGATATTGATATAACGCAGTTTATTTGATTAGACCTGTGCCAGCTTGCTAGTATATTTAAAAATGTGAATAGATTTGGAACTTCAAAAGGAAATAAAATCCAAAGAATCTTTGAAAGGTTCATCTTAGGATGATCCGTCATGAACACTTGTAACTCCAGGAAGTCATAATTTAAACCTGTTCCCTTTTCCTTTTTTTTGAATTCCAGAGCTAACCATGTTACTTACCCAAAACTGTCAAGGTGGATAAAACAAGTAGTTTCAGCTGTAAACTGGGAACTTCTAGCATGTTACAATAAGCTGACTGCCACCATCTAAACAGACAGCTTTACATAATTCACAGTTAACTCCCTTCTTTTGAAGCATTTCCTAGTGAAAGAAACATATAAAAAATAACTAGGTTGCAATGAGTTTGAGGAATAATTTTTAAATTTGGTGTCTTAAAATATTGATTGTCTTCCATAACAGATTAGTTAACTGAAGTGTACTGTTTACTTCTGTAAAAGATTCTAAGCTGAAAAATATGGAAATTTCCACTATGAGAATTATATTAACGTACATCATACATACTGGCACTATCTGTTCAGCACAGAGGGTGAGAAATGTCTGCTTAGCTGCTGTATAATGACAAATTAATCCATTTTTTTCCTCAGATAATAATAGATTTTAATTGATTTTATCTTTTATCTGTTTTTTTCATCTTTCCTAACAGCTGTGTTTTCAGAGCTTATCTGAAGTTAACTGAATTTGTAACTTGCAGATTACTAAGGAGTTGTAAAGTAAAGCTAATGTCATCAATTACAGATGTATAATTATGCCCTTTTTTTTTTAAGACGAGAAGAAAAGAACTGGAAATGATGATGCAATGTAATTACGACAATTTTGACAACCAATAAAATTCTCACTAGATTTTTGAAGATCCATAGTATATAACTGTTCTTCATGTGTGTTTACTACTTTCTGTTTTAATTCATTTCGGGAGTTGAAATTGTTATGTTAGAACACAAGTAATCAACCAGCCACGTTTAAAGTCTAGCAGGTGATCTCCATTTGTTCACGCTGTAATTACAATTTATCAGCCAGAGAATGTTGAAAACAGTAAGACTGTTCTCCTTAGCTTGATCACAAAATAGATACACATTGTATGACTGTCATACTGGTAAAAGTTGTGGCTACATTTCAGCATGGATTGTTAAGTGCTCTAATGTCAAGAATATAAAAATAATTAATTTTCAGAATGTATCAGAACATATACCTTATGTAACCTTTCCTTTTAAAACCTTTGCCTTTTAAAAGCATACTGCACTATTTTACTGCATTTGAGAACCAGATTGCTGAAATGAAGAGGAGCATTCCTTATACAAGAGAGAAGCTGTAGAGAGTTGGAGAAAAATTGATCAATCAGTTTTGTAGACTGGTGGCATTTCTGATGTACAACATTAAGGTGTGGTTGGCCAAGTCATAAAATTGATCGTTTCTTGATTTCCATAGGATTTTGAAGTGTGTTTGCAGTGAATATTAGCTCCATTAATATGTACTTTGTTTCTAAATTTTTTTATTCTGTTTTTTCTTAAATATAAGTTTCAAGAAACCTTTGAGGGTTTTTTTTGTACTGTCCAGTTTTAATTTCTTTAGCATAGCATGTATTTTACTGTTAGTGCCTCTTGACTCATCTGACAAACATCACAATGCTGGAAATAGGCTTTTGGGTGCTGGAGAGAGTCTAACTGAAAGTCTTCCTTTATTTGTCTGAAAATAAACAGAGTAAATCACGACTTGTTTCAGAAGCTAAGTCACCATTTCAGTTAAACAAATCCATCGTTACTCCTACTTCCTCACTATTATGGGAAGCTTTAATACTGTGTTTTTGTTGATTATGCAACTTGCAAATTACTACGGCTCCTGGGGCTTAGAAGAATTTATAACTGTTTCATAACTGCTTAGATACAAGTGCCAACCTGAATAGTTTTTTCGTAAATTAAGTATTCTCCAACATTTTTAGTTATAGAACTTTGAAAATTTAAATTGAAATTTTGAAAATTGTAAAATTTTACAGATAAGTTAATTGTGAAATTTTGAATTGCATGGATTTCTAATATGCTTTGAAAATGCTTTAATTTTACTTTTTCAATTATTTAGGCATTTTAAAGTGGATATATATTTACATATTAAATACTTTTGTAAAATTCTATTAATGTCAAAGTCATGGGTGAAATCTATCGAAAGAATACTCAGGAGAGGAAAGTGTTGCATTGTGAGGGTAACACTTCTAAAAAGCAAATAAAGGCATTGCTTATGAGATTGTTCTGAACATGTGTTGTTTTTTTTTTAATAGCTTCAACTCTTGCGAGACAACCGATCAGAGAGGGGACACAAGAAGAACAGCTCTGTAAAAACAGCTAGCAGGTAGGTTAATGGGGCAGCTGTCATTAATACAGTTCGGGAATTTGATTTCTCAACTCTCACATCCTTATATGAAAAATTACACCATTCTGTTGCGGTGTTTTCATAGGTCTTCTTGGGGGAGTTTTGTGATTTACTCTCAAAAATTTCTTTTGTATGGCATAATCATTGCCTTACATATAGGTATTAGACTTTTCTGGGGAGTATATCCAACTACACTTACTAAACTTAATTTCTTTAGAACCTCAGGATTAAATTGATGCCAAAGTATGGTTTGTGCTTCTGGCATCTAAGTTAAGTGCTGGAAGTGTATAAAATTACTATTATGCATCTATGAAATCAGGAAAATAAATACTGCAATACTTAAATTGTTCTTATATTTTTGCAATAAAAATTTCATTTTGAAGACTTAATAAAAGCAAATCTGATTCTATCCTCCAGCTTCTTTCCTCCTTCTCAAAACACAAAAACTTCAACTCTGAATTTATGGACACTGATCTAGGAGTCTGTTCCTAGAGGATTTAGGGGTTTTTCTGTGTAAAAGTTACCTGCTGAATCTATTCCAGCAAATAATTATTTTAATTCTAGCATTTTTTCAAATAAGAAACTACAGAAATGCTTCTCTTGCCATGCAGAAGACCTTCCACTGTTTTTTTGTGTTTCTGTAAAGATGACAATGTGCTATCAAATTTCTTTTTTTTAAAAGTTACAATAAATTTATATCATCGTGTAATTCTGAGGTACTGCTAGGGACAGTTTTCTTTCAGGTAGTTGACTTATAGTATATATGTGGGCACCCTGAACTAAGTTTTTAATATTACTAAATACTTCCCTTGCTGAATACCTGGAAAGGGAGACCAATATTTCTTTGAAAAATATGCATATAAAATATGAATCTCTTTTATTGTGTATGAGTTCTGGTTACATGATCTAAAACATTGGTTATGCTCTGTTGGTCATTCATCTTTAGAAATTGTGGTTATCTGTGTCTATCAAAGGTTTTATATTAAACAAAATTCTGAAAATTTCTGCATAGGTTTTCTGACAAGTGCACCTGTTAAATATTTTGGCTCATGATTTTAGAATGAGTTCGTATTAGATATGTATTTTCACCATAAATGTACTCTTACTATCAGACTGCTTACTTGAGAGTACAAAGTGAGCAGTAAGAAACAGATTATATTCAAAGTCATTTTAGGATCTTTTTTCATGCTGTAGTAATGTAAAAGAATTGGAGGAATTCAGAATCATAACTTAGATGTTTGTTATCCTGACTAGGGAAGCTCTTGGGAAGTAATTGCTACCTGCACAAGCAGTTAGAATAGAGACTTTTGAAATGGCATTATATACCTGAAGTCATCTTCAACCTTTCTTCAAGTCCAGTGTACAGATTGTTATCCCTATAAACATCTGACAGGGTTGTGTAGAAATAATTGGTGGCAAATGCAACACTGAAGATTAGCACTTTCTGAAAAATATCTGTAATATTAAAGTTACATAAACTATTATCACAATGTAGATAAAGCCATAGTCCAGATACAATACTATACTCTTAAAACCAGTAGGGTCTCCTGCTCACATGTCCTGGTACCATCTCTGTTTTCAAAGCCTTTTTCCTGCATCTGATTCAGGTTATTTCAAAATAATTATTTGTGCTTTGTCAGAAAATCACCATTCTCTCTGCCCACCAGAGAAATTTGAAATGACTTGAAGAAGAGTTTTCAAACTACTATGAAAATCATATTTTTAATAGGCCATCTGCTGATTTGAATATCAAGGCATATAGTCTTACTTACAAGATGTATGTTAAATTTTAACATTCTTGCTATGGTTTGGCTGCTGAAAATAATAATTTAATTTGCACAGTGTGCAAATGTTTTATTTCTCCAAGCAATAGCATACTTTGTTGACTACTTTATTTCTGTAGTTTGAATGGTCTGTAACCGTAATATTTTGCTTTTTACTTAAAGGTGTTCCAACCAAAATAAAGACTAGATTTCAGTTATATAGAAACAACTCAACATACATAGTTCATCTCCTCATATGTTAACAGAACTGATCCTTGTTTGATTCAAGGCAGTTCCTCTGGTATTCTGTTCCTTGCTAATGAAATTCCTGTTGCCTAGTGACATATGTCAGATTTATCAGTGGTTAATATTAAAGAGTGATTTTGTTATGATCTAGTTTTAAATTATTACTTCTGCCAAAGGAGTTAATCTTAGTTTTACCAGCCAATATAGAGAAGGGAGATGTTTCTACTTCATAAGATACCTGTGGAAATTACTGGTTTAGTAACAAATACTGTTCACACAGTTAATAATGTGGTGAACATCACCTCAGTTGGAAATGTGTATCTTCACTACAGTGTGTGAAAGCTTCACTTGGAAATGTCATTTAGATTTTTGATGTGTGTCCAAATACTTTTAAAACCACTGAAGTACAATGATACAATTCAAATCTCACAAGGTTGAGTTACAAAATTAAGTAAAATTGTAGCAAATCTTTCATTATTTCATTGTACTACATACATATACAGTTAAATCTTATCTTGAATGGAAGCATTTACTCACACACAAAAGTCTGAAGTTTTCCTCAGTGGACTCTAAAGTAGTTCTTACATGTGTTAAACTATTAGCGTAGACACTTTAAGGTAATTGAGATGAGTAACCCCCTTAGAAAGACGCATACAAAAAGTAGTGGCTGTGACCTTATATTGTTTTACTCTTTCTTTGTAAATGTGGTGAGAGAACAGCAGCAGTGGACAAGTCTTGGACATTTTATAAAATTATTGTGCTTATCCAGCATAGAGTCTAATCTGCTTTTATTTCAAGACTGACTTTCTGTGGGTTTTTCTTTGCATAGTTTCACACAACTGTATTTCTTGTTTGTTTGCTGTTCTGGAAGACCTTTTTTCTGTTTTTGGTATGTGTATGAAATGTGTACGCACACATTTTTCTATGCTTGCCTTGACTTTTCTTACCCCTTTTGGATGACTGAACACAGTTCTTGTCTCAGCATGTAGACAGTATGTAAATACCCATATTACATTAGATCAGTGACTTGTGGAATAATTTACTCTGTAAATACATCAGAAAGGCATGGAGCTCTAAACATGGCAGTGGTCTGCAGCTGTCTCTTTGTGGTGGAATAATACTGTCTGAGATGAGCTATACTGTATTGGATTGTTTGTGTAAGGTTTCTTCTGTCAAAATTAACAATAATGAACTAATCCCATATAAACTAACATGAACTTTTACTAGTGGCAAGATCTTCAGATTGTAGAGAACTGTTGGCGTGGCTACTGATGGACCAAATGTTAGGGTGGGGGACAGTCCTGCACCACAACATTTAGAACCTGGATAGATTATATTACACTGATACAGTTCAGTGTGTGATCTTTTGTATTCAGGACATTTAAAAATACCTATCTATTTATGCTACCTTTAGAGATAAAACTTAATCTGCAAATATGTAGTTTTCCAGTTCATTATGTAAATTATTAAGGGTTTTAAAAAATCTTTTTTAGAAGCTGCTCCTCTGGAGCCTTGAAACAATTCTGTTTTATCTGTCTGCACTAGGATGGAAACAGTCTTCTCCCTGATCCAGCTACATTACTTAAAGGTGATAGATAATTCTTCCAGCTGCTTGTTTTCATCCTCTACTCTTTTGCCAGTAAAGGAGGTTTTTTTGTCTGATTTTTTTTTTAATACACTTCAGGCAAAATCAGCCTGGTTAGCTCAACTTACCTATGTAAATTAAATTGGCTGGTTTTGTACAAACCATATTAAGGCATGCTCACATGATTTCTTCCTCCAGCGGAGCTGTGGAGATGATAATATCCAGCAGATGTGTGATAACAAATAGCTTGGGATAGTAATGTCTTCATCTGGCGCAGTTGTTAGCAGACCAAATGTCTGTCTGTAGCCCGAGGCAGTGGGCAAACAATTGAACATGATTGAGTTACGGGGAGTTAACAAGTTGCTGCTTGGCAGCTGAATTGCCTTGGCTGATCATGTGCCCAATTTCCAGCTCCCCTCATGAGGTAAAATACGTTTTCTTAAGTCACTTTCATAAAATTTTACAGAAAAAGAGTTCTAGCTCAAGGAGATTCCTTATGGCTAAGAGATTGCGTTGGTTAACAGTGAGGATAGCATGTTTTGCTGAACTGCTATAACAGGACTTTGAACATGTGATTGCATTGTTAAATATATAGGAGATTTCCATCACACAACTGTCTACCTGTCTCTTAATATATAATGTCCTTATACTCACGATACCTTTATGAAGTGGGGCAGTACTTTTATCCTCATTTGACAGAATAACCAGAATACTTAACTTAGTATTTTGGCCTAAGTGATACACTTGATGCCATAACTAGGTAATTTATTCTGTAATCTGACAGCAACTGACTTGGAGGTTGGGAAAAGAGTAGTTTCTGAATAAATTAAACTTGTGTCATTATTGTGTTTACATAGTGGTATTTTGTCATATTTCTTTTTTAGTGTGTTCCTTGTAAATATCATGAGTTATTTCATCTGCATATTATTTTTTCCTACTGTCTTGTAAATATAATTTGACACATGCATGAATTCAGAAACTGAAAATAGTGCCCAAATTTTTACTGCTTACCAATTTTTTTTGGTTGAATCTTACTAATTCTGCATTAGTTTTCCACATGCTAATGTTCCCTAAGAGACCTCTAAAAGAAATAAAAAATAAAGCTATTTTTAGTTCCTATGCAGTTCAATCAGTCTCATACTCATGGAAGTGATTTCAAGGCAGAGTAGAATTACACAAGTCAAGTTTCAAACAACTAACTGGTGCTGTGTTAGCACTTTAACCAGTGTAGCTGCAGCTTAGCAAGAACTAGTTAGCCAGTTTTTGTGGCTGCAAAGTAGATCATAGCTTGAGGTAAAGGTAGTATTCCTTTTAAAATCAACAGGAGCTACCAATTTGACTGTTACTATAATGATCCAATGACCCCCTGTTACTTCTCTATTCTGAGCTGGCAAGAAGTCCATGAAGTCTTTTCCTGCTGTGGTGAACAGCACAGACTGAAATACAGGTCTTTGCATGTGTGGAGGAGGCATTCAAGAAAACAGACTCTGGAAGTAGTACAGAGAAATACATAGGTTCTACTAAATGATGATGTGTCAGTAAAACCCCAGAACATTAGTCATAACTTCCCCATGTTTTCTGCAACAGTTTCTTTCCGTTGTTCTTAGTCCGGTTTAAGTACATGCCTTGTGCCGATACAAGAGGATGACCCTCAAGTATTGTCACTTCTTGTAACTAAGTATTCTATGTGAATCTGTATTTAAAGAAAGTTTGTAAACAAGAAATTGTGCCCAACCTCATGAGAGCTATTCAAAAGTGTGTATTATTGTTATGGTTAAAATCAAAACTTTCTGCCTTTCCCAGTTTCAAAGAAAATTCTTTTTTTGTACATTTGTGCAACACGTGTTCATTTTCTTCTGATGATACAGAAGATGGTACTTTTTTACACAGATGTAACAAATAACATTACAGCTGCTCTTTATTTGATCTTCTAAAGAGACAAAGATGTGCAAGGATTCTGCCTGCTCCCTCTTTTCCACCGTGTCATCTGTTGTTTGGGAAAGAGTCCTAATTTGCAGCAGATACAAAACTATTTGTCGAGTTGCAGGTTTGCCAAAAATAAATGAAACCATTAATTACTACATTTTTTGAGCAGCTGTTAATGGATCGGGATAAGAAAACTGTACATTAGACTACTGGTTAATTACAAGAACTGTAATTGTTTAATGTGGCTTTTGTGCAATGAAATTACAGTACCAGAGGAGGTAAATTCAGACAGGTTTTGAAAATTATACACAAAGATGTGCACTTACTTACACTGCAGTAAAGCAAAGGAATGCATGGCTGTTTTACCAGGTGATTCACTTCTGTCATCACATGATCACATATTCTTAACAAAAATACGTTAAAAGAAAATATTTAAACATGCCTTTTAATTCAAGTGTAAGATTATTAAAGGTAGTAAGTTAATGTCTTGTAACCCCAGAGCTAATAATGCAGGAGATTCAGATATAACATTAAAATCCAAATGTGTTTACATCATTAGAAATTAACAACTAAGCAGTTTTATCTCCTCTTTGGAGTGCCATGAAGCAGTAACTGTACTGTTATGATTGGTGCTTAATAATATTTGCAGTTCCAGATTAAATTATGTGAATGTTTGAGGACACATTGCTTTCCTCCCTTGCCGTCACCCTCAGGGACAACATTATTCCATCAGTTTGGTATTTTTTCTCCCTAGGAAGGATAAAAGATGGTGCTGTTTTGGGAGAGGGCAATTCCTGATTGAATTTTCTTTACTGTGGCCTTATTTTTAAGGTCCTGAGAAGATTTTCACTTGGGAGAAGAGGACAGGGCAATGACAGTTTGATTGTTGTTTCAAAATGTAGGTAGTATGCGATGCTTTGATTTTAGAGAAATCTTCAAGCCTCAGTAGTGGTTCAGGGAGTAGTATCTATTGAGTAAATGACGATTAGTCATGAAATGTCTTAAAAGTATCACCTTTTATCTTTCATAATGAGAACTTTTGCAAAAGCAGCAGAAATTTCAAACTGTGTTCTCTTTTGAAAGTATGTTTTTTCCATGTGATCTGAACAGTTTCTTTGCATCTTTAGTGCAAAATTAATTAAGTACAAAACCACAAGCTGAGTTTTGATATTCTTGCACTAAAATCTATTATACTTTATACTAATGTACATAAACAAGCTGCTAAATAATACTGAAAATTTGTCATTCAAAACTGAATTCCAGGTGCACACAAGTATGTTAACTAACAAGAAGTTAGTTTTTCCTGATTTTAAAAAATATATATTGCAAAAAATCAGATAACCTGTGGAAATTATGTACCTCTGGATCCTCCTGGTGTACTATCTGGATTCATTTTCTTTCCTCTGAATGAAGTGGTAGCAAATTTCTCACTTTCAAGTACCCAAATTTTAGCACATGATATGCTTGTTTCTCTCACTCTCTTTTTACTCAAGTTTGTGCTCCACAGCTCAAGCTTTCCTTGTCTCAGCTTACCTGTTAAAATACTAAAGGGCATAATGATAAAGTTAATTTGAAGACCCTTCCTGCTGTGTAAGTTCTGAGCAGGAGCTGTGCACAGTGACTTGCACTGTAGTTCCACAACCTGTTTAACCTGTGGTTAAGTAGCACTGCCATCCGAGGAGGTTGTTTTTCAGTCTGGTTTTCCACCACTCGTTTGTCCCATCATCTCCCGCACCATGGGAAATTTGGTTTTGTCTCTGTGATTCACCACAGAGGCACATGAAAGCTGGATATCATAAGGATAAGGATGAATAGCCATGCATGAAGGAAGGGTGGGTTTACTTCTTTCTGGTTTTATTGCACATTAAACTGTTTCTACAGTTTTTACATGGAGTTCCTACCAATCTCAAAAGGATCCCTGAATCTCATATATGTAAATCAGTATCCCCTGATGCATGTTCACTACAATTTTGAGGCATAGGCACTCTGAATTCTACTCAAACTATGATTTTGTGTAAGGAGACAAAGTTTAGAAGAAAATTTGGATAGTTTCTTTCAAATTACATTTTTTTCTTCATTGATAGTTTGAAACTGTAAGAATACATTTTATTCAGTCTAGAAACTAACACTCCATAACTGTCCTACACCAAAGGAAGCAAATGACACAGATTTTTGAATTTTGTACTTATTTTTACCGTTCTCCAGTTACTTTATATATGTATTTTTAGAAGTGTTGTCATCACTAATTACTAAGAAAAAGCAGAAGAAGTGAAGCTTTTGCTATTAAAGAATTTAGAAACTGAAAAGGACAAAAAAAACCTGTCAGTGTTCCCTTAACTTTCTATTAGCTGCTCTCCTTTGCTATTAGAAAGTCAAATTTTGCATTTACACTGCACATTTAATCCTCTTCTACTCAGTGGTGTTGCATGACAGTTACTGAGGCAAATGGGTGCAGAGTGTTAGGAAACATAGTTTGCTTAACTTTCTGTCTCAGCTTTAGGTTTTTTTCTTCCCTCATCCCAACTTGCATACAATAATGTATTTGTTTATCAGAATTATAAGTGTGCTGTCTTGGCCAGACAATGACATAGTTGAAAGAATTGTTTCTTTGGTGTAGTATTAAAAATAGGGAAATGAAAGGGACTGAGGAGAATGATGCTGGGGTCCAACTGCAGAACTGTTGCTTTCTTGGAACCAATTGGAAAGTTGTAATTGGACTGACCGATGGTTGTAATATGACAAAAAGTTTTTGGAACACTGGTCCAGATCAAAGTCCGAATGGCTGATTAAAAATCATTACATTGTGCTATTAGCTGAAGTATTGGTCTCTTACAGTGGACCAAATTCATCCCAGATGGCCATGTTTGTTCACTTTCCCAGGGCAGAGGGGAAGAAAGAAATAGGCTTCCAGGTTGTGTTGAGTGCTTCCAAAATGATAAGGCATTTTCTTTCTTCCATTTTGAGCTACTATATTAAATATTTGGAGTCTTAGTGTTGTTTCTTGTCCTGTATCTGTTTTCAAAGTAAAAGAGTTTGAAGATATCACTAATGTTAGCAAAAGTCTTTTCAACAAAATGCATAGGTCCCATACTGAGTTTATTTAGTGAATATCGTAGGTAAAAAAATATTTATCAAAAAATATCTGGAAGGAATAGTGTAGCTGAGTAAACTATGAAGTCCTTCCATTAAAGTATCTGTTCAAGTATCTGTCCATGTTTAGTGTTGAAGTTATAAAGGTATTTTCCAGATCACTTCAGAGCTGGATTGGAGTCCATATCTGGAATATCAACAGTGTCGCTGCAAGATGAACGAGAAACTAAAGAATATTTCCTTTAGAATTTGCAAAACAATATTGTCCTGTAACAGGATGGTATTCTATTACTGTGAGCTATTTGCAGACTGCATTTCACCATTGCATGAACCTGAGCATTGTTTTTATCAGATGTTGCTTGACACTAAGCAATAATGGAATTTGCTGTCAAAAATATTAATAAATATTCTGAATATGAAATTTATATTCTGAATTAATATAAATACTAATTTCCTCTCTTGAAAATGTGAAGTAATGTTGAAGAAAACAGAAGGTTTTAGCTATTTAATTTTTGGCAGAAGTGGATTTTTGGGGTTTATTTCCTCAGTGTTCCTTCGTGACTTGTTTGTACACCAAGATATTGGTTTGGATTTGCCTTTGTGTAATTCATATACTTTTGATCAATTCCAACTCATGCCCAATTATATTACACTAAATTAACATAATTCAACAGATGTTGATATTTAAATGTTTTCTGGCATTCACATCTTGGACAGCTGTCTTAGAGCTTGGGGAAAAGGCAAACATTTAGAGTTAAATGCTGAACATATGCTTAAATTACTAATTAGAACCAAGAAAAAACAATGCATTATCCTTTCTGAGGGCAGTAGGCCTCTACTACAGAACTAATTTTTTTAGGAACTCATTTCACAAGTAAAGTGCAAAAGTGACTTGAAATTGGGTGTCTAAACAAACATAGGGATGTAAGTTTTTATTTTCCATCATGTGTGCTAAAATTATGCCAGTGTGGGGTCGAATGTGTTGATTTGTAGAGTTCAGTTAATTTTGGATAAGTACTGTGTTTGACTGACAAAAGTGCTGAGAAAGATGACAGAAAGGAATGTATTAGGATATAGTATTAAGTGATGAGGTAATCTGATGGGGCTAGGGGAAGATCATATTCTAGTCATAATAGGATTGCACTAGGACTTTCAGTAATTCAGATATATCACCCTTATGCTTGAAGTTATGTTGTGAACAGATTGGCTTTGTATGAAAGGAGTTTGATAGAGTTGTGTGCATTTATCACATCTGTTTAAGATGTAATAAAAGGAAAATAAAGTGTATAGCACTTCTGGTTAATGTAATGGTTTTTGCACTTGTGGAGGTAGATGAAGCAATCTGTTACAGAGATGATGTCATTCTTTAGACAAGTTTGAAGAAAAGCTTTCCTGTTTGTAAAGGATGAGGAGGAATCAAGTGTGGAACTGATTTCACCTGGATGGTGTAGGAGAAAAGGGACACCAAGAAAAAAGCAAGGGAGCCAAAGATGCCTTCTGTATTAGAAGGGACAAGGAACAATCCTGCTCTGATAGTCCATGGGGCACTTGCATTGCATGTTACCCTACTCTGGGCATTCAAATAGACACCAGGGGCTGCATTCATGTTTTGGCCAAGCTCTGTACCACAAAGGAAGGAGGATATCTCTCCTTATAAATTCCTTATACATTGTCCTTCATATGTTTTTCCTCAAAAACAAGCATGTCTTGCATATTTCAGTGTAATATTAAGACATCACCATGGATCTTTGCAGTGGTTATATTGATATATGGTCCAGAGGCAAAGATTAAGTATTTGTTATACCTAGATAATACAAAATAGTCAGTCCAAATTTACAGCACCAAGTGCCTGGTACATGTATTGGCCATGATACCTTTTAAGTCCATACTTTTAGCAACTGAGTCAAATGAACGTGTAGAATTTTATGCTCATCTTATTTAATCAACTAAAATTTACAGTATGTGTAGAAAGACAAATATAGGTTTTTAATGGTGTTTACCTCTAAGCTTATCATAAACTTTTCCATGGACTCTGATGCCCTCGAAGCCATTGTCTGCTACTTGTGGTAATTTAGGAATGTGCAGTAAGAATTGAAGTTCATCTAAACTCCCTTATTTAAGCAGTGCTAATGGATGCAGTTCCATTGACCACCAGATACAGCACTGTCTGCATTTGAATCCATGTAGGAAATGAAACAGACTATACTACAGATCCATTCTGTGTAAGGATATGAGAATCATTTATGTGATTTTTTTTGTGTGTGTGTGTAAAAGGTATTTAAATAATGGGAAGTTTTCTCAGATTATTCTTTGACTTTTATAAATGTGTTCCACACATTCCATTTTTTTAGCCATTTTGTTGGCTTGCTTCTCTGCTCCACAACTGAGTTCTGTTTTTTCGTTTTTAACTGCTGCAGTGAGCATTGTTTCACACACTCCCTGCTCTTTTCAGTTTATAAGAAATTGTCCAGTAATTTCTAAGTGAGATGTGTTCCTCACTGGATTATCTCTCCAGTCATATCCATATGAATATCTATTTTCTGTCTATATTTTAAGACTGAGAACTGACAGTTTCTGTTAGATTTCTCCTTCTGAATAATTCTCTGAAGTCCCTTCTAAAATGCAAACCAGTCAACCTTTGCTGTATTGTGATCTCTCACAAAAGAAGTTCACCTATAAACTTTTATCAAGCCTCTCCATGAGCTGAAGCATTCAGCAGTGATAAACTGGCAGAGTTCTACAGCCATCTGCAGGAATGCATTGATGCTGTGACAGAATGTGGTGTCACTATTTACTGTGTGTTTATTCCTCAGGTGTGAGAGATGTTAATTAGAATATAGTGGGTAGGCAAGTGATGATCATTACCAATTCATCAAATTATGGTATAGAAATCAGTCTTCTTGAAAACATTGCATCATAATAACATGCTGCTTCGAATTTTCAAAGTTAGAGTACAAACATTTGATAAATACTATTAAACAAAAAACACAGTCTTCCACACCTGCCTTCGTTAGTAATCAATGCTGTTACACATTTTTGACACAAGCAGAGCATCAAAGCATCACCTCCATTACTTGCAACTAATCTTAGGAATATTGTAGTGTCATCTAGTAAGTGGTTTGAAAATAAATATACTAAGGGACAAAATCAAAATTAAGTTTGTCTTCAGTGGTGGTCTAATCATCAGCAGAATTACAGTGCACCAATAATAACAACTGCATTGGTGTCAGATGAAGACATGCATCTTGCAGGGCAAGTGACAGCTATTAACAGTAGCCAGACAAAGTAAAGTGATCAACAGACTTGTTGTTACAATGACACATGAAATCAGCATACAAATATTTTGTGTTTAATACACAAGTACCCAGAATTCACCCCAAGGAGATGACAGTCTGACTGGTTTTGACTTGTATCAGTGCCTGTGAAGCTACTGGCTCTATAAAGATTGCACCCGTCTGAAGAGACTGTGCAACAGTTACTGCATTTGAATAGGGTCCTTTAATCTTGGATGAGAGGAGATTGTGGGGTTTATATTTTGGTGGAGAGTTGAAGTTTTGTTTTGTTTTTTTTACACCTGGGATGATAGTGATTACAGAAGCATGTAAAACCAGAGCTAGAACACACATTTAGGAGTTCCTAGTGTTCTACAGCCATTTTATTGTATTTTTCTTTTCAGTAACTGGACTGGTGAACTTTGAACTGCAGTACTGGTAAAGGTGATAAATACTAGTGAAAGGGTGAAGAACCACTTTGGGTCCTCAGGTGCTCAGATGATGGACTGCATTTAAATCAGCACAGCTGTAGGTTCCCCCACAGAACAAGGTGGTTATTTGGAAAGTATAACCAAATAGTCCATGGACTTCAAAGGTCAGAGTAGATAAAAATCTGACATGGCCTTTTAAAAATGTCTTGGAGAGGTCAATATGAATAACTGCTGAAAAGGCTCTCATCAGAAGTATTTGCTTATTGAGCTATGAAAATTACAGAAAAAGAGACTGTGTTGTGTAGACATGGATATAAATGTTTGGGGACCTTAAAGAGACAATTCTAGGCACATTACCATAGTAAAGGAAATTATCTTACAAAAAAAATTGTAGACTGCAACTCTTTAAGGAGGAAATAACATTTCTGTCAGAATGAATGCTTCACAAAAATACATAGTGAAAATGTTTGTGAATTACTTCACATGTCGTTGCTTCTGTACGAGTGTTTGCTGCCTCAAATCTAGTTTTGTTTATTTCAGTCAATTTTATTTATTATGTCAATAGTTTTTTTGTGATTGCTGCCTTCCCAGTCTGTCTTCATTTTTGAGACTTTTATTTACCGTGTAGAAAGGAGACTCTAAACACTGTGTGCAAGATGAAAAATGAATAAAAATTGACAGCGGCTTTTCCAATGTTTTGTTTAATATGTTGAAGCATGACACAACAACAACAACAACAACAAAAATTCTTGGCATGCCAGTGTAAGTTCACACCAGCCTGGCTTTTGCAGCCCTCTTATTTCCCTCTGCCACAACTTTGCCGCTGCTGTGACACTTGCAGGCCTGCTCGGCCGTGGTGCAGCTGATGCCCTGTCCATGCTCATATTTTTCTTATTGACAGTGAGTGTTCTTGCCAAACGCCAGGGACCATAGTCACATCTGTTTGTCTCCCAAGCTTGTCTGAGGCTGCTTGGGAACACTTTTTATCCAGAGGGCAGCTTTAACTAGGCCTAATACTCTGAAAAGCCTCTATTTGTAAATGCATACAATGAGGCGACAAGTTCCTGTTGTCTTTCCTTAAAAATTATTCCATTTGACACTGCTTGCTCCAGTCCCTGTCACCAGCACGTCAAAAGCCAGGTTTTCAGGCAAGGTGGTCTTAACAAGTTTTATTTTTTCCCCTAATAAAATGCCTAACTTCCCTCCAGAACCCTATTTATAAATGATAGCTGGAAGCAAACTAGGGGTAAGTACAGACAAGTCAGGCAAATAGCTTTCTTCCTTTCTGTAATCCGTGCTCTTCTGATTTAATGCGAAGAAACATAATGCTGAACTTAGCCTGATTGAGGGTCAGAGTTCTCCCTACTTTATAATACCCCCATTATGGGCATTTCAGAATGTACTGTGCAGCTTCAGAATACGGCTTCTTTTTGTCTAACCTGCCAGTTCCAGAGCAGTAACAGTTCTTGTCTGATCCACTTATAAATAAATAAATAAATAAGAGCTTTTTGTTTTGCTGTGATCTACATTGGCAGTGTGTATCAAATGTTAAGCCCTGGCGAAGGCAAGTGCCGCTTTATAGTCACGAGTTAGCTGAACATTCGATGGTAGTGGCCATAAAACTGGGTTTGACAAAGCTTAATTGGTGCTCTAGCATATTGTTATTTATTTGTGGTGTACAGAATTTTTGACGGCAACAAAGAAATACCCACTCTCACCTTGGCTGGCAATCGGGTTGTTGTGCTCAGCAAAGGCAGTGATTCATTTATGCTGAAGGAACAAGGCTGCCTTTCAGACGTTCATTGATTTTAAATTAAAAAGTAACTGCTATGTTCTACATGAAGGGTGACAACAATAACAAAGTAGTCCTTACTTAGTGTTATTTGTTGCAACTCCATTCAATGTGCCTGGAGGAAAAGTGGGGAGACCCCAGAACCATAATCTTACAGATCAATAATCTAGATATCTCAATGTAGTGTAACAGATAATCAATTCTGGTAAAATAACTCAAATGCTGCTCACTGTTACTAGTGTGGCTCAGGTCCTCAGGTTCAATTGCCTGACTTTATTAATTTTTATCTTTCATCCTACTTGTATTCCTGGACGCTTTCTCCCTTTTTCATTCAGAAAATGAGAGTTGCACACTATAGAACATATAATTTATCACACAACTTGTTCTACGTGTTTGATATCAATCTGAAATACTTATCTATTTATGATCAAACATCTCAAGCATTTTTAATCTAATAATTGTATCCCCATATTGTATTTAAATATTAATTTTCTTTATCATACAATGAGTTATGAAAGGGTTGCATGTCTTGATTTTCAATTTGGAAATGAAAATTATTACCCTGTTAATATACTATTTCAGCTGGGTTCAGTTTCTGGATGTTAAAGTAGGATACAATTTCAGCTTAAAATTGCAAGGAAAACATCTGTCTTAAACACTGAAAAATGAGTGTTGAAATAGGGGTTCACTAGGTGAAGCTAAAGTGCACTTCTCTGACTTTCTTGGAATATTTTATTGCTTAAATACAAGCACTGTGGTATTTGTTAATCTGTTGCAACTTTTTAGAAGAAATGTGCAGAGAATTGTACATTGTCATCTTATTCATCAAAGTACTGTTGTCAGTCTTTTACATTATTGAGCAGATCTGAGGTCTCTCAACATTATATGACCATTTGTTATTCATTTAGAAGCAGCACAGCTTTAAAAAGTTTATACATGCAGTAAAGGGTAAACCATATATCCACACTGAAACCAGATCCCATGAGTGACAATGTTACTATGCTACGGTAGATTGTCAGATGCAATTTTCAGCTTGTAATTTTGTCAAAATTCACTGTACTTCTGTGGTAAGAAACACAGTTCTCAGTAACAGTTATGGAGACATATTAAAATTGTGCAGTTCAGAAGTCACTGCATTTCCCCCCCTTCTGTTCTAGTTCTTTCAAAAAATAAATGTTGGCTACATATATTCAATTCTGCAGGCACTGTACATTACTCTAAGAAAAATAGTAACTATAATTGTCCTTTTAGATTCTATTCCAAAATTCATCATTTGAAAATTCAAAATTTGCCCTACTCTGTGGTACATGACTTGGAATAGCTGTCTTTAATGCAGTAGGATTTGCTTGTTTGGCATCCTCTGTAGCTCCACCAATTTTCCAGTCTCAAGTGTAAGCGTGTAATTGTTTAAGGAGTCTACCAGGTACTGTGCTTCCATGGTATTCTCACAACTTTCCAGTGAATTAGAAAAAGATAAATTCCCATGCTACAAGTTTATTTCATGCACATTTGAAGACTTTACTGTTTCATGTTTTCTCATTCATTCTTCATATTACCTTTAAAAAAATTGCTAATATTTTCCATGTAATAAATGCTACTCTGACAGTCAAACATTACCAACCAACCTACAAACAATATTGTGATCTCTTTAGATAATTAATCTTAGTTATTTTCCTGTCAGGAGCAACAGTGTTTTTGTTTATGTTGAGCTAGAAAGATTGCCAGTTTTGAAAATTAAAAAGCATTCCCTTTATATTTATATTTATTCATTCCAGTAACAATTTATGATGCTGCATTTAGATACTGAGTGCTTGTCAACAAACATAATTATATTTCGATATAAACAAGAGTGGTGGCTTGACTGTGCAGCTTCATCTTGGTTGAGAATGTTTTGATACAGGTTCAAATTACAAGCTGTGTATTTATGTGGCATTTTTCTTCCTTTGTTAATAATTTTGTCCTATAATTACTTGCAGGCAAACCAGTGTACATTTGGGATCATTGTGCATGGGAGACATCAAGCGGAGAAGGAAAGCTGCTCCCCTGCCAGGACCCACAGGTAACCAATTTCCCTGGGACAGAGCACAGACCACAAGATGTTAAATCTCTAAATACAAAGCAGTAGGTCAGTGACCTGGGAAAATGCTTGATAAATTCAGTAACTTCCCATATAACTTCAAAAATGTTCCGTCCTTATTTATTAATAGATATTAAGAAATAAATAGGCTCTCTTCATTCTCCCTCTAACATTTCCAATTTCCAGTCCTTTGTAGCACAGGACTTCTTTAAAGAGAATAAATCTTTCTTCATATACTGAGACAGCAAAGATTACTGCTTATGTCTCTTCAAGCATTACAAGGAAGGAGGCATGAGGTATCTTTTTTCTGTATGGAACACATACAAATGCTCTAAATACCCTGCACAATAAAAATAGGATATGAATGCTTGGGCAAACAATTGAAAATGTGGTGATAAGGCTGTAAAATACAACTTCAAAATTAGTGCTGTAGATTAAACAGGAAGCATTTGCAAGCACATTTCTGAAAGATTTTTACAGATGCAAGGTCACAACCATTGGATGCATTTTCCTGATGTCACAGCTGTGAAATGACTTTTTCAATACTTCGAAGTGATTTATAGGACTCTCATTAGTTTGTTGTATTAATTACATATGTACATGCTGGAAGGATTAGGTTGTCTGTGTGTCCATGTGAGACTTTTTATATATTGCTAATGCAGACGTCTGGCTTGCATGTCCTAGTGATATAAATTACTATAGCAACATTTGCAACACATAGAATTCTTCAAATATACTTTGAGTAGATGTCTTTAGAGAAGCCTAATATTTGTATTCCTACTGAATTCCCTCTCCTGAAACTTCTTCGCTTCAAACCTCAGTGGCAGAAACAGACCAGGAATAATATTAAAAATGTTGTAAAGGCACCTTAGTGGCAGCAGTATTAAAAAAAGTGAATCTATGGGTCAGCTTCTAAGACTCTGAACATATGTGAAGTGAGAAAGAAAAATACTTAATGGCTGAAGAGAGAATAATATAATTATTTCTACAAGGTGATTTTCACTTCACAACTTTCAAGTGCTAGAGGATGTCATTTTATACTGAGAGAGTATCAAGTATCATGAAATTAATTTTATTATTCATTTTACCTTGGGCTTTCAGCATTCAGAATTTTATTTTACAAGCCAACTCCTCTGCATAACTTTGCAAAGCCAATATTTTGATACTAAGGCAAATATGTGGTCATTCAATGTTATGTATCCATACAGTCACAACTTTAGAGATAGTTCTGCCCCAGAGTTTGCCTTTATGTGAAGAATAACAGAGAGAACTGGTCGATAAAGGTATATCATACAGGATACTTTTTGACTAATGTGCCTTTTTTTTTTTTTCCAAGGTAATCTTTTCAATTTTGTTCTAGGCAGGAGGATTGAGATTGTGGTGTCATAAAAGGATTTTTTCTACATTTCACCATTGTGAATTTTTAAGCAAATAGAAACTTCTGTAAACTTTGAGTAACCTTGATATATGTATAGGCAATGTATCACATTCTAGAGATTATTATCGTTTTCTCAAAAAGTAACCTTCCTACAACTAAATTATTGTTTATCCAACACAGACCTTGTTTTTTTGTCAGTGCTTATATCATTTTATGAAAGAAACAGGGTTTCCTTTTAGTATGAATGTACTTTTGGAAATTCGAATTAAAATGAAAGATCACTTATTGATTGTTTTTCTTTCAATAGTTTCAGTTAACTGAAATGTAGGAATAGAATGACTAGATTTTCTGTTGAAGAATTTGTGGACTTTTTTTGAAAGAAAGGACAAAAATTATTTAAATGAACAGAAGTTGGAAATTAGAAAAGCATTCTCCTAATAGTTGTCCATATTTAACATCACAGTGAAACCTGAAAGGCTGTCTGTAAATGATTCATTAACTGCAAGTGTTTTCTTGAGCTGTATGGGCTGCAATTTAGCAAAGTTTCGCCTAATATGAGCCAATGTGTTGATAACAGTACTTTTGAAATTCTCATCTGCATTTGAAAAAAATTACATTGGTGAATTAATTCTTGTAGCAATATGAACAGTGTTGGAAATGGTCATTTATATATTTATATATTTAACTTCAGCAGTCCTGATGAGAATGACTGGTGATCCTGATGAGGTATCGAAACATGTTTCCTGGTTTTGAGTCTCACAAGGGTAGCACCTGCTACTTTCAGACACCTTATAAAGCCATAGACTTCTGTAGCGAGCAGTGTGATTGGTTAAACATTTATTAATTGTGACAAGAACACACAATTTATTTCAGTACTCCAGCTTATTTACTGCTCTTTCACCTTTGTATTTTGTATTGAAAAAGTAAAATGAATATTGATAGAGTTAGATATTGATTTCTAAATTTATAGCCTGTTCTCAGCCTGCAGTCAAAGTCACATACCAATAGGCTTGTTTATATTAGTAACAAAGGATGTAGCTTTACTTGTGCAGCCTTGAAAAACTGTTGAAGCAAGAAAGTTTGAGCAGCACAGAACATTTTATATTTTTTTTAATCATCATTTGTAAAGGTGAACAAAAAATGTGTTCTAAAGAAAGGAAGAAAATGGGAGACAATATAGGTATGGATGATTAGGAGCTGACAGTACTGATATTGGAGTGTCATACTCTGTCTCTTTTACTAGGATAAATTTTCTATTTTGTGGATGTTTGATGTATCCCATCTGCGTATTATTGAACCTACATAGTTAATTATTCAACTAAAAAATTGTACAAGTAAAAATTGTTTACTTCCTACAATTTAAGAATTAGGTGTTGGACATTTTAAGTAATTTTTTGCACGACTTCTTCCATGAAACCAGTATTATTTCAGTGATTCTATTCACATGTTGGACTGCGTCATTCTCAGTGACCTTATGCACCCTCCAGCAACCTGAGTGGCTATTTCATATGACACCTTGATACATTTCACTGCAGCAATACAGGACTCTCAAGTTTTTATAAAAACCCCTTAGACAAACTAATCCATTGTCGTGGAAATAACCCTACCAAAACTGAGTCTAGTTTAACGTAAATAATAGCAATATAGCAACAACAGCAAAATAATTTTTATGCAAAAGAAAGGACATTCTTTGCAAAGTATTGTTATTACGTGAAACACATGCCTTGCGAATATTGACAGCATTTTCAATCTTAGGTTATCTAGTTGAAGTCTTATATCAAAGCAGTAGGTGCTACAGAATTTTAGATGCCATACACTGAATATGCATTTATCTCAGTTCCTTTCCAGTTGACTGTTGTCTTCTCTACAAGCTTCTTTTATTTATCATCTCAAGTTAAATCCCTGATATCCTTTAGATTTTACTTTTTTTAAATTACTAAGTCTTAAATGTTTGAAGAAAATCTGTTTAACATCTGTGGAATGCTAATAAGTTAGAGATCCTCAAAAGTGTGATTCAGAACCAAAAAAAAGTTAATTTTTACTTGTATGCCTTGCAAATAGCTGTTTATTTCTATTTCAAAACATTCTTTTTACTCTGATGTCACATAACATGGTTTACAGTTCAGAGCAGTGTTGAAAACCTGCAAAAACCAATTATAAAAAAGACAAAGCTATTTTCTACTTAAAATATAGAAAATGTGCATATAAAATAGATAAATTACTGTGCATGTTATGGGCACTTAAATATTTACATTTTGCAAAAGCAAATTTCAGATGTCATTCTCTTTGTCTAGTTGCCATGTTGCATGTGCATGCTGCACTTCAGGCTGGTACTGATTGAAATGACCAAGTTAAAAGTCTCATTTTAAAGAATGTGTTTTAATGAAAAATATGACAGATTCTTAATTACAGCAGAAATACTGAGCCCTGCTATAATGCCATCATGACTCACTTTAACAAGGTAATCAAAAGGGTACATGTTTTCATTCCTTTTTAAAAATTGCCAGTGAAACAGCTAAGCAAACTATTTTGCTGATGCTTAATATGTCAGTGATTAAAAATCAGACCTGAATATCTGCAGTACGAAAATGATGATTTGAAAAAGATTGTGATTACAGTGTGATAACAGAGGTGGCTGAGGCTAAGTTTGTGGTGAAGGTCAACTTAGTGGAATAGTTGCAGAGGAAAGGTAGACTTTTGGGTACTTGGATAAACTGGACATAAATTTCCAAAACTCTAGACAGACTGTTACATGCCTACTTTCTTTTTAGCTTGATTCACTGCTTTTTCTCTCTATTAAATGTACAGCTCCATAGGCAGAAATCCCTTGTCACAGGGCAATCCAACATTGGCGTGTGTTGTGAACACCTTCCCATACTGCATTTTGCCATTTCTTATCCTTACTGGAATACACATCATGCCTGCTTGATACAGGTTATCTAGCCTAGGGACACACATTTGTCTTTGGTTGGTTTCTTCAGCAGATTTAATTTTAGAGACCTTTTTCTGCTTCTTTGTTTCTTCTACCATATTGTCTGACTAAATTAGTTCAAAAATTGAAAGAATTGCAGAGTACCATCCAGTACTGGAAACTGCTGTCCCTTTGGAGCAAAAGGCTTTTCGTGTTGAGCTTGAGGTGACTGGTTCGGGCAGGTCCTCTTACATACAAACACCAGAATAACAAAATAACAAAGAAAGTTCATTAACGAACATCAAAAGACCCACAATGTAACAAGATCCAAGCTTATAATGAAAAATTCCTAATGGTTTTGTTGTGATCCAGAGATAAGACTATATTCTACAAGACGGTATGAACAGCCAGTATAAAGTCAAGAGTCATTCAGGTTGATAGAAGACGTCTGTACCTGTCTTTTTTTAGGTGCTGTTGTCTTCTGAAATGTTGAAGCTTCAAAAACAAATCCCCAAATTACTCTGGGAGTCTTTCCTAAGATAGCTGTTTCTGATTGTGGAAAGCATTCAAGTTGCTTCCAGGGAAGCTGAACTTTATGGTACTGAGAGATCCCTTCCAACTTGAGATATTCTGTGATTCTATGGATCTTTTTGACTTCCCTATGAAGCACCATAAACCAGTTTAACAGAGAACATCAACAATGAGAGCATCCTTAATACAGAGTAAATTTCTGGGGAAAAAAAGGCTAAAGCAGTCATTTTTTTTCAAGTTCCAAAGGTATGTCTCATTACACATTTTTACCCTTGAGAATAGCTTTGAATGAAACATTGATGTTTCAGCAGGGAGACTCATCATCAAGGGTGGTAGATATGTGCTCTGCAAGTTCTGCACATTCTCTGCCAGATATCATCATAAAACAGTTCCTCACAGAGGGGAGCCACCTCCATTTCATTTGTAGTTTGTTAGAATCATCACCTTGGGCTCATGTACATGTAGTTTTCCTAGAGCTCAACCAGTAAGTAGAAGTATCTGATATTTTTGCCAGGTTGGTAGACTTCTGTTAACCACAGGTGGTTTGGGAGTTGAAATGTACAAGGGGGAAATACGTATAGTTTTTCCTTCTTATTCCAGCTCTCCACAATAGCTTCTCAGTTGATGGTGAAGAGTTTTTCTTTCTCCTGAGGGAATAGAGAGCACTACTGCAAATAGTCCCTGGTATAGATTATGCAAAACTCACTTTTCTTAAAGGTTTTTCAGCATATAATTTACTTTTTGAATAAAGAAGGATGTCTGTGCATAAACCTGATAGCTTTATGCAGAAGGTTTTTGGCACTTCAGAGGAATAAAAACAACTGTTTAAGATGTGAGAAAATGAAATTCGTTGATCAGGTTTCCAGTGCAGTCAAATTTGGATTTCTGTTTTCTCTTTTCTGTACAACCTTTGCAGTTGGTGGAAAAGTTTTTGATAAAATCTGTTGTACATACTTGTCATACTCTGGATTTCACAAAGAAAATTTTTGCTTTGGATTTCCACTACAATGAGAGGAAATTTGGATTTATTGATTATAAGAGTTTACCTTTCAACCTGTGTACTGACACTGCCACTGCTGATATAATAACTAAGACTCATGTTCTGATGCCTTCATCACTGACAGAGGGATCACAGTGTGTATTGTTTGCGTAAATAAGTAGGCAAATACTTAATCCATAGTACAAACTATGCAGATATATTTGCCTAGTATTAATTAATCTTAATTTTTAAATTAAGATGATTTAATGGAAGAGAATGCGCCAACCACACAGACACAGAACAAGCAATAGAAGTGGAACTTCACATCCAGTATTCTGCCAATCCATCCCAACTTGAGTTTTGGTCAAATAGAGTTATAGCAATGTGCATAGTCCTAATATCAGTTTAATCCTCAATCATTCTGCTGAAATTCAGAACAACTGTGCTGTCCAGTTTACTCCACAATATTATTGTGATTTAAATCCCTTCCCTGTGGGTTTCAATGTAAGGCTGCAATTCTTTCTATAAAAGCCAGGGAGTGCGTATCAGGTGGGTTCAATTTTGCTGAATTTTGAGGGCTTTGAACAAACGTTTGCATGTTCCTCAGTGGGAATGCTTCTTCCAAAGCGCCCTCCCGTGACAGTGTTTCCATCATCACAGACAAGGCACAAAACTGACCTCCTTTGGACCCAAATGAAAAGACAGTATTGGTTATTCAAGAGATTCCCCTTACAAATGGGTGAATGGGAATCTAATACTAACCAACTCATCCAACTGCTTTTAGTAGTAGTAAAGACTGAATGGGCATGAAGTTAATTCCATGCACAGTGTCGTCCAATGAAGAATGGAGAGAGAAGTGCACCTGCAAATCTAGTTCCAAGTGATCTGTGTTACTGGATAGCCAGTTGTACCTAAAACTCAGTGTCTCAGTTTTCATTGGTGTGTGAATTGATGTTTATACATTCAGGGGAGTTGAAAATTGATTTAAATCTAGAGTCTATGCCATGAGAAAGAGTGCATTTATCCCGTCCACAGTTATGCGACTGTTCTTTTAATACACCTTTCAGTGGGGCAGTAGGAATAAAACTAGGGTAGTGCAGGCATTAACAAAACTCTGCTGTGGATGCTGGGCAAAAATGGAGGTTTCCAGCACCTGCGGAAGTCAAAGCTATGTCCTCTCTGCTATTCTTATCTCTTTGTTAGCAAGCAGACTCACCTGAACTATAATCGTTCTAAGGTTATTCTTTAGACAGTCTTAGGTGAGTGTGAGTGATGTATAAAGTCTGGTATAGCAATGCAGTCTCAAATATTATCTAAATAATTTTCATAGCTGAGTTGTTTTAGGTTTCAGGGCGGGGGGGGGGAGATGTTTTCTTGTTTACATATACAATCACAGTAAACTGAATTTCAAAAACCACTGCAGGTACTGATTTTTAAAATCACTGTATGGCTGTTCACTGTGCTTCTGATGCTGTCTGCACAGTTATCAAAAACAATTTTAAGAATATAAACACCTAGACAGTGTGACTCCCATTTTGCTAGTTAGAGCTGGCATAAAAAGATAGGCAACAGCAGTCTATTATTCTGATTGCATTCCTTGTAAAATTGTCTTGTGTATCAGGATCGGTCCCTACTGTTTTGACCTCATCTGTCTGGTGAGGAGTCAGAAAAGAAAAAGAATAGATGAAATATTAAACGCTATCAGAAAATGAGGGAGAAAGTGCACTAGCTTTTAAAAAGAGAAGCAGCATGTATCGTTTCTCCTTCCATTGGCTGTTTATCCAACATCAATACAACACTTTAGGAGCCAAATTACTAAACAAGCTGCCAATTAGGCTTGCAGTCAGCTGGATAGATTAGTGGCTAAGAGAGGCAGATACAAGATTTTCATCTCTTGAGCCAATTACGCAAGTGAATTACCATCCACAATGCTCCTTGGAAGATTTGAGGTAGAAAGACTGACTCTGCTGTGATAGACATAAGTGAGATCCAGGGTAGGGGGTAAGGGTTAGCAGGCCATGTATTGCAAAAATTACCCAAGCAAAAAAGAGATCTTTCTAGGAAAGGATTTAAAGGATTTAAGGCTGCTGGGAGCGATAGAAGAGGAAATAATAGTTGTGGTATGCTCTGCGAAGGCATTGCTGTTCTGCTCACAAGTCTTAATCATATAAAAGAAAGATGAAAGGGCAAGACTATATTTATGTCCAGTGTCATTTTCTCAGAACTGTTTAAAAACTCGTTTTCTTAACATCAAAAAGAGTTCGGTGCCAGAGATGAAATTACTTCACTATGCCTTCATTTGTTTCTTACAACTAGGGGGGGAAAAAAAGACCAAACCACATTTTCTTAAATAAGGGTTATCTGAGAGACTGAGCCTAGCTGTATTCTGATTTTATTCAGACCAGTATAAACCAAACATGCTTGATGTTAGTCTTATCCAGCAATTGGACCATAGAAATAAATATTGTCACAAGAGTGGTTTATGGGGTCACAGTTCCTTTATTATTCTATAATAAACAATAACTTAAATGGTGAGCTTTGAATTTTTAGAAGCATTTTGCAAATAAAATGGGTCTCTCAGATCAAAACTGTTCATAGGCTCATTTGTTTCCTGCTGACAATGTTGTACACTGGTGTAACATTGTTTCTTAAATATGAAGCAAATTTAAAAGCTGAACTTTTGCAAGCTGCTGTATCCAAAAATGATTAAACAGATGTGGAGCCTGCAGCAGCATTAGACCTCTGATCTGATTTTAGCTTACAGATGGAATTAAATTAATTCATGGCAATCACTGTAAAATCAAGGGTATGGCACTGAATGCTAGTGTACTGTTTAACCAGGACATACCTGTCTCAACAGCTGTTAAAAAAAGATTACATACCTTTATTTTTCATTGAAACCTGCCTTTAATGCCATCATAAATATCACACCAAAATTAAACAAATGTGCTGAGGTTTTTTTCCCCCTTCCCAGTTTTGTCACTTACTACTCATAGGTTTCATATTCCACATGTGTAAGGTCATATGCATAGTGTGTGTAGACCTTGAAGTGTGTGCATTCAAATACATAAAGGTTTGAGAATTGGCCTTTTTTTCTTTTAGTTGGCAGTTTTACAAAGGGAAGAAGCATAAGTGAGGGTATTTTACAGTGCTGTCTTTTCAAAGCAGTTACTGTTCCTCAGTGTTTGCTCCTCACTTGTATAATGGCAGCCACTTTTACACACAGAATATTCATTTGGTAGATCAGGAACCAGTTGTTATGATCACTAACATGTTCATTCTGTAGAGGAGAAAGGAGATTCCTGCAAATTATTAGTGCAGACACTTCCTCATAACTTCTGGAACCCCAGAAAACCTCATACAGCAGTAACCTTAGGAAAATGTATCTCCTTTTTTTTTAATCTGATTTTGCATAGTTATTTTTTGTGGGACAATGCAGTGGGTTGATTTTGCTCTTGCTCCTGGGTGGGTCAAGACTGAACACGTCCCAGAGGTAGCACTGCCGTTTTCAAGGCCACTGTGCTTGGACCATTCTCTCTCTAACAGGCCCTACTGGCTAGTCTAAGAAGTGCCATAGGCATGAATTAAAACCTGAACTTGAAGATGAATATTGCAAGGACAATTACTGCTTTTAATTAGAAAATAAAAGCCCAAAGCCCAAGAATGGGGGTCAGGGGAATAGCACACAGTGTGGCATGATTTTTAAGAGCTCTCTCCCATCATGAAGTCAATCAGCAATGCAAATGTTTTTTGGGGGTTTTTTTCCAGTTTCTGATTGCTCGTGAAGAAGAAGGAAGAGAGCAATACCACTACCCATATTCTTCAGATTCAAGCACAATATGTTGTATTACAGATAAATTTTTCAAATGATGGGTGAAAATTGCAGAAATATAAAGACAGATATAGATAGTATTTACATCAAAGCTGACTATGCTGCTAAAGAATGGCTTATGTATGTTAAATATTTTTCACAATTCAGAAAAGAGCTACCCATATTCATCTAATTTACAAGAAGGAGTAATTAGTCAATTAATAATATAGGCAAGATGAGCGGGGTTTGGTTTTGCATTATTCTACCTGCAATACAAAGCCTCCAAACACAGTGTTTGGACAGTGTACGTTGTTTGGTTGTCTGCCCAAAAGTGGGTTGTGAAGCCAAGTTTATGACAGTTTCTCTTCCTCTTTCCTTTCTTTTTAAATTAATCTGGTGACATACAGGAGTAAAATTGAACTGTTAGGGAGAGCTTCAGCTTTTAACAGGAGATAGAAAAACATGTACAGTGTAGGCAAAAGTTTATACTCTATGTTTTAGAAGTACTTATATGTCTTTAAAAACATTATTCCAATTATCTTGTTACAGGAAAAAAAAATGAACTACTTCAAAAGGTACCAAAAATAGAAACACCAGTTTACTAAATAACATATCAGGGTACAGATTGTTCTTTATTACATCGTCTTTATTAGGTTCTTCTGGCTTTCTTGAGAATTAAAATTCGTGTAGAAAAGTACATCTGTTACAGAAAAAATTCTGTGGGTTTTTCCCCTGAATAGACTAACAAAAAAGCTGTTTATGCTGTGTCAGGCTATGCCTTGCATACTGTTCCAGCAGCATTGCTGCCTTCTCCTAGACAGCATTTATGAATGGTTTAATGTTTCCAGTTCTTAGATGTCATGAAATACACTCTTACGCTTGCTCTTTCCTGCTCAGCAGATCTGTTAGATGTTTCTTCACCCTTAATTGTTTCACAGACATTTACTGAAACGATGCTTCATTTCTTACCATCACTTCTTATAAAAAGTGAACCAAATTACGCTTCCAGGATTTAACCTGTGAGGTTTACCATAACTTTTGTTGAACTGTACCCTTTTTTCTTTCCCTTTTTTTTTTGAGGTAGAAAGTTGCAAAGCAACTGGGAAGGTTGCAAAACCTGTGTTGTGTATGCCAAGCAGTACCAGGGACTCATCTGTATAAAAATTGCCTCTGCCTATGGGGGCCTGAAAAGAAAGGAAATCTTGGACATTGAATTTTGTGCTGGTCAGTTCAAGAGGAACCCTCTCGAGGACTGGAGGCTGCTGACTTAAAAGCCTTTATTATAAGCCTAGCATTAAGTATAGCTTCAAACCAGTATTAAAGGATACCTTACCTCAATGCATTCCCTTTTTTTCTTTGACTCAGGAACTGAGATAGTAAAAAGCTGTCTGCCTTTTATGTACCCAGTGTTTTACTGAATATGAACAGATCTATAGTGGATAATGCTGGAGTACTGTAAATTCATCATCCCACTCATCATGAGGTTTTTAATACGCACCTCTTCTTTTGAATTTCTGTCTGTGAATTTCCACTGTGGGACTTCACTTTTTGTGTGTGTATATTTGATAAATTGCACTTTCAGAAGTTCACTTCAACTTTTCTTGTGTTCTTTAGTTAGCATAATAATAATCCAGATGCTTGTCAATGGTAAATTCTCAACTGAAGGCATTATAGCATCCTACTACAGTATTTTTCAAAAAGTAACAGGTCAGAATAAATAGGTAGATAATTAAACAGATAGTTTTTTAAGTTGGTCGCAGGGAGGAGTTTTTTGGTTCTATTGTCGGAGGGAGGGAGATGTTGAATAATGCTGAAAACAAAATACAGCTGCCCATATGCAGCTGCTTGTGTTCAAAAATGTCATCCCTTTTAGAAATTGTTTGTATGGTGGGATTTGATAAGTTTTAATGCAGATTCATTAAATAAATATCATTTGTATCCCTCCAAGGTAGTTATATATAGGAAGGCTTATCCATGCATCATTTCCAACCTCTGGCTTGAGGAGTTGGATGAAGGGGTAAAAACAGCTTTGTTATTTTGACCTCTCTTTTTTTTTAATTATGCATTCACACGGGGTGGGGCGGGGAAACAACTGTTATTCAAAACACTAACACTTGCAGTGCTGACAATCTTTTCTGTAGTATGTGTGCAGCTTTTCTCAGAGATTTCTATGCTATGGAGAGAAAAGTGTAAACAACACTTAAAAACATTGAAAATACCGAAAGCAAACTTGGATGTGTCAAATCTCACAATGTTCAGTAAAAGAGAAACTGAGTAAAGATATGGCTGAATTTCAGAGTAGTTGTCCATTTGTACTGTTTCTGTAACAGCTCTAACTGTTTAATCAGAACTCCTATATTGGGTTTTCTTGAAGGAGATCTTAAGCATCAATACATATTGCTAAGAATAGAATGATGATCATGTTATTATGATGTGTCTCTGCTTAGTAACTATAGGATTAGAAAGTCAGGTAATCTTGCTGATGTATTGGTAGACTTGTGCAGGTGATTTACGTTCTTTGGGGGCCTGAGGTAACATCCATCGTATGGGAATATAAAAGATCTGTGACAATGCTTGTCATGCTTAAAAAGTGAATGAGCCTTCAAAAAAATTAGAAATAAAGTGTAAGACTATTATTTAGAATCACATGCAGCCAAGAGGTCAACATGTGCAAAGACAGCCTGTTGTAGCAACCTGTTAGATGAATTAGGAGAATAAGAAGGTTTAAAGCTTTATGGGAGATTATCCTGCCCTTCTGCACGTGGCAGGCAGTGCTGATTAATGCTGTGTGTTTCTTTAATCTCAGGGTTTGTAGGAGAAAACACCCAACCAATCCCAGAAAACAACATTGGAAACAGAATGCTTCAGAGTATGGGCTGGACCCCAGGCACGGGCCTTGGACCAGACGGCAAAGGGATAGCAGAGCCCATACGAGCCATCCAGAGACCAAAAGGACTTGGACTTGGGTTTAGCTGACAGAAATGCACTCTGGCTGCCCGAGAAAAGTAAAGCTCAAAAATATTTTAAAAATGCAGAAGAAAAAAAAAAAAAAGGAGAAAATTGCATACATATTATTTGTTGTGATGGGCAAATCCAGTTATTCTTCTCTCAAAGATCACTGAAGTCAATGAGCTTCACCAGCTGCAAGGTACAGCCACAGTGACAGAACTGACATTTGAGTCTAACTTTATAATGGTGCTAAAATGTATAAAAACTACTTTTTTATTTTCTGTGGTCTTAAGGTTTATATTAAGCTTAAAATTCAGTATATTCACTTTCTTTCCTAAAAGCCTCTGACACAGCAGGTTTCAGTTTTGTTTTGTAAGTACAATTTCATCTCAAGAGCCTTGATAAGGAATTTGTCAAGGAAAATGGAACTTTTTACAGCTATTACGATTTCCCCCTCTTCGGGCAAAGTTTCCAAACCTGGTATTTGTACTGTTTAACAATATTTGAGGATAAGCTGTCATTATGCCCAAAAGATACACACTTTTCCCACTGGAAGGTGATATGGTATGCAATTTTGTATACGAGCATGAAAAATGGCTTTGTTGTCATAGGAATGCCATTCCAACACCATTTTCTGCCAGTGTATTACTGTCTTCCACATTCAAGCTCAAACGTAATGCTTTTATACTTGTTTTTACATTTACAGGAGTATCTTTTCTCAGAAAATATTTTAAAAAGTTAAAGTTTACTCTGACTTTGGATTTTCCCTTATATTGATAATTCTCAGTGTTGCCACATATAAAAATAGTTTGAGCTTTGAAACAGGAGATTGTATTCGAAGATGACTGTCTTTCAATGTCCATATTCTGGGGTTTGGCATATTTTATACAATGCAGTGTTCAACACAGTGTTATGGTTTGGTTTGTGACCATGCTGTTGCCAATGAGCCACAACCTTTAAGGATCATGAACTGAAAAAGGGCAAGGAGAAGCAGGATTAGAATGGAGGAAAGGAGGGAAAAAGATACTTTGATGGCATCTCACAAATCTAAGCTAGCAATTTAAAATCAAGAGGGATCATTAAGTGTTTTAATCAGTATCCTAATGTATCTAATGTCAGCAGAAGCAATTTCATTAAGCACCAACCAATCAAGCTCCTAGGGTACTTATTAGTCTGCAGGATAAAACAAATTCCACTTTAAAATTAAACAATAGGGCTGAAGGAAACTTTTGTTCAGATGGACTAAGGAGAAAATCCTGCCCCACTTACCACCCATGCCTATAATAGCTGACAACATTTACCCTGACTGCAGAGGGAACAGGATTTGATTCTCCAATCCTTTTTTGCTCCAAGAGGAGGATCTCTGTCTTCCTCAGCTCCCAAACTGCAGAGGAAAATATTTAGTTCCAGATGCTTACAAAGATGTTTCTTTAGGATAAAAAGGGCACTGCTTTGTTCATGCAACTGTGAAATATAGTGATTAATTTTAAGACGTGTTTTTATTACTTCTTCTCTCATCTTCACTCATTTCTCTAGAAAACAGTAGCAGGAAAATTAAAAATAGCAGCATTATAGCAATGAATTTGCTTAAAAGAAATGTTCCTCTTTTCCACTGTGACTACTGTCGGTTTGGGAACATAGTTTCAGCATACACCACATAGTGTGGAGTGAAAGATTAGTACCCGATGTTGTTTTTATGGTAGTTGAATGCACACGTTATCTAAGTTTCAGGAACACTATTTTTTGATGTTTAAATACTTTATATGACTGTGTGGTTTGACTTTTTAAAATTATAAGAAATTTTAAGCAGACGTGGGATTTATACAACAGCACAAATACTTTTTAATGGAAGGTTTTGGGGCACAGCATAATGTGAGTTTGCCACTTCAAATATTTCTTGCACAACTGAACTTGGTTAAATACATTCCATATCCAGAGAATTTCAAGGCCACATAGTTGCAAAGGGCCTGGAATTCTTCAGCTGGCAGAGGTGCCCACTTGTATAAGTGTTATTTCCAATAATGCATTTATGTGGCCTGCACCTGTCAATGCCACGTGCTACTGAGAGCAAGTGAATTCTAATGACCACTTTGTATTGTACACCACAATCAAAAATTCCTTAAAATAGTTTTCCACATGGGAATTGGGAAAGTGAATCTTTTAAAATCTGTTTGTGTTAGCTCTGTTTGCAAAACTGTAAAGGAATACTCATACTGTGTTAAAACTCCATTGTTTTGCTTTGGTTACAGCACCTGCATATCTTGGGCTGGAAGTTTTAGCTATGGCACATATAACACTTCTTTGAAGTATTTCTGTGCAATCTGCCATATCAGTAGTTCCTCAAGAAATAAGTCTGCGCTACAAAAGTACTTGAAAAGTACCTGCTTTTAAAATATTAGGAAAAAATAGATATATGTTGAGGGGAAATACTTTAGCCTATTCACCTCTCTCTTCATACATTCACACAGATGCAGTGAAGCAGCCAGCCTAGTAAACAGTCATAATGGAAGAACTATTTAGTCAGATTGAAAAATTTTGCAACTTTTTGTTTTAAATCAGTCTATTAGTGAGAAACTAATAGATATTGATTAGTCAAACTGGTTTTGATATAGAGATAGATGCACTTTGTTTTCCTCGGGTATTATCAATAGATGCCACAGCTGACAGTACACTTTATCTGTTACAAGCTGTAGAACAAAGTGATTTATTAAAATACTTTATTGTAGTGTTATGAGATACTTTTTGTGCAGTAAAATTCCCATTCTGACTCACACCATCATTTCATTTTCATTTTTCCACATCTCACAGGAGTGGTTTTAAAGATACTCCAATAGTGTGATTTTGCACAGTTAAAACTAGTGTTAAGAAACAAAACAGAAGTTAATTGTAGTTTTTTGAGAGTTTAAGTCATTGCATTGTTAGTTGGCTTTGAAACAGATCAAAGTACTTGTACTTTGTACTGGTTTTTTTCTTCAGATCTTTCCCATGTCTAACTTGCAATCATACGATTATACTTGCTATAAAGCTGTCTCACATTACTTAAAAATACATATACAAGTATTTTCAGATAATAATTCTTTATGTCTGTGACACTGAAGGTTTTTTGCCTACTTAAATAAATATGGGATCATCTTGTATCTAAAAGATACTATCCATCACTTGCCAGATTCTTTCCATTTAGGTATTTGAATCAGTAGCTCAGCTGTTACCATAATATTCTTCCTCTGAAGAATGTTTAGTGAAGAGAAGAGACATTGCCTATTACTGCATTGTGTTTTGCTACATGTTCTATGGTGTCTCAAAGTTCTGTGAATTGAGCCATTAACTGTTGATAAAGGAAACCCATGAGCAGTATCTTATTTCTAAATAAATATTTGTTGAAGTCAGAGAAGCATCATCAATATGCCCATTTTTACAAGTTTGTCCCCATCTTTGTTTTTTTGCAATTAGGTAAAATAATGGGTGTAGAATGGCAGTAAATAGCTAAATAATATGTATAGAATGCTTTGCTTTAACAACAAAAATGCAAGATTAAATAAAATAAATAAACTCCATTCTTCATGAGTTTTGTATGCTCTTTTCTTTAAACTGCCCTTTTCAGTAGTGTTGTTATTGCAGAGGTGAGTACAAAAGCTTGCGGTTTCCAAAAATAAAATTAAGGTGACTGATACCATGTACCAAGCAGATGCGTATTATGCTAAAGCACTACCTTGTGTACCTTTTTTCTAGGTTATTATTATCCAGCTGAAGAGGTTACACCATGCTATCAGGAAATGCCTCTTTAAAGATGTTTGCAATACTTTTGTTATTGTATTCTAAAAGGTTTAAATACAAGTTCTCCTCACTCCTTAAGTGTGTGTCTACTTAGGTAACTGTGGCAGGGCCTTGTGCTTTCTCTTCAAGTGGTTCTCCAAAATTGTTCCTCCATGGAAAACTCACACAACCTTTGTTTTACTTTCCCCTGTCTCTGTGCTCCCAGGGCACTTTTTAGTAAAGGGCTATCAGCAATAGGAATCCCTTCCCTCTTAGTTTAAAGTCAAGAAACTTTTTAGTTAGACTTCCATCCCTAGCAGAGTTTTTGGGAGCAGTGGGGTAATAGCACACAGCAATTGCATAATCACATGACCCACCACAGAGTCCATTCCTAAGGGCAGCATGTGTGTTCAGTCTGAAAAAAACACAGTCCAAATGCCTTCTTTATCAACCAGTTGTCCGACTGTAAAGCTAATGTGAAATGTTAATAGAGACAATGGCATTTTTAAAGATTGTCTTGTGCTTTTGCTTTGAATTCTCCCTAGAAAATATTTTATTGTGGTCAAGTGGGGTTTCTTACAGGTGCAATATTAGAGGGGGAATTTTTTATGTTTTATTTTAATTGACCTCTCTATACAGCAAAAAATCTTGGGGGACATGCAGCAATTTCAGCATGGATGTTCTGCTTCTGGGGGATTTTGCTAAATAAAAATGTGTGTAAAAACTTTACCAGCATAAATTGTTACAGATATTAAGCTGTAAGAGAGTTTGTTGAGTAAACCTATCAGTAAACATTTTAATGTAAGTGTTCTGTAAGTTATTGTGGAAAGCTTAAAAAAAGCAACAGAAGTTTGATGATTGATTGGTAGTAGGTAACTATTGGAAATGTTTGGGCTTCTTACGATTCCTGTCCCACAACAAAAGAGATATTGGAGGTATTTTGACCATGGTGTTGTGTTGCTTGTATTTGCATATTCAGTTTTTAAGTAAAAGGCTGAAAATCACTGAGATTCTGTAAACTTGACCTTCGGCACCAATGAGAACTGTGTTTATTAACACCTATGAAAAGTGGTTTAAATTAATATGAAGTATTCCATCTATAGGAATTTGTGATTTCGGCCTGACTATAACATTGCTATGATGAATTTAAGTACTGGGGAGTTTGACTGGAATATCAGTTCGAAGCAAGGCATAGCGAACCATTTATACCACGTTGTCAGTTTAGTATTGGGAAGTTTCTTCTGCAAGTGGTATGTAGTCTTTCAGTCCAGCAAAGTACCAGGAAAAAGGAGAAGAGAAAACTTACATTTTCCAAATCAAAAAGGATATAGCAGAAAAGTAAGAATTGTAGGTAATGGAAGGGGGGCGGAAATCACTTCTGAGGCTGTGATACAGTGAGAAATTTGAAATGTCATAAATTTGAGGGCAGATGAGTAAAGCAAAACATGCATCAGAAGTGCACAGGTGGAAAATGTAAATGTTCCAAGTAATATTTTCTCTTATTTACAAAAAAGATGTCAGTGTACAGCAAAGCAGATTCCACATTTTGACCCATCTGTGAAGAACGTTGTGAGGTAAGTTAAACTTCTCATGCATCTGCCACTTGGAATCCTTCAGACTTTCTCTGTGTCTCAGCTTATGCCACAATTGCGCACTCTCAAATTTTCTCCATCCACTCAAGTATCTCATATTGTTGGTGCTGCACCTCAGATTGCTCCCACTTTGTCCATTCTCATGAGTTTTGTTTTTTGCTTTAATGAACTGTGATTTTTTTCATTCACACTCTTGGAAATTGCCTGTAACATTGTTTCGATGCATTATCCTATGAGGTAGAGTTAAGTGTTGCAAGGAGATTCTTCGAAGAATCAGGACAAATGAGTTCTAGCTTTTCCTTCATAAAATATTTTTATATTTAGTTCCCTGATTCCTTTGAAGACCCTTACTGCTGTTTCTCACAGTCCCATTGCTTCCTCTTGTGCACAAACTCCGCTGTTTTCTTACAGAATACTATGGTGGAGGGCACATTGAATTCCATGTTTTGCTTTTTTTCTAAAGGTTCCAGGTTACTTGAAAGATCTAGATGTTCTGCCATTTGTGAAGAAAGTGGAGTATTTATCTAAAATTTTCTAGTTGCCACACTCTCAGTGGCCCTCACATTTCTAGTAATAACAGATACGATCTACAATAAATCCATATATATGTAAATGCAAGATGTTGAATACTAGTTATACTCAGTATGTTAATTTGAATTAAATAATTTCACTATTTGAAAGAACACATATATCTATTACAGATTTCTTTTTCATATGCCCTGGTATGCCTTATTACTGAAATAAGAGATTTTGAGAGTGAACCAATAATGATTTTAGTTTTCCTAATGTGATGTAAATAATAAGCAACAATTGTATCGTTGCCTCTACACTCACTGTAGTGTGTAAGGTGATTTATTTTTCATCTTCTTTTGTCAGTAAGCGTGTGAATTACAGTTCTTACCTACTGAATTTAAGCAATTTCTACCCATTACCCATAAAGATAGGTCACCTGCTAAACAGTAGCTCTTGGCCAGGAATTCAATAGAACAAGAAATCTGGACAGGAATTATGCCATTTGAAAAAGTGTTGGAATAGAGGAAATTACCTTTCAACCTCTATGTTTTACCTACTGCAGTTTTCCCAGTAGGGATGGGGTCTTCCATAATAAAGGTTCATGGAGAAATGGTGTAGGGGATCAGACCTGCACATTTTAGTCTCAGGATCTGATACTTGCCTGTTACACTGGTTTATTGCTAACATTAGAAATATTCCTCCCATGGCTGGGTTCCCTTTTAAACATCCAGGGCCGTGAATGAACACCACTCAGGGCTTCTGAAGAGCTGGTTGTAGAGGCACTTTGTACTGTGTGGGCTGCTTCTTATGGTGACTCCCTCTCTCTCTTGCCTTTAATAGAATAAACTCTGAATTTGCACTACAGTTAGCCAAATTCACAACTTCAAAGGAAAAAGATCCGCTCTTTAGGTTCAAGGTATTCTCATCTGAGATCTTGACTCTATTCATCCGAAACATAAAAGATTTTGTGTCAGCTGTTTATTCAGCAAAATCAAGTGGGTTATGAAATTGTGCCTTTTCTAATAAACTGGGCAAGACAAGGCTTTTGTAATTCTAGTATAGGTCAATCACCAAAGGCTGCCTTGGAAGCAGTTTCTATGCTTCCAGTTCAGGAGGACCTCTGTTGGGAGGCAGGACTGCCCAGGCTTCTTGCTGGGGAGCTTGGCAGGTCCAGAGACTCCAGGTACATAGCAAGGTGCACCAACTCAATCAGGTAGGATTTCGACAACAAATTCTTGCTCCCTTGACTTCTTTTGGAATTGTTGGAATGTCCCATGATGGACAGCATCTGAGGCAACTTTCTCTGTCCCTAGCTGTTACCTGTCACTGCAGATTAAAAGCATCAGTTGTCCTTGCCATGAGACATTTGGGTTGTGTTGGTTCTTGACCACCACAGCCCCAGCAGCTGCTGTTTTGCAGCAAGGTCTGTGATCTCCCACATGCAAACCAGTGGCGTGTTGGCTTTCATGGGCTCATCGCTTGAGGTTTTAAGAAGGGTCAACACATCTTAGTTTCTGAGCTGTTACCAGTAGTGTCCTGGTAAGTGCAGATTTGGACTTCCCAGAAGGGTCAAATACCCTGATCGTGTAGTTTGTAGACCAAGCTGTGAGGGTTTGTCCCTGGCACAGACAGATATTTTACTCTAGAACAGAGCATCTGGGTCATCTGTGAGATTCATACACTTGGCATGCAGGATTGGTTTCAGATGAAGGTTTTTAGGCAGTGGTTTGAGACAGAGATCACCACAAGACTAATTGTATAGGACCACAACAAAAAGGTTACAATGCCATAGCAAGGGAAGTATCTGTAGTGATTTTTGTCACCATCCATGATAGTGGATCTTTGAATACTTTTGGCCAGAACCACATCCCTGTGCTGTCTTTGGACCTGGTGAATCAAAAAGGCAAACCTAAAAAAAGAAATTAAAAAAGAAACTGGGGGGAAAGAAAAGAAGAAAGAAAAAAAAAAAGGGTTTACTGTGCAGTTGAGAAAATAATTTGCTTGCACATGTCTACACAAACACATTGTGCATGCATAGACGTGTAGATCTATACAAGCAACAGTGTCATACATAAAATCGTGAAAACAATAGTTAAATACTAGGCCATTTGTTAAATGGTCACCCCACAAACCTCTCAGAAGTGTGACAAAACCTCTGGCTGTGCTGAGCCTGCCTTACTTAAAAGGGATGTGTTTCTTCCATGAAAGTCGATAAATCTGCAATGTATTGTTTCATATTCTGTCTTTATGTAAACCTCGCCAGGTTCTTTAGTTGTCTTCTTCCTAATCAGTGGTAAAGTGCATTTAATAGCTCACTTAAGGTGTCATCCATTACTATGAGTTACTGTTAGAACTAATTAATAGAGCTGAAATTATTTTGTAATGAGAAGTTGAAGTATTGCAGTGTTAAAAAAAAAAATTACCATTCAGAGCTAATTAACGTTTAACAATGCAAATAAGCTGATAATTATTTTTCAAGCCAGAGAAAAATTCTATGACATTTTATATACTACCTTTGTGATCCTAATTGTTTCTGAAAAATACCTTTAGAGATAAATAGTCTGAGGAAATTTCCCAGGGTAAAAGGCATTTTCTGAAGTGCACAAGGAATGAAAACTCTCCTTTTGTTCATGTGGGGCCGCATTCAGCAGCTATTTTTCTCTGTAAATACTGATGAAGGAAAAATTACAGGTCACAAAGGTAGGTGGAAGAAGAAATTATGTGGGATCTTGGTGAAAATTTCCTGACTGCTCCAAGTCAGCCATTCTTCACTTTAGCTGCTGTAGATATGTGGTACTGGTGGGCTTAGGTTATTTGGACCCTTTGTGAGTGACAATGCTACCAAGTGAACATGAAATTCACAACTGTTTTTAGGTCATGTATGTAGTAAAGGAATGCAGAAACAAAAAGGAAAACTGAAAGCCTGACCCTGTGTGGCACCATGTGGCATGTGAAGTCACAGTCCCCCAGAAATCGAGATGTTGGTTCTTCTTTCCAGATTCCATCAGTTAGGATGTTACTTGAAGCAGGAGTTTTCAAAGGTGGTATGGAATTGGCAGTGTCCTTTTAAGTGGCCAGCCTGGTACCACAGGCATCACCTACGGATGAGGCAGGTATGGGTGGAGCTTTGTTCCATTCTGCAGGTTTTATCACCAGTTTTTCACAACCAGTGCAAGTCAATGTTAAAATCTGTTCTGCTGTGATGCAAGTGGCCAATTCCTTCTCACTCTGTATTTTGATGAATGAAATACGCTCTTGGTGTGTCCTGATTTTTACCCTTTGTAACCTTTATTGTATTTAAGATGTCAGTTTAAAAGGTTTATTTTTACCAGAAGTTTTCCTGAATGTTCATGTTTTGATAGTGGTTTTTTTGAGCCAACTGTCAATACATGCTATTTTATTCAGCTGGTAATATGTAACCAGCTGGTAAGTGAATTGCAGAAGCTCCTGGTGATGTCCACTAAGCACAGGCACTTTATACACCTGACATTTTTAAGTATGTCCTGATTTCTCTAGCAGGACAGTGCCACTGGCTGCCAAGGGTGTGGTCTACTCTTGCCACTTTTGTACGTTTTTATCAGTATATTAGAGTTGTCTTCCGCATTTGAGTTATCAGCATAAATCATAAAGCACCATCCCACTGCTGCAGAAGAACATTCCTTGATGGTTCTTAAATTTTCCTGTCAAACATGGGGTATTTATTTGTCATCCTGCTCTCAGATACCCATTCTTCCCTGCTACGGACCTTTCCTCCAGCACTGTTCTCCACTGCTTTTTACTGTTGAATTAGCAGTCTGCAAACTGGTATCAGCACATCTTTCTCAGATAGGGATTTAAATTTTTGTCTTGGTTTTGACCTCAAATGATGCCTTGTGATCACATCCTGTATGAACTTCTGGGAGTTTCCCATAATGCCACATGTTTTGCTGAAAGCCACAGCTTCTGTTTGTGTAGTATTTTGCAAAATTTTTACCTGGAAGACATCACCCATTTGTGTCCAGTGTTCCTGCACCAGAGAAAAAAAGAACAGTGACAGTAATACTTTATTAATTTAATTATTTAAAATTTAAATTATTAATTGATGAAATATGGGTTCTGAGTCGAGTTTAGGCTTGATAGAAATGAGCCTGGAACCAGGCGCATCCTTTGGTTGGCTCATGAGTCACATAACATCTTAAACCAGAGGGAAGAAGCTGGTAAACCAACAGCAGGTTACTGTGCCAAGATTTTCCTGCCATCAGAGATGTTTGGAACAGCGCTTGCTGATATTTTCATCATTCTGTGTGCTAATTTAATAACTAAAATATCAAGCCTATTCCATAGGTAAGCCTTTAATTGGTGACTATTTTACACAAGTTTACATTAAATGTTTAATAACCAGTGTGGTTGAAGATTGTGACTTTAAGGATCCCTTTGCCAGCTTTGATTAATGTTATTATGAGGCCCTACCTGTGTAGTTTCCATATCCATTGAGTGATCCCATGTCCTGCTTCTCATTCCCTCTAGGACCAAGCACAGGCTTGCTGGCCACCTCTGCTTTGAACCTCTGGCAATCATTTTACCCACTTGGCTCAGAACAGTTTTCAATGATAGTTTGAGCACCTCTTGGTCTAAAATTTATGGATTTTTTGCAATTAAACATTTTTTTCATATGAATTTTAATAGATACTTGACAAAGGTAGCATGAAAAATAATGCTTTCAGCAGTTTTATTCCCATCAGTCTTGCATACTGTGTTCATCATCTTGCAATGCTGGTGTCTAAAGTCCTTACCCCTGTGTGTTACAGAGCAGTGAAGCAATTTAGGGAGGCAGATTTCCAGGGCAGTCAGTAGTTGAAGTACACAAATTTTTGCAACTTGCACCTCTAATGCAGCTATAGAATATCAAATGTCTTAAGGTAGGGGCTTAATTGTCGCGATTCAGACTGCGCACCACAGCCCAGATGCTTTCAAATGTTTTAGTTTCCAAATCCCTCTCTACAAAGAAGGCTGAGGAGCTTTCATGTCACGGCTCTCGTGTTTCTCCATTACACCCGTTAACAACTACACGAGAAACAAGCAGCAGATTTTTTTCCACTCGGCGAGTAATTGTCTGCACAGCAGTGACAGATGTGCAATATAGCAGCTTCTTCAGGAAAAAATTAACAGTTTGTCCAGCATGTCAGCTCGCTCTTTTTAGTGCTTTGGAGGTCTTGGCCCCATTATGGATGATTTAGAAATTGAGGCAAGCTAAGACCAGCTGCCTGGGTTGAAAGCCTTAGTTAGTAGCCCTCATCTGCATTCCAGTATTCACTTACATCTAGAAATTGGTAGGGCCCCTCTGGCCACAAGATGAGTATGGGCTGACAATGCCTTGATTTGTTGAGAGAGAGAATAAATGGGTTTTTCAGAAGATGAGGAAATATCACCATTACTGGCCAATTTACAGCATTTTATCTGTTCTTCAAACATGTCACTTTTGTTATTGTTGCATGGTAATTACATAGTGAAACGGAAAGAAAACAAATTCTGGTTACATATTCAGATGGATTGCAAAATCATATAATCCTGATAAATGCCCATTTATGATACACACGGATGAAAGGTTCATTTTAATTTTGAATAGCTAGCACAGCCATAAATAGGATATAGGATTAGATCCCACAGAATCTGATTACCTAAAAGCAAATAGTATTTTTCTTCACTTTTTTTCATAACCAGGAAATTTAGTGTGTGCAGGGTATTTAAATAAGCAGGCTTTTCATAAAAATATATGAAGTAAATAGTTGAATAATTCCTATATTTTAAATATAATAATTTTGGACTATTCAGCTAAGTCTTTTCTGAAGTACTTGCTTGTAAGAAGGAATCAACCCATCAATATTGCAGAGAAAGATCTCTCACAGCTCTACCCTGCTGCAAGCTGTACATTTATGACAAATAGAAGAAGCTTTGCTTCTCAGGTATCTAGTGCAGCAAAGCAAAAGATGCCCAGTACTGTGCATTTATGGGAAATTGCAACTGTTAGACCTTCTTAACCATTTTAAACAAAGTTTCAGGGCAAATGAGGAATTTAAGAAGCAGATCCTGACAAAACACCAGCTAGCTGCAGTTTTGGCAATAGCTTTCACACATCAATTGTTGTCTAAAATGCAGGAAGCTCAATTTTTTCTCAATGAAAAGCACGACAAAAGAAGTGTAAAAGTGCAAGCATAGATTAGCAGAAATCTGTGCAATTGATTCCGAATCATTAAAAAAGTGAAAAGAAACTGCTTCATAAAGCTGTCTGCTTCATAAATTGTTAGTGTCCAAATTACCTTCATAAGATGTTGTCTTCTCAACTCTCTTGGGTTTGCCAATGCTTCAAGAAGAGCAGGGATGGCAGGGAACGGAGCACATGTGAAGTTTCTATTGAACCCACCCCTGTGAGCAGACATTTCTGTCCCTGAAGGGAAGCCAAACCCAGGGCATCCTGCCAGACATGGCACAGGCTGCCTGAACAACAGTAAATGAGCTCAGGTGCCGAAATGGGTCCCTACAGATCATGTGCTTCCAAGGGAAGAAAGATGTGAAAGCTTCACATGGGTATGGGGTATGGGTCTGGTTATGTCCAAGTACAGTGCTATGTGATGCTAGGCCATTCTTCATGTTAGAAGTTATGTTCTGGAGCAGAGAGTTAATGAAGATCATTAATCAAAAAGAATATAACTAGGCCCCTATTAAATGTTTATATGTAGCCTGATTTTTTCAGCTGTTTTTATTCAAATATATCATAAGTGCAAGTAGGTACTAGCAATCTGAGGAAACAGACCTCAGTTGGATCTGGTCTCAACTGATTAAATTATAGTGCCTGAATTTGTTCACCAAAAGTTTATAGTTTGGGATCAGTTGTTAATGTTCATTTTATGACGGAAATAGGTCTGATGTTATCACAGGTAAATATTACTTGAATGACTGGTATTGTTCTCTTCCTCAACCTTACATTGTATTTGAAATAATTTACCTTTTCTCTTCTTAAGTCCTTAAACTATACATAGCTATTGACAGGACTAGTGCCAAAGAAAGATCTCAAAAGGCAACTTTATCGTGGATCAGACTTTCTGGTTGTGGGAGAGGGAATATATAAAAAAGGGTGATCTCCAGGACACAATGATAGATGCTCTGTTACTTCAGGTGTTTGAAGATGAACTTCCAGTTTGTTAGGAATCCCTGTAAGGAGGTGGCCAGGGGGTTGTGTGATGAGTTCAAGTGCAGTGATGGATGGAAGAGCTGTTGTTGAAGATTTCAGAAGGTCTGGACAATATGATCTGAATTATATTCTTTAGTGGTTTTACAGCAGGAGTGTTGGAAAAGAGTCATGTTCTTCGGGGTAAGGTGGTGGTAAGTATGCAAAAAGGCCACAAGAAACATACCTTGAGAGACACATCTATAAGACAAATTGCTGTAGTTGGCTGAAGGGGTTCAGGTATACTAGGTGCATGTGCTACAGTTTTCAATGTTCAGAGTCAATCTCAGATTAAGCATATGCGCTTTTTTATTGTTGTTAATTAACCTTCTAAATCCTTTCTGAATATTGTGACACAGTGCTTGTAAACAGTAATGGGTAGAAATACTCATTCCTCTGCCACTGAAGGCACAGCCTGAAATCCATCTTGGAATACTGTGCCAGTATTCCAAGTCTTCAACAAAATGTGCCCTCCTAGGGACACAGTAAGATTTGGAAATCCCAGTGCTGGTGCCTGCTATTTCCCAGAGTGATAAGCATGTCCATAGCCCACGTGACAACACATCCATCCACCACCACCTTGTCCTCTGCACACTCGCTCATGTCCACATCTGTGACTACGGCAACATCTGCCCCATGGCAAGTGACCCCTCCTCTCACTGATTGTTGTGACAGGGCTGTTGTGTCCCTCCTCAGCAGACTGTCTCACGTGACTCACCAACAAAGCTATTGTTATCCCTGTTGTCTTGAAATTTTGTGGGGGATGTTCCAAAAATGAACTTGCTATATTTTCTCCATGTGTGTGTATGTACGTATGGAAAAATCAGCCTTTTAACCCGAATGCCATCTAGAAGACTTTTTCATTCCAGTCTTCAGCACTTACTCAGTGTGACAATATGTGCATACCCAGGAGAATAGTATACAACAAAGTGAAGATTTCAGCTTTGGTGAATCACTGCCTTGGTTTTCCCCTCTTCCATTCAGATTGAAGATTTCCTGCTGCTTTACACGCTAAGCAGAGTGTTACATGTAGCTACATGTTGCTGTATTCTGACTTTAAACAAGCATATAAAGCGGCTGTTGAAAACCTGAATAGGTGGTCATCGCCTTTAAAAAGACCATAGTTTTTCCATAAGCAAAATTACAAAGAAATCCTTTTTTTATTATTATTATCATCTTGAATTTCTTAGTGGCCCTGAACCTTCCATAATATGCAGCCACCTGGAACAATTGCTTCCAAATACAGCCTTACATTTGATTGTAGTGTCTCGAACAGCAATGTATAGGATTATGCTGCTAAAGCATCTTCCCTTATTGTCTGATATGAAATAAATGTAGGATATTGCAGTGTGTTCAAAAGCCCGTTTTGTTTTGTTTTGGTTTTGTATCTTAGGCGTATTCATAATAGGTGGGATTGTGTAGGCAAATCCCCAAAAAAGCAAGGAGAAAGTCACACCAAATTCCAATAAACCTTGAAAGCACAGTAAGGATGTGGATACTTCATATATAATTAAGATGAAGTGCAATTTTTTTGAGGGTCCTTAAAACCACTTGTTGATTAAAAAAAGAAAAAAATAAACCTCTTTAACTAGGAAATGGTATAAGGTCACTAAAACAGAGTTCAACAGCATGAGTCAAAACTATATCGTCTTCATCTTAGTAACAGAGTATAAGGTAACAGAGTAGTAGGTAGTAGTCAGTTTTCCCATCTGTGCCAGCTCCAGCAGGGAGAGATCCCAAAGCTGCGAAGCATTGGTGGTGCTGCTGTTCCTCAGCCTCTGCAGCAGGGCAGGGATGCTGCTACCCTCTCCAGCCCTTTTCCTGAAGCAGCATGCTTGGAGCAGGTCAGAGATATGTCCATATGTACAGATAAAAGGAACTTCTCTGCAGAATAGCTTCTCACTTCAGAACGTTCAAGGAATAGCCAGGTTCACAGCATATAAGCATTTGCATTCCTGTTCTCAAAACCACCACATTTTTGCATGGGAAACATTGTGTTTAAAGGACTGTTTTGGAGATTTAGTTAGAGGTGACACCAGGCTTTCCGTGGCACCTCAGTGAGGCTATTTAGTCTCTGTGAATCTGTTTTTCCAAAGAAAACCCAGATTATTCCTCTGCATTATTTATTTGCACATCCATATGTGTCTCATTTTCTGTGATGACTTCAAGGTGTAATCTTAATCCAGCCCAAACATAAGAACAGTCAATGGGTTTAGGTCAGCCCTGATTTCCATTCTCCCCTTAATATTTTCCTTTATGTCTGTCAACATCCAGGTGCTTAGGAGAAGATGTAACAGGTATTGTGGTGAAAGTCAAGACGTACAAGAGCATGATGATCTAAAGTGATTGACAACACTGCTCATAGCAGATACTTCAACCAGTCAAGGAGCTAATGGACAGTCTTGAAGTCACTACTTGCATTTCGTTGGAACTTGTGTCCTCAACTGATTTACTCTTCATTTCCTCTGATATGTACTTATGTGGCTGGGTAATGCAGCAGAGATTTTAAGACAAGGCTATTTTCATAAATTAAGCGGTTAATCCAGCATAATATATAAAATATACATGCAAAATCCAAAACAGACCAAAGAAATAGCAGTGCTGTTAAAATGCAGTAGATCAATGTGCTGCCTGGTTCCCAAGCCCTGTACCAACATGCAGACACCTGAAAGGTACTGTCATCACCTTTGAACAAAAGCAGCTCTTTTTCCCCAAGGTGTGGACTTTGCATGCATAACCTGTGTTAGTTTGCTTAACCTGCATCCTACTCTTGTTCCTTATGTAGCACCTTTTGGTTAATAGCGTAACCTACTGATGAGTCTTAACACCCTTCAACAACAGAAGGCAAAGATAAAATAAACCTTCAGAGGTCCCAGTACTTGCCAGGTGATATCACTGATGTGTGTTAGTGATGAGAGAACATACAACACTCCCGAGGTCCATATGCACTCCTGGAGCTGTTGTAGGTTGCAGATTTTTAACTGCACTGCTGTGCAGCTGAAGGGATGTCCCCACGGAAAGCTCTGGTACAGCTCAGTGAGACTCCTATGGCAAGAGGGAAAGAGGGTGCTGGTCATTTGGGGTGTGGGGGGGTGGGACCCTGTCAGCTCACCTGCCACGTGGGTGAACACTTGCTGATGGAGACAGGATAGAGACAGTTCAGCATCATCACTTACTATTTAGAGAATAAATGCCACAGGCTCAGATTTAAGGGACCTGGCAGCTGGAAGGACCAGGTTATTTTTCCATAACAGCAGTCACCACTGCTGGTGATAGATCACAAAACTGAGTATAAGCAACAGCTATTTTTCACACTGTCCTCTGTCATTCCCTCCTGTAAATGGCAGGGGTTTATATGTTAATGTTTCTATTGTTTTAATATTCTTGTTTTCCTCATTCATATTCGAGGGTATTATTGTTAGTGCCAACTCATTTGATTTATTATTTAGAGCAAGCACTTGTTCAAAAAGTCAGCATTGGATATTAAATGATGATTGCTTGCAGTGAATTTCTTCTTAACATCTGCAAAGACAATTTTGTCTTTTCTTCTTCCACTTAACTCTAAATGAGAGATCTTAAGCATAGCTAAACTGGATTCATAATAGGCTGACTGAAAATCATCTTGAAACGGGGAATAAGAAGGCAAAAAGTTATCTGCATACAAAAAAAAAAAAAAAAGACAAAAAGAAAAAGGGAAAGGGCATAATTTTTGAAGTGGGTACACATTGCTATTCATGATTATGGATGTAATGAAGAGAGAGGAAACTCCAGGGCCAAAGCCACAGGTTTACTGGAGATGCAGATCTGACTCATCGGCTTCCTCTCCCTTTTGCCAGGTCCCAGGATGTTGAAATGAATACTTTAGTGTGTGATTAGCAATTGGAGGGGGAAAAAGATCCATAAAATAATGCAAGAATTTTTCATGCTCTAAACTTGCATGCTACCTGAAAATACAGCTAATGCTCATTGAATTCAGATGTTTTCCACTGATTTGTGTAAATGTTGTATCATGTTAATATTCACTCAAAAATTTTTTTCAGTTGTTATTTTTTGGCCAAGAGAGTAACATTCAGTGATTTTTTCATTAGCTTCAGCATCGTGATAAACAAGTGAAAAAATGTCTCCATATCAATTATCATATTAATTATCATTTTTACATAGCACCTTTTAAAATTCTTGTGCAAGCCAAGCTGCTGAAGGCATTTAATTTCATTGTGCTGGAGAAACAAACATGAAAGAAACTGTAAATAAAGGTGCAGTTTAGTTGTTCACTGGTACTAGGCAGGTTACAAAGCTGGACAAAATGAGAAAAAATATAATTAAATTACAGATTTAATTAAAGTTAATCATTGAGAAGGCTAGTCAAACAAACAAGTAAATTATTTTATAAACGTCCCAACATGAAGTATATGAAGAAACTTAACTTTAGCAATGTTTTGGTGATTTGTTTTTTGATACAACTATTTTTCTGCAAATAGGAAAACAGTTGTGGACAGCAACTCAGTGCATTGATGTCCTACTTTTCCATAGGGAAAGAAAAAAACATAAAGCAGCTTTGGTTTAAAATAGTTGGTTCCTTTAAAATATACGACCATAGTAAAACACTGAAGCAGAAAATAGTTTCTGGCATAGGATGCAGCATTGTATTTCTGAATATATTATTATGAAGCTAATTGTCACAGAATTATGTCTGAATTTTATGACACACCCTAACAACAGTGACATGAGATGCAGAGCAGGCATTTCTTATATAAATATTTTGCCCCTTTCCCTTTAGATTGTGACAAATAGTAAAAATAACTCCAGCTACCGCACACTCAGAAGCCACAAACAGATTGTGCTCTCACTTCAAACCCTGTAGTTTGAGTACCTTGCCCTTCTGCTAAATCCTACACATCTGTTAGAGAAGGGGAAAACATCATCATTCAAATTGATTTGATACTTGGTAATTATAAGGGAATTGAGAAGGGCACTATAATAGAATATTAGCTTAATTTTTTCTCATTTTATTCATAAGATGTAGTTGTTTTATTAGCTATCAGCATGCTTGATGGTGTGATGTGACCTAAAGTTTCTTTCAGCATTCATTAGACATGGTTTTCTTACCAAGAGGAGAATTCAGACTTAAACCTGCCACCTGTCTTTTTTTCTGAACCATTATGTATTCCACATAGGCCACACAGGTTGCAAAATATTATTCTGCAAGCAAATTATTCTGTTGCATTGGTTTTTTTTTTTGTTTTTTTTTTTTACATCTCTTCATACTCCAATTTGCCTTATTTTCTAAAGGCCCTATTATGGGTTTTGAAGAAGATAAATTGATAACTAATGTATTTTAGAAGTCTCTAAGATTGCTTTGGAATGGGTAATTTTCAGGAGCATATGTAAATGTGTACATGAATATAATTCTTATCCTTATTTCTGGTGAAATTTTTAAACGGTGATGGCCTGTCAGTGGGAAAGAAGGTAACAAGTGCATGTTTAAATCCCAGTGACTTCAGATGAAATGTATGCTCATTTACTTTGTTCTGAACAGGAATGCTTTTCTGACCTAGGACCATGGGGAAAAGATGCTTAAGAACATACAGGTGGATAAATAATCTTATATGTATTCTGACTTGAACACAAATCCTTGGCCCAAGGTAAGCAGCACCTGAACGCTCTGTGGTGGGAAGGGGCAGCTTGCTCCCCACGGGGCAGGAAACAACCAGGGCCGTTTCTGCCCAAGGTAGGAGCAGTGGTTGGAAGGGCTGGGCAAGACTCCCAGCCTAGAACAGGAGCAAAACATGATGCTTGATAAGACCTCCTTGGTGCTGACCTGGGGACAATGTTGCCCAGTGACACTGCTGGGAAGCCTTGCTCACATGGGGGACAGGAATGAGACTGTGATTGCTATTGATCCAATAGACTATAATGGCTCTATCTGAGCTAGTAGAGAGGTCTAATGTATGGATCTTGAACTAGAGACTCTTAAATAAACCTTGTGAATCACTTGACAGACTAAAACTTCTTCAAAAGAGACGCTGCAGTTGTTGGTGTAAATTCTTCTGTTTTCAGGCAGCTGAGGATCCCCTCAGAGGCTGCCTGCCTCCCATGCACACCACACCCAAGAGCTGAAACCAGTAGTACTAATGCTGGGAATTGCAATTTCCTTAGTTCGTTTCACTATCATCACAATTTTAAACCCCTCTTTCATATGATCAACCAACAGCTTCCAAATGAATGAACTGAAATCAACTGGAGATTTTTTTGTCACAGAAAAAAAAAAAACTTCTGAAACTAGTAAGCTGTTTCTTTGTGATCTGTAACTTAGTATTGCTGTGTGTACTAGCATTTTTTTCTTTTCTTTTTTTTTTTTAATTTTTTCCCCTGAAGTGTTTCTGAATTGCATCTTTGCACATGAAATTTCAGCCTAGAGCTAATTGTTACTGTTGATGGATTATAAGCTGCTTTAAAATAGGGTTATATATATATATATATAAATACTGGCATTTTCCTGAGTACAGTAGCATGAGTTTGCTTCTCTGGTACAAAAATAAACCATATTTTCCTCCTTACACAAGTGCTATTAAGTCATCCACAGTTTTCAAATCCTCATGCATTTCTTTCATGATTCCCCTGTGGAGTTATCCTTGTTGTTTTGAAAAGGATAGTCTCAAGTCTGAGCCTGCACTTCCAAGTCCTTCTCTCCATAGCCTTAGGAGTATACAAAGGTTTAGATTGCATCTTTTCAATGCATTATGGCACTGCAGCCTAAAGCCAATGCTTGTTTTTTAACTGGCAACCTGCCTGTACGAATGGAGGAAGCAGATTGCCTCTTTGCTGAACACTTAGACAAGGTACTGATTTAACAACAGTGGACAAGCAGCTGGGAGCTGGGCTGTCAGCCTGTCACACACTGACAAATCTGTTGTTCATATTCAGGCAGGATGTTCCAGTTAGATTGTCATCAGTATCATCCATCCACCACAGGCGTACCGGCGTCTCCTGCATACCCACAGACAAAACACTGGTGATACAGCTTGCTGGAGGAACCTCGAGAAAACAGCTAATTTGCCCTTTATTTTTGCCTTTTTGCCTTTTTTTTCCCTTCCCTTGCAATGGTCTCCTAAAATAAGACCGGGAAGGCAGCAGATTCAATTTTGCCTCTCTCTTTGTTCCCTCATTTGGTATGCTGGAATTATGTGTGCAAATTGTTGGTTGCTCCAATTTCATGTCTCAGGCATGAAAGGAAACCTCTAAATGGAGCCTTACGGCTTTTGATAAAGCCACGAAAGCTTTTTCAAAAGCCAGTTCACTAAAATGCAGTCTAACTAAACCAGAAATAATAAAACCATAAATGGTGATTAATAAAGATACGCTGAAATTACACTGTTCTGGCTTCCAGACTGATTTTTAACATATTTTCATACAGCTGCTAGGTTTCTAACACTAAAATAACACACTCCAGAACTCTTCCATTTTCATAGCCAAGCGCAGTCTGTGGGTGAACTCTGGGCTAAAACCTGTCTGTCTATATTCACATTAATCAGTCGGAGTCAATCTATATTGGGTTTGTGCATAAGAAGGGGGGAGGATGTTTATCAAAGCTGTAGAACATGGGCTGTAATAATTTTGTCACAGACCTATCCTTGCCTTTTCCTTTTTTAATTTGGAAAAGCTGCTTCTAAATATGCTGATTATATATTCAACCAATTATAGTTTTATATTATCTGGCCTTATGTCAAAGGAACCCAGTTTGTGGCCCCATGTGCCCTTCTCCTGTTCCAGCTCCAGACCTGTAATCCCAAAGCGCACAAAAAGAACTCCTGAATTTGGCTTGGGGGGGGGTGGTGGGAAGTGGGAAACTGCTACATCTGTATAGTTTCATCTGAATTCATCAAAATCTGATCTTGCTGCTGCCTGATCATCACCTCTGAGTGACAGAAATAACCCACAGCTTTCTCAAGGAGGTGACAGAGGAAGGAGCCCAGTTAACTTGCTACTTATTCTCACAGTGGTATATACCATTTTACATTTTTAGACCATCACCAGTGTAATTTAAAACAGTAATGGCTCTGAAAAGTGGCAAGCTAGTCAAATTCTTAGTATTAATCTATATCTTTGTACATGTTACCTTAATGCTGTAAAAATCATAATGTGATATACATTTATGTAGTGTGTAATTTAATCAGCTAATATCCCCAAGCACTCTTCCCATCCTCTTCAATATAATATCCTTTCTGGTCAAGAAAGCCATTTACTTTCACTGTATTTTTCACAGTAAGGTTCAAGTTCTTCTGGAAAACACCAAGTTCATGTAGATTAGTAAAGTGACCTATCTAAGAGGAAGAGTCTTGCAATTTTCTGCCTTTTCAGTTTTGGTTTGGTTTTTAGGTATGTCCATCAACAAGAAAGCTTGTAAATACTAAATAGTGCAGTACAGATTGCAGTAAATTTTCACACAATGCTAGGAACAATATAAAGGGTCAGTAGAAACATGCATAAAGAAGGCAGGTGGACAATAATCCATCTATATTTCTTACACAGTATGCTGTTGATTCTTCACTTTTAGAAATGGTTAATTTTATGTAATCTTTCATCCTTTTTTTTTAAAGAATCTCCACACATAAAGAAAGGTGTAAAATCAGGAATCTGTTAACTGTTCTGTTCTTTAAAATAAACAAATTTTGTTTCCAACTATGAACATAGGAAAAATTTCCAGGTGAAGATGCTTTTAAATTCATTAACTTTCAGTTATATTGAAATGAGTGAACTACGTAGCAGATTTCCCAAATGGTAAGCTGCAGTATTTTCTAATTTGTTGAAGTCACTGCTTGGTCCTCTAAAACAGCCCTACAAGTTCACCAGGAAGTAAACATGGCAGGGAAAGTGAAAGTATTTCTAGATTCTTCTTAAAAATAGGAATAAAATCTGAGGGAAGAAAGCTGCATTTGTGGTTGAACATGAATAAAAAGCATACTTTAAAGTCTTTTGTACATGGCCACATGTTAAGGCAAAGCTCCTCCTTTCCATACGCAAAGGTTACAATATCAATTCCTTATCTTTATAAAATCTCTGGGTGTTCTTTGCTCAGAAACCTCTGTGATTTTTGACTGACAGAAAGATTACCTAATAAACCTTCACCACAAACTAATTAATCACTGTGAATACAACACTAAATTGCCAAGTATAAAAAAGCAAATGAGATGGGTGTTAAAGACCGATTTCAAATGACCTTAGTTAAAAACCAAGTACAGAGTGTTGAAAGCATCAATAATCCTGCACTGCTGGTAAACTTCCTTCTTTAGCAGAGCTGCCTGCTTACAGGAAGCATGTCTGGGTGAGATGTTAAGTTGCACCGCTCACAACTGCACAAGCACAAACATGCTTTGGTCATTGGGACCACAACAAGAGTGAGGCAACACCTCTGCTGAAAGCACATGGGACATGGGCAGGACAGGGATCTGATTCCTAGTTCTTCTGTTTTCCTTTTGCTATTATTATTTGGAAATATATTTCCTCATAGAAAAGGTATTGTTGTAGTAGTCATCCTGATGTAGAAATTCCACTGCATCCTTGACCCAAAGTTTTCTTTTACTGCAAGAGGGTGGCATGTTGCCAGTGCAGCAAGTGGGTTTCCTCTGGTCATGGCAACCCCTGCGAGCTGTGAGAATGCCTCTTCCCCATGCACAAGTTTAACAAAGATAAAGTCACCACAAAGTGATACTGCTGACAAGTTTATCTAAGTCTGAGGCTTAGGTCAATATAAGATCTTGGTTCTCTGCTTTTTTTTTTTTTTTTTATTTTCTGATGATTGAATACCACCACAGTCTTATTTATGGCTCAGGTATAGGGTATACCGGCATCACCGCAGGAAATACACTTGTCAATTTTTTTAAGCCTTGAAATTAAAGACAGGAGAAAGCTCTGATGGTTTTTATCCTACTCAGATTGTTCCCTCTGTTCAGGGAGGCTAATATCAGGGATTTTGTTCTGGTAGTCCCTGCCAAGGTTGAGATACACAACCCCCCCAGGAATACATCGCCTTTGACAGAACAGCTTCCTCTGCTGCTAATTCACTTTCCTGTGCAGGGCTGCGGAGGGGTGGCTTGGTTCATGGGGGCACAGAGGGAACCACGGTGCCAGTGGTAGGGGTAGAAAGAAGGTGGTCTGCAGGAAGGGATTGTGAAGCCCCTATGCCATTTAGAAGTATGAAAGAACAGAGTAAAGGTAATTTTTTTGAAAGATCAAAAGTAAATGAAAAAATACAGCAGCAATGAACCAAAACAGTGGGAAGGGTGCTGTGGGTTTTTTGGCAGATGAGGGAAGCAGGAGTCATGTTTCTGTCGTGTTTCCATCTATTTACAGCCTGTTAATGCCTGTTTCTGCATCCTTTCAGCTGCATTCTGCTGCATATCCCAGCTTAACGTCACTGTTGTGTTGCATTAGCATGCTGGTTTACTCATTCATCTTAAGAGAGGGTGAAATAGGCTTCCTTTCCTGTACCAAACCAGTATGTGCATAGCATCTCATTTTTGTTTCTTCAGCAATTCTTATGTGAACCAATAGAGATTGTTTCTCTGTGCCACCTACCTGTGCAGACAGGTGCAGTGACTAACTTGAATCCAGCTGGTACGTCTTCATTTTCCATTCATTCCCTTAAATAGAATTATACTTAAAATAATAATTTCAGATTAGTGGGCTTGTTTAGGCTTTTTTTCTGGCTAAGACTTTGGTTCATTATTTGACTTATTTGTAAAATTTTTGGTTTGTAAGTTAAACTAAAATCCTAGTAGACTAGGGGTAGGGAAATATATAATCATAGAATCATGGAGTGATAAAATGGTTTGGATCACAGGGCACCTTAAAGACCAACAAGTTCCAGTCCCCCTGCCATGGACAGAGACACCTTCCACTAGACCAGATTACTCAGAGCCCCATCCAGCCTGGCCTTGGACACTTCCAGAGACGGGGCATCCACAGCTCCTCTGGGCAACCTGTTCCAGTGCCTCATCACCCTCACAGTAAAGAATAATATCCCATCTAAATATTTTTAATATCTAACCTAAACTTATCATCTTTAAAGCCATTCTGCCTTGTCTTTTTACTATCTGCCTTTGTAACAAGGCCCTCTCCAGCTTTCCAGTAGCCCTTTTTAGGTACTGGGAGGGGCCATAAAATCTCCCATGGGCTCCTTTATCTCATGGTACTGGAATGTACACAGACCCCTCTAGTATTCAGCCCCCTAGTACCTTGTGTGTTCAGCAAGGTGCAGTTTGTGTAGCTGGCCCTGTACCTGCTGCATCTCAGTAGCTAAGGGATGAGCCAACTTCCTACGATGCAAATACCCAGTTCAACTTTGGTAGGACTTCAAAGCAGCCCAAAAGGAGCGGTGTGCAATGGGTAGATGCAAGCTTGAAGCCAGAGAGAAATTTTAAACTGGGTCTCAACAAACCTCAGCCTGAGCTGGACTGTCAGTTTTCACCACAGCGCTTTCATCTTTTGTCCTTTCCCAGGTACCCATGTTTCTGTGGGAGCACAGGGGTAATTTGTGCCCCCGCTTGCCCTGGCTGCCTCCCGGGAGACGGGTGGTGTGTGGCTCATTCGGGATGGGTGGGAGCTGTCTGCTTGGCTCCAAACCTGCCTGCTGAGCTCCAAACACAGACATCACCTTTCCCGACGAGCAGCAGTCGTCGCCGCTTCCAGGGACTTTAATGAATTGGCCGCTTTTCTCCAATCCACTCATTTGCCTCCTGCAGCCCCTCCCGCCCCTCTCCCTCTGCCGGTCTCCTCCTCTCCCCGCTCCCATCCTGGCGGCTCCCAGGCAGAGAGGAATTATTTATTGTGTGCCTGTTGAAAATGAAAGGCTTTTACATTTTAATGAGCACTAAATAGGAGCGAGGAAATATTGTTCATTAGCTGTAATCTGTGGAATTGCTTGAGTGAACTTCCTTTGGAGGCCGCTTTAAACGGTTCACTCAAGTAAAGCAGTTTGTATGGTAATTAAGGGAGCATTTTTCTGTCAACATCTGTGCTGCTATTTATAACGCTGGAGGTATCTTATTACTCCACCAGAGAAACATTAAAGGGGGTGGGCAGAGGGGAGGTTGTATTTTATATATATATAGTATTACTGTTTTCTCTCTTCAAAACCCCTCCCTCTTCCTGGTTTCCCTTTTTGCTTTCTTGGTCTGTTCTCACTTTTCCCACCAACCCCTAATTTGCCAAGAAAAGAAAAAAGATCCTGTCCACTATTTCCTGATAGTAAGGATTATCATTCTGACATCTTTTCATTAATCATACCCTTTGCTCAGCAGCCAGGCAAAGAGACTCAAGCTGCTTGGCAAAACTGAGAGGCCTGTGTCTTTGGAAACCATTCTTTGTCCCACTTCTCTCCATGGCAAAATAGATGCCTTTTGGCTGGGTTGTCACAGTGCCCCCAGAGGGATGACACAGCATCACCTCTGTCCTCCTCGCATCCCTCAGGTAGCACTGCTGCACTAAAGCCACTTCAGGCTCCTGGTACTCCTCAGTGAGGATGGTGAGGAGACAGGGAGGGATGGGGAGAAATAGCCTTTAGTATACTCAAAGCTGTTATATTATTTAAAATTTGAAGTTAGTATTTTGACTTTGTTGCTCTGAGGAAAAGAATTTGGGCCTCATGAGTGAACCTGTGTTTTGCATACAAAAATAGAAGGTTTTTTGTTTTCTTTCATTTGATAGCATCCATAATTTTGACCCCAATTATTTCCTGTACTCATACTGATGATGCTTGCAGCCTGAATGCAGCTCAATCACTTAGGGATATGGGAAGTTATGTCCTTTGAGAGCTGGAATTGCTGGAGAAAAGAATCAGTTTAGCCAACCCTGCTCAGCAACCTCTCCCATCCTCATGGCTCTAGGCAATTTCCAAAGACCTGCAAGTCATCTCCAGTCATGCATGTGTGCAATTCCCTCTTTTCCAAATCCTTCTCCTCCCATGTCTTCCTCCTTCCTTTTCTCATGTCCTGCATGTTTAATTTCTGCTTCTGCTGGTTTACTTCTTCCTTTAAACCTCTGACATTATTTCCTCCCTCACCCGGACTAAATCCAAACCTGGGGTTCTTAGATTGGTTTTTCATTAGTGTTGGGAATATGTTGTGAAGATTTTACCTTTTTCACTAAAAAGAACCTCACGGTGTATGTGGGGAAATGCAGGAGGAAAAGCAAGATGTAGAATTAAGTTTGGTGCAGTGCACCAGATACATGGCTCTACAGAAATTAAATATGCTGTGCCAGAGCCAATAACTTGTATAGATTTTTCTCAACCTCTAATGAAGGAAAAACATAAATGACTATCATAAAAAGTAAACATTAGAGATAGAAAATCCCTTTTACAGCATTCAGTCCATCTTTCTGCCAATTACAGGTTGTTGCCTGTAGTATATTGTTCTAGTGATTCCTCCAGTCTAGTGTTAAACATTTCAAGTGATGGGCCTTTCTGTTTCCCTGAGATATGAGCTGAAAGCTTAGTGCATTTCAATGTCAGGAAGTTTGTCTTGGCAACTTTAATTTTCTTTATCTGTATTTTTTCCTATTGATCCTGGGATATCCCTATAATTACGTATGTTCCTTTGATTTTTCTGGTTGGCGCTGTTTCAGAGTTTTCTGTATTGCCATTTCATAATCTTGCAACAAAAATTGCAACTACATATTTCTTTTTCATTCTTGGCTTCCTGTTTAATGCATTTATAGTATTTCCTTAATGTTTGCATCCCATTTATTGCAAGAGAGCTTATAATATTTCCAGACTCAATATCACTGTTCTTTTAACAGGTAACCAAATCACAAGACCCTGACATCTGTTATTTTTGGTAAGGGGCCAGCACTAGTTTCAGGGTCAGGAAAGGGCTTCCAAAGAGAAAAATTCAAAGTAGACAGAGAAAAAAATAATGGACAAAAATAATGCAGATCAAAACTGTTTAGAAAGTAAAAGAGGTCAAAGACAAAAGGGAGAGTTGTTTGTTTCTTTTTGTAGTTCTTTTCAGAAGAAAACAAATTAGCAAAGGTCCCTGATATAGAAATGTGCAATTTACCTCAAGATTGTGAGGGGTTTATAGTCGAGGAGAAATGGAAATTTGCCTGAATCATCAGCACAAATATTTGGACCGATTCTGAAAGGGTTATATCATGCCTAGTGTGCATCCACCCACTGAGATCAGACAGGCTACCAGCACTCCTGCTCTTCAGCTAGTAGATGTTTGGGGGTACATTGTCTTACAAATTGAGTTCATAACAAAGAGCTAGGGACCATTTCATGGGGTCAAGAGTTGGAGCCTTTCCACTAAACCACTGGCAGGAAAGGTAGAGGCTTTTTGCCATGGTCCTTGTGAATACAGTCCTGCATCTTCCAAATATGGCAAAAGGGGAAATGCAGTCCAGATTGTGATGAGTGCTTTAAAAATTAAAACTCTGCCTTGATTGTTGTTTGTGTCATTAACTGTATGATTAATGCCAGAATGTGGATCCTGGAAATTTTGTCTATCCATCTTATAACATTTGGAGTCTAGATGAAATATGTATTTTGCAGGCAATTGTGTTTGGAAAATCATCGCTCCTAGAGCAACCAAAACCCCAGCAGACACAGTGATATTCCAGGTAGCACTGGAAGAGACATGTTTACTGTATAGGAATGTTTCAGGGCTCAGACAGCTTTGGACGAAGACATTTCATCTGTTGGATGATTCAAATGCTAGAAAAGGTGGTGAGCCAGTCCGTCTGTCATGGTTAGACTTCGCGAACGAAGATTTGGGAGGGTTTTACCCATGCTTGCTGCAAGCGCGCTGATGGCTGATAAGGCCAATGCGAGATAGGCAAGTCCGGTTGCAAAAGGCACAGCAGAAAGTTTCCATAGTTGGGACTATCAGGGCACGGTTCTTTCGGCGTTGCCTTTTCTCCTCCAGACTGATTCTGCGTGTGGTTTCAAAGGAGACAGCAGCGTTATAGATTGTGTGTCTCCACGTCTCCCGATTGGAGGCCAGGGTGGACCACTGATGGTGGTCAATATGGCCAGGGCTGAGGTGTTGTTTCAGACAGTCCTTGTATCTCTTCTTGGGGGCTCCTCTCTTGCGGCAGCTGGTGGTGAGTTCACCGTAGAGCACAATCTTAGGGAGGCGGTGATCCTCCATCCTGGAGACGTGCCCTGCCCAGCGCAGCTGCGTTCTCAGCAGCATG
>VXAU01003985.1:84858-109229 GCA_013399695.1 Formicarius rufipectus | reverse complement strand
GCTGCAGAGCTGTTTCTGTGTGGGCAACGAAGGCAGCATCATCAGCAAAAAGCAGCTCGTGGACAAGGTGGTTTAGGGTCTTAGTGTGGGCCTTCAGTTTCCTTAGGTTGAAGAGGCTTCCATCGGTACGATACCAGATGTAGATGCCGTTATCTTCATCGAGATCTACCATGTCCCTTTGGAGCATCATGCTGAAGAAGATTGTAAATAGAGTTGGTGCAAGAACACAACCTTGTTTCACATCATTGGTTATTGGAAAGGGCTCAGAGAGAGCATCACCATATCTCACTTGGCCGCACTGATCCTCATGTAACAAGATGATCATTTTGAGGAATTTGGGAGAACATCCTAATCTTTCCAAGATCTGCCACAGGCCTTTCCTGCTCACAGTGTCAAAGGCTTTGGTGAGGTCAACGAAAGTTACGTAGAGTCCTTTGTTCTGTTCCCTACACTTCTCTTGCAGTTGTCTGAGAACAAATACCATGACTGCCGTACTCGGTTCTGTGAGACCTTCTGTAAAACACACAACTTTACATTGCCCCTACATCTCTTGTGACCAGCTCCATTTGAGCAAAACACAACTTCCCAAAGTTACCCAGCCTTGATTTGTCACATTTTCTTTAATATTGAAACTTTTCAGGTACTTTTCAGCCAAACAAGTGGAACTAGATTACGACAACTCCAGAAGGCACTTGAAGACTTCCATTCAGTGACAATTCGTCTTGATGCTGGAATTGTATGATCAACCAGAAACGGACTAAAAAAGAAATCTGTATCTTACAAGATGAATTTTATTTATTTTTAATAAGCAATTAATTTTATCAAGTTGTTTAATATATGTTATTTAAAAGGCCTCTCAGAGAAATAAGAACCATAGTCACAAAAGGAGAGAATAGAGGAACATAGATCTGTGCAGTAATTGTTCATTTTCTCCTCAATTATATTTTTAGTTGTCAAAACAGTAAGACTTCAAATGAAGAGACAACTAAGCATATACAGTATTTCTATCTTTTGCTCCTCTTAAGGTAAGTAAACTGTATTTTGAAAACATCTTCCTGCCTTACTTGTCACTAACTTGTTTTTCCCCAGCACTTTAATGTGAAGCAATACATGGCATTATGTAAAAGGCAGCTTTCCAGTTAACTCTGGCTTTGCAGCATCAGTGCATTTCTTTCCGGCGAGAAGCTCACACAGGTACTTATCTTTGGGAACATGCAACTTCTGCTGGAGCTCAATGGAATATAAGTTTGTGGAGAAACTGCAGTGCTTTGCTGAGTGGGATTGCATTTTAATACATGCTCAAGTATTTTCTCAAGAGGCTTATCTGTGCATAAGACTTCTTGAAAGGCCCTTCTGAGTTAAAAATACCTGAAGTTTGTTCTAATAAGGATCTATAGCATGCTGCTCAAGGTAATCATGGCTCACAACGTCTTGTATTTCAAAGTCCTTATTATGAAAGGATAAAACAGAGTTATAGTAGATAAAATAAGCACAGGTTAGAGTGAGAGATAAGAGCAGAGGAGGAAAACAGTAGAGCAAGAAATGCGTAGGCATTTCTTAGTGAACTTCTTCCTTTGTAACCTTTCTTAAGCTATAATGTCTTTGCCTATAAGCTCTTTATGGCAATGAGTCTTCATTCTATATGTATGACAGAGGTCTAATGTTGTTCAGGGTGCAATCTAATATTTAAAACCAAATAATTTTTGATAGGTTATAAAGAATTTATTTTGTCATTTATTGAATATCTGGACAATACCAAAAAAAAAAAACAAACAAACAAACAAAAAAACACAAGTGATTTTCCAACACCCAAAAACATTCTCCTGGGTTTTCAGAAGTTACTTCTGAGGCTTCCCAGGTAGTACACCATTGTAATATGGTATTAACAGGTGATAGGACATGTTTCAGAGGTCCACCGATGGATACTCTAGATGAGCATGAGCAGCCTCATGCATTCAGTCACCAGAGGCGTGTATTAATGGACCATTAAAACATGCCCAGGAGTGTCTTAATGCTCTTACAGTACGGCTCTTCAAATTTTCACTCAACTTTTGTATAAAACAGTTCTTTTCAAAAATACGATTTTTCCTGTGCAGTGAAATCTTTCCTATTCAGAAAAGAAAGGGCTTTTGTGACATAAGAATAAGAAGACAGCAGGACATGGATTTAAATACCATTTTTTCTGCCATTTTAATACATTCTCTTTTGATTTTATATTGTTTTATAAATAGCATAGTTCTAAGGCCTGATTCTCTTTTTTTTGCTGACCTATCTTTACACTGCTCAGGAAGGGTAAAGGAGACTTAAAGTGCCATAAATGTAAATCACACCCCTTGACTACTTAGCTTGGTTGCTAATTTCCATACACATTTCTGGGTTTCTAGGTGAATAAGACTTTTAAGCAGCTTTGGACTTTTGTTGAAGAAGCACAACTAGAAATGTAAGCAGTTTGCCAAAAAAGTTTTGTGTTAGAAAGCTAAAACTAGGGAAGGAAAAATTTGGTCTGTCACAGGTGGTCATACAATACAAATATTTTTTCAGTAAAATATTATCACTGACCAGACCAATTTCACAGATAATCTCAATTTAATTAACTCTGTAAAATAATGTTATCATTCAGTACTGTAGTTTTATTACTGTTGTATACTACTCATACAGAAATTATTATTTTTGTTATACTAGTACAGCAAACAATCATCCATGATTTCATACTAAATCCTGTGTGAACACATAATGCAAGCTGTGGATAAAAACTTATCCTTTTACGTCACCCTCTTTCTTACAAGTCAGGACCAGCTTAAAGAGCTTTACTAGAGAAGACGTCTTTAATTATAGTGCTTTAAAAGAAGGCCATAGACCACCTTCCAAAAAATTTACTATGTGCCCCAAAATAAAATATTGTCCTAGGTTAATTAAAAAATTGCATTTTGCTTTTGCCTTTATTTATTTATATATTGATTACTCTGTGCCATTACACATAGTTGATGGCAGCAGTCATTTTGAAATGGAATGTTGTTCAAAAGAGATTGCAATTAGGTATCAAAGCATTATTTTTCTGTGCTTCTTTCAAAAACCTATTTAAGGAAATTCTTTGCCTCTTCCTGAATTAGTTTTCTGATAGAAAACATCGCAGTGGAGCTCAATATTTAGACTAGCATTGCTTAGGGCTGTGTATTAATCATCATTATCATAATAATAGCATTACAGTGTTATTACATATTACTCCTCCTCTGAAGTGTATAAGATACAGTGAGATGTAATTTATAAATACCAGCACTGCTTGAGCTGCACTTCTCATTCACAGTGCCTCAGGATGAGCACCAGAGTAATGCCAGGTTTAACTGCAGCATTTCCACCTCTGAGCATCAGGTCCTCAGCCATAAATCCTTGTCAATGACCAGTGCACAAGCAGAAGATCCAGAAGGATGTGTGGCTGTATCACAGGTGGGCCATGGGGTGGATTTGGGGCTTTTTTCTGCTATCTTCATATGACAACTATGGTACTTGTCACACTCAGAGTGGGAAAACCTGCGCAGTATGAATAGTATGATAATTTAGGACATTATAACAACTGGTTGGATTTGAGAGCTTTTTCACTGTTTTTATTTCCCCACATTGATTTCAACTGTGGGGAAGAAAAAGCTTTTTTAAGAAGCCTTTTTGGAAGGAGGAAGAAGAGATGGGATGGGGGCACTTGGGTTAGGGTGGAACTTGGTTTGGGATTTTGGGGGATTAGGGTGCTCAGTTTTTGTCTGCAAATACAAATAAAGGAAGCTATTTACTGATATCCCTACTCATGAGCATAGCCTGTAAATTCATAACCCAGTGATGATGATTTGGGACTTACCAAGGTTGATAGTGTCAGTGCTGCCTTGCAGTCATGTTCAATAGCTATGGCAGTGTTGTTGACTCTTGCTTTCCAGGATGAGCTTGGAGCGTTCCTTGTAATTAGATTTTCCAGTTGTAAAGAAATCCCTCAAAATTACATGTGTGCTGAAATGAACCATGTCACATATTTTCTTTGAGGTTGAAAGTATATATACATATGATCTCCAAATGTCTTCAAATTATTTAATCCAGTTAGGGGAAAATGCATGGTTTGGACCAGGAATTAGTGACAGTGCTAGTTAGGTGCTACAGTGTTTAAATTTGAAGCCTGTGACTGCCAGAATTTAGTCTAATTCAGCAGTTAAGCACCTCATCTTCCTCGATATTTTAGGTCATATGCTCCCAAACTGTCATCCAAAGAGTGAGAGTGGGAAACCCAGTAGATCTAATCAGTAAGCAAAGAGCTCTCTCTGAATTTATGGCACATTTGCTTCAGGGCTCTTCGGAGGTGTGAAGGAAGGACTAGGATGTGATGCTGGACCTGATTACTTGAGGAGAATGGGTCCGAGAGAAGGAATACAGAGAAGAGCGGGATAGGGAACAGGACAATCTGTAGGGAAAGAGGCTGAGACTGTGAAGCTTGGGGCAAACATGCAGAAGCACGGATGCATTACTGCCTGCTTTCCTACTCTGCCCACAAGGGCCTGGGGTTTTAACTTTGATTTTGTATTTTTATTTGGTTTATATCTNACTTCATATACATATATATATATATATATAAAGTTAATTTGATTTATCTCAGGTACTATGTGGTCTAAAAGATCATAACTGTGAGCTGGGGAGCTGCCTATCCCCCACCCAGGCCATGCTGTGGTGGAGCAACACAACCGAAGAGACAGCACATCTGAAGGGGTCTGTCTGGTGGGGAAGGGGGCCAAAGGCTGAGTGACTTTAAGGAGACTGCTCCTCCCTTCCTAAAGGCAGGTCATGCAAGTGTCAGCTTTTAAGATATTTGGAGTTATACATAAAACAGATGAGGAGAATATTGTGCATTTATTGATTGTTAAAGTCAGGTCATAATTATTACAATGAGTACATAATGGAATTAACAAATATTTGTACAGCAGTTTCACAAAAAATCAAGAAGCATGAAAGTGCTCTGTACAGACAAGAACTAGGTTTAGTATTATGATAAATGATTCACATATGACAACTGGCAAGTGCCAATTACCTCTAGAGTTGTTTCAGAATTACTTTTGAAGGGTTTTCTAGGCACATCAGGAGAGACAGACCTATTATACAGTATGATACAGAAGAGAGCACTGGCCTTATAACTACTGTGCTACCAGCTCAGCTGATATTTGACCCACGAGCCACATGGTTTCCCCTAAAGTGACCCCAGACTAGTTGCAACTCAGTTTTGAGACTGAGGCAAGTATTCAAAGAAGGTATTTTTTTCACAAAAGTGGAAAGATCTAAAATACAGCACTGTTCAAAGCAATGCTTTTTTGTATGAGAGCAGTTCAGAAATAGAATTCAGATTTCTACCGAAAGCTAGTTTTCCAAAAGCAACTTTCCAGCCCAACTGTCTTGGTCCCAGGTCCTGTTTTAATTAAAACAAGAATGTTAGAAGTTAATTAACCAGCACAGGTACTTTTCAAAAATCCTACAGCTTTTACAGATTTCCAGATGAGAGGGTAGATATTTCCAAATGGTTGCATTGAAATGGCTTTTCCTACCCAATTTTGTGTCAGTTTCTGTAATGATAGGGTAAATGACAGAGGTTAAAAGTTCATTGAAGTTCTGATTACAGAAGGCCACATTAAATTTTTTCTAAAATAAGGCCCCATGAGGCGCTCTGAGATTGATGTATGATGATATTGATGCTCAAAACATCTTTTAACTTTTTCTTTCAGAGGTTGTGCAATTGCCCTTACTGGAAAAACTATCTCATTGATACAGTTTAGAAACCCTCCTGGCAAGTAGTAATAGCAGCTACTTCAGACATGGACAAGTCAAGTTGAAAGGAAGGAATCCACACCCCAAACAAGATTGCCCTGAACATCACTTTGATGCAAAATTCCAAAAGAAATCAGATTACGTTGCTTGAAATAGCATCATACTGTGATATACTTGCTTTCATAGTCATGAAGAAATTAGTTTATTCATTTGCTGAAAACGTTATCACATTTTAAACAAGAAAACAATAACAAAAATTACTGTTCTTAAAAAGGCACTTCTAGAAGAGAGATGTGGAGGAGAAGTATAAAACTAGACTGCAGAGTATTTAATAAATTGTTTTGAATGTAACACTGTTGTTACTGAAATATCATTAAAAACCTTCAAGGTATTCCTGGGAAATTCCTTCACTGTCATGACTTTAACCTACACTAAATGAACTCATGATGGACACCAAAACCACTTAAACAGCAAATACTGTCAGGGACTAGATGGGTCATGAGAAGAGACAATCAGAGTGTCGATGCACAAATGTTGACTGCCATCTGGCACAGATGTCATTTACTGCTGTTCATGAATCAGAAACCAGTTAAATTTAACAGATTTAGCAGTCTATCTATCCTTGTGCAATGCTGGGTAATGCAATAATTACTATACAGTTTGTTATTTTGTAAGATTTTTTTAATTGACATAGTTTTTAGATTTAGAGTCGTATTATAAATACACAACACACAAAAGCCAATAGCAGAGTAAACATTTAACAGTAGCGATCTTTCAGCTCTAGAAAGTGTGTGTTCAAGGCTCCTTTTTGAAGGAGAACTATCAGGATTGCTAGCTGAAGGTAACTACTGAATGGTGGGAGTTTGGATTTACTGTAGTAAAGGTGAAAGTATTTGGCTTAATTTAAAAAAAAAAAACACACTTGATTTTTTTTCAAATAAATGTGGTAATTTGGATGAGTATCTCTGAATAAAACTTTATATACGGCATTATGTATCCATATGTATGATTTGAAAATACATAGCACTAAGAAAAAAACCCTAGCATAATTTCAAAAACTCTAGTATGTTTGCATTTTACTTTTTTTTAGAAATAATTACATGTTTACAGTGTTCAGTGATTTAGTTAAGTATCCTCTGTCCAACATTTCCTTATAAAAGCACAGCTCTGAACTCTTGAGCTCTTTATGAGCAGCGAATTAATATATTGAGGTATTGTCATTAGTAATGGCAACCAGTTTATTTTGCTGATATGTTAGGTCATGACAAACATCCTATACAGGTGATAGAAGATATTAATTTTATTAAAGCTTTAGAAATTTCCAACGTCAGCCCCTTGTGCTCTTAAAATTGTATTTTGTAGCTAGGACAGAAAAAGGTGTTTTCAGAAGTCCAAGGCCAAGAAACAAAACCATGATGTTATTCAAAACAAAAATCAAAATGTTGTTTAAACATGAATTCTGGCCTGCAGGTGAGAAAGGGAAGTGGGGAAGGAGTGAAAGCAAAGGGAAGTACAGCCACTGCACCAGTTAAAGCGTTTTTAAAACATGGTTGCTTCTAGAATTATACTGTTAGCATTAACTACTCTGCTAAATGTAATTTCAGAGCAGCTTGGCTATGCTGGGACCAATAATGTTTCAGCAGATGTTAACAGTGAGGGAATTTAAAGATTACAGAGTTTCATGGGTGTAGTAAAGCTGCAGTGGGAACAGAAATATTACCGTAGCTGTTATGTTCTGAGTGCACCACATTTACTGACAAGTAATACATGAGTGATAGTGAGGACCATGGGAACAGAACTTTATACTTACTGGTCAGCAGCCTATAAATTCCATAAATTACACAAAGTTTTATGTATTTTTCATTTCTTTTCAGAATTACCTTCTCTAAGGGCCTCTGCTTCATGTTAATTCTATCGACAAAGCATATCTCTGTCTTTCAGCTTTCTTCGTAAGGGTATTCCCCACATGTATGTTCCCTTTCCTCCTCCCACTGCCCTCCACTCAGAAGGTTTCCACAAGCAGCTCTTTCTCCTCAGTGATCTTCCATGGGTCAAGCCTTGACAATGAACCGAAGAGCCATAAGATAGCAGCTTCTGTAGGAGGAAGCTCCCACAGAGAAAGACCATTTTCCCAAAACAGGGTACTCATCCTGTGCATGACTTCTGCCCACAGTCCCCAGGCAAGGAAATAATCACTGTGAGTTACTGAGACTGCTGAAGGTTTACAAATTCATGGAGAGGTTGATCTTTTAATTGGCCTCCGTAAAATATTAAAGCTGCAAGCCTGAGCGAGGCAAACTAGAGAGGATGTGGCACCACGGGACAACATCCAGTGGAGTTCTAGCAGCAGAGTGTGGGGATAAATGAATTGGCCAAACATTATATACAGTTGTCAAATACAAGGTACATAGCTGTTCATGGATCTATCTACAGAGACAGAGCAAGAGCCAAGTGTGTATTGCAGAGACCAAGCCTAAACAGGTGGCAAGCATAAACTGCTGTATCTGAGCTCAATTACTTAAGTATATTAAGATTTAATTACTTAAGTGTTAAGATTAATTGAAGTGTTATGTTTAGTTGATATTTAGCTGGTATTCAGCTTCTCTTGATCATGCTGCTCAGCAGCATCATGGCTTATCAGTCAAAGAAAAAGAAACTATGTGGCTCAGAGAAAAAGCAGAAAGAAATAAAAAGTATGCTATTTTCTATCCAAAAAATTACAGTTTGGAGTGAATATATCCTGACACATTAGATCAGGGCAAGATAATTAATATAGTCACATTTTAAAGGCATGCTGTCACAGACTATGCAAGGCCTGCTGACTTCTTTTCTACTTTCAGGTTTGGCATTAGGAGGGAGAGGAATGGCCTTTTGCCAGCATTTTCCACGGCACCATTCACTACAAGGCACCACTGATGTAAAAGTTCCCTTTCCATTCTGTTGACTGTGCAGAGCCCACTGCCAGTGTTGGTCTTGCCCCAGACCTTTCCCTCCATGAGTTAAATGTGCATGTGAAAGGAAACAACCCAGCACCAATATGATGCTCGCCAGGACAGAAGACGGCAATACAACAGACGACATAGTGAAAGCCTTTTTATTTTGATGGCAGCTTTTCACTGTCTATCATAAACTTAGTGAAGCAGGCTTTCTCTATTCAGGTCTCCTTTTATTGGGCACAAATCACTGCTGACAGGAAGTTTTATGCCTAAATCCGTTTACTGTCCTTGTTGGTAGTCTTTAAATTAATATTTATAAGCTGAGAGAGGCCTAAAAGAATGCAGCAGTAAAATATCTAAATGCTTCAGTTTGGCTTGAGTTGAATTTTCTCCTTCTCGACCACTGGCATTCCTTAATTACTGGTGACCCAGGCATATATTGTCTTCACTGCTCCAAGCCTACAAATCACTGCCTTGCTCCGTGTTGTGGCTGACGAAAGGGGAGGTTCAGAGCAGGTTAGTTGGTATGATATATTGGAAGAATAGGTGTGGGTACAGGCTGAAGAGAGAGAAAAATGAGTAACTTCAGACAAATGCCTTAAGAGAAGTAGCTTCGAGCTGAAACAGATGACTTGGTTATGAAAAAAAAATGTTTGAATTGGCAAAAGCAGCAGATTTTGTTGCTACAATTTTTTTAAAAACTGGGAAACAAACCAGAGGGCAAACTGAGCTCAAAAAAAAAACAACTCAGTTGAGCATATTCACATCTTGACTGCATGATACACAGCACATCCTCAGCAAAATGACCATTTTCATTAAATCAGTATGAAGGACACCTCTTTTGCATATCAAAAACTGTTGGGCAACCTGAAATTAGAACAAAGCAGACTAGAAGTAAAATTTTGTTCATTCAATTTTTTGTTAGTGTTTTGATTTTTTTTTCATTGGTGTCTTATTTCCGTCCAGTAGGTTCCAGGTGTGCAGCAGAAGAAAAACAAATATAATAAAAACCAGACCAACTGTCATCACCTTAGCACATAAGCATATAAAAATAATGAGAGTGGCTAGACTGGGAAAAAGGTAGAAGTAACAAATGGTTGGATCCTCCAAAAATGTCATTCTTGGAAAATAAACCCACAAAACTGCAAAAGAGAAGAGGGATGGAGGATTCTAACATGCAAAATGTGAATCTGCACTCTTGCACTGCTGCAGTTTAAGTTTTGGCACATAAATCATTTTATGATTTTATAGAAGGATTCCCAAACCAAAGGTAGCAGATATCTGTCCACGCAAGATGCAATAGACTCATATCACCACTGCGTAGACTGTGTGAAATCTTTTTCATGAGGAATGAATGAGACTTCTGTATACCCCAGATAACACAGAAACAACTGAGTAGTTTGTAATGGAACTGCTGAAAGATGCAATAAAAATCTTTCTCATCTACTCATGTCTTCATAGTGTATCTTTGGCTAAAACGAATGTCTAAAAGATGGGTTAATGCATATTTGCTTCAATTTAGGAATGAAGCCACTCATCATCCTATTTTTTTTTTCTCTACAAAGACTAATTTGGGGACATAAATGATACTTTTTTTGCTTAAAACCTCTGTTGACTCTTTCATGTATTTGCAGTTTTGATTTATTACACTTGACCAAACTTTCTTCTACATCCCTGACTGTTGTACCTCTGAACCAGTGTGCTGCCAAGTGTTCATCACCTCTCTTCCCAGGAGAGCTATACTTCATACATGCTACATTCACACATTACAATGGAATACATTTGATACATGGAAAGAAGACTGGGAAATAAACCACTAATTCTGTACCTCAAAACTGCCTTTCTTTTGTGTTCAGAAGCTTAAGCTGCCTCAGGTAGTCTTCAAACTTCTTTATAAACCGTGCTCCTGACAACTGAGATAACTAATGAATGCAATAAGCCTACTCTCACAATTATAAAACAGGCACAATTATCTGTACTATTAGAATGACTCAGACTCCCCCTAAATCCTATTCTTCCCAAGCGAGATAAAATTATAAGACTTGTAGAATAAGCCTGCTGTCTCCTGATGGCAACTAATTCCCATATAAGTCTCCCTGGTCTTGGGTAATCAAGCATCCAAAGTGATTCATTCTAGAGTTTCAAAGGAGATGGCATTTTGACACCTGGGGGGCTGCCCTGAATCTCCAGAAAAAAGGACACCCGTGTGAAACCTGAGATAGGACATACATGATAGAATATGTGTGACCACACAAAGCAGGACATAAAAGTCAGGATGATGCCAAACACCAAATGTAAACTAAACAAGTGTTTATTCTGCCCATTAACTCTTAACTCATTGTTTCTCAGCCTCACTCATCTCTTTGTAAGGGCACAAATAAGTAGTGATAGACAAGCCTGAAAAAGTGAAATGTGGCAACATTTCCCTTTGCCTCTTTCACTTGAGATCTACTTTGGACTCTTTTGAATACTTGAAGTATATCATGAGCACAGAGGTACCTTTCTCTCTGTCAGTGGCTGTCTGCCTGCAATGAGTCAGTCAGCCTTCCTTGGCACAATGCTTTTGTTCAAGTGAACCACAGTGAACAGTAATCAGGGCTGCATCATTCCTTGGGCCTTACAAAAACCATAACTTTAGCCTCCTTTTGTTTAGATGCTTATTTATATGTCAGACCGGGGACTGTCCAAATTCAAACAACATATTAACACATCCTATGCTTTTTCAATGTCTTTAGGGTTATTTGGGTGGCTGGTTTGGTTCATGATTTTTCTGAAAGGTGAAAGCATAACTGGAGTACTAAAGCAGTTTATAAATGCTTGGAGGAAAAAAAGGTCTAAATGCCTTCATTTTATTCTAGCTGTTCAGCAGTTAAGGTAATACTGTTAATGTGCACTGTGTTTCATTCTTTCCACCATCAGGACTGAAGGCACTGTAGCTTTCGATCATGTTTCAGAATGTCTGGCCTGCCAGCCATTAAACAGTACAGCAGTAACTAACAGCTCCTCCTTATTCAGATTCTTTTTTCATACAAGAAGATGCCAGTGTGGACCTTTCCCACTGAAACTTCACTAAAAACTCTCTGCCTTTTAGTAATGTTTTTCCTACAAGTTGGCTGAAGATTACACATGCACACAGCCAAGCATTTGTTGAGGGAATCTGTGCCTATGGCTGAGGGATGCTTGCTAAATGGACTGTCATGCTTTCTAAATGCACTTTCCCTGGTGCCTCGACCTGAAACAAAGCCCCATGGCAATCATTTTCCATAGCTGAGAGACCTTTAAATTGAAATGTTTGGAAGTTGCCTTTCCATTGGCTCCAACCCATTGTTCTCAATAGCCCATTTACCGTAACTTCCAGCTGTCCTAATAGGGACAGAATAGTCAGTTCCCTCTTCCGTGCTGTGCTATCAAATGCCTCCCCATGTCCTGGTGTGCAAGCTTTACTCCTTTTGGGAAAATCCTTTAGAAATCATGTCTTTCTGATGTGCACACCAGCATGCTGAACGTCTTAGCCAGGATGTAAATTTCCTCTTAAGTTATTTAGGCTAGGAAGGAAACAGCTGCATGTGGGGTTGCATGTGAATCCTGGATGCTAACTCTGATGTGGGAAGTTCAAGAAAGGCTTTTTAGTTTTTGTTTACTTTTCTGCTGTGCTTCTGCAGGTGACTTGCTGTTATCTTGCCTTCATTCCGTTAATTTCCTGTTGCTCTTCCTCCACTTTTCCACTCACTATCCAGAACCAAATAGAAATGTTATTTTGGACTGAATAAAGTCAATTTCTCTCATTTCTGCACATGTATCTTTCCAACTCTTTTAGCTCAGAGACTTAATACTGCCTCCCTGCCCTCTTCCCCCATACCCCTGCCATTTCCCTACTTAATTTTTTTGACAGGGCAGAAGGGTGGGGGAACAGGACTTACTCTTATGACCTGAGTTGAGAAAAGACATCATTTATTAGCAGTTTCATGTGTGCTGCCTGAAATAGAATTTTCTTCAGGTTAGGGAGTTCTTTAGAGAGGGGATGGGATTTAGGTACTTAGATTCCTTGAAGCCTGATCCTTCATTTCTTCTTCCCCTGGGCTGAAAAGATGAAATCTTGTGGCACTATGCACAGCAAGGTTTTAGTACCAAGGCTGATGCTGTCTTCAGAGTCTGAGGGAATTACAGCCATCTGTGTTTGGCCACAGTTATGAAGGGCTGGACAGCAATGATGTTAGAAATAAAAGGAAAAGGAAGGATTCTTCAGGCTGCAAGAAGGCTTTGGATGTCCACATCCAATCCGTTCTCTAACCAAACTCCTCTGAGGGTTAAAACCATAAATAAGGAGCTCTGAGCTGCCGCACAAGACTTCAGTGCTGCCATATCAACAGCTGTAAATCTGCTCTCGAGCTCTTCTTGCTTACCCTGTAGGGGAAGCACAATTCTGCCTGGATGAAGCAGGAGCATTTGGCGGCAGCACTCTGGCAAACAGACTTCCAGATGTTTGATGAGAATGACAGCCTCAGAGTGGGAGTGCTTGAGTGTGTGCATGCATGCCACTCTTTAAAATTCAAGGCTAGCTTGCAGCATTATCAGGGAGTGAAAATGTCAAAAGAAGACAGTGCTCATTGCAGGCATCGCTTTTCAGGCCTTAGGAGGAAAAAAAAAATGAGGAAAGACAGCACTGGAGCCATTTAAAAAATAAAGAAGGGGAGGGTTGGGCAGTAGTTAGAACAAGTCTGTGAACTGTGGAACAGATTGCTACCCCCAGTCTAAACCTATGTGCCAGCCCTTGTCTGGTCTCATTGAGCAGTATTTTGGATCTCTGTGTCCCATTGCATCTCTTTGGTACCCCCACCTCATTTCCAGCTACACGGCATTCAGGAAAATGGGGTCTATGTTTTTCCCTGTGGTGTCTGATGTTTGCCTCTGACATTCTCCCGACTTCTTCCACAAATGTCCTTCACTGCCATGCCATTCCTGCAGTCCCCTCTCATGCTTCTGCAATTTTTGCTTTGCACATGTTCCAGTTTTCCTCTATCCCTAAGGTTGTGTATCTTACTTCTATCTATCACCTGCAAAGTCAAAGCCACTGCATAGTGCACACACTGTATCCTATTCTCTCACCCTTTGTGTATTTGACCTATATAGGTTGCATATATAGCAACAATATGTTAACCCAATCTGATTTTTTTCCTTTTCCCAATATCTGGAATTTTATATTAGATTTTCCTGATTTATCACACACCTGAATGGAAAAATGTATAGATAAATTTAATCCATCAAGTAGCATTATAATTTCCCAGACACTTTTTTTATTTTCAAGTTTGACAGCTAATCGTTTTCTTAAGTATCTCAGCTGCTGCCATTTCCATATTGGTTTATTTCCTTCTGATGAAAGTTTTTTATGAAAATCACATACTGAGCATTTACTCGTAAAAATATTAGTGCATTCCCATTTAGATATGCTCTCTTCAGTCTGGAATTCCTGCTTTCCAAAATGTCTCATGTATGTTTCTCATTGCACTAGTGATCTTTGCAAGTCTATGCATTTTAAATAGGAGCTTTGCTATCCCTGCAGAAAGGCAAACCTTTTGCTTCACAAATAAATATATTAAAATCTTTTTTTTTCCTTCCACTTGAATGCAAATCTCCTGTAATACTACCTAGATATTGAAAAGAGAAGAATCTTGGTTTGGTTTTGTTTGGAAAGAGATTTCAGGTGGATCTGGCAATGTTGGGCAAAGCAGCTAAGGGTCACACTGGCTGAATGCACTAATTGCACCTACTGCCTCTGTGAGCCATGCTGAAACACTGGTTTTGACAAAATACTTGTACATTATTCTGAAAACCACTGTCCTTCATGTAAAGTATCTGCACCGCTCAAGGGTGGAGGGGAAGGAAGCTCATGGCTCAGTGCACTGCTCTTATTCCAAAGCCTCTGCCATCTTCCCTAAATAAACCCAAGGACTGACTCTTTCCCTGGTGTAGCACCACTGACCCCTCTGAAATTACACCAGGCATGAATTTGATCAGATTTGTCATCAAATCCATTTTGTACCAGCAGGAGCACAGACAAAAGAGGCAAGCCATCCCACAAGTCCCATCCAGGGCTTTTCAGTTGCCCTCACTATTACCCCAGGCTCCTTCCTCACCTTAGGCTGAAGGGAATGATAAGGTCCAACTTGTCAGGACTTATTACTTATTCACGAAACTATCACACCTTTGACACATCTGTCAGTTTTTATACAAAAAGCGAATGAGCAAGGATGCTGAAGTTTCCTTTCAGCACACTGGAGGGCAGTCCTTTTTACCACACCCTTAAGGCTTTCATGTCAGGGCTTAGTTGCACTGACAGAGCAGTGTGAGAGAGCTATCGTTTCATCTGGCCATATTATGCTTTCCTCTGGACAGATTATACTTGCCCCCTGGTAGTTAAGAGAATTAAGCTTTCATTCTTTACATAAAGTATAAATAAATAATAAATTTAAAATGTAGTAATTGTTATAAATATATAATGTCAAACATCCAATTTATGTTAGAGTTATGGATTAGATGAAGATGTATCTTTTTTTTCCCAACACTTCCAAACATAAATTTGGCACATTGCCACATCATAGAGATCAGTCTTTTGCAAGAGAAAACAGCAAATTTTTTAATTATTTTTTGTAAAAATATGAAGAAAGGCCAAGCACAGAATAGAGCAGTACATTTTCTAATGAGTTTGTGGTCAGATCTGTAATTTAAACTTGACAGTAGAATCACAGAATTCAGATTAATACGGAAGCCACCAGGGATCTTAGGAAACATTATGTTCAATAGAGTATATGGCTAATGGTTACAAAGTACAAAGGATATGGATAAGCATGGCTGATTTATGAAAATTCAGTCTGTATACTGAATGTATTTATTCCAGCATTTGGGCTTTGGTTGCATTTAAAATGAAAAGGAAGGCTGCTTATTAATTTAACATGAGTTTTTTTGGCTATCTTATTCAGGGCCAAGTTCCAAGCAATTTGCTGCATCCTTCTCTACACACAGTCATTACATGGCCTGAGCTTCAAAACTGGTTCTAAGTTTCCAGTGGTAAGCTAATCCTGTTTTCACAGACCCCATTTTCTAAAAATCATCATAACTAGGGACAATGTCTTTTAATGCTTCGAATCATTAGTATACTTGCAGAACAGAAAGGAAAGGGCCATGTACAACAGAGTTCTTCAGTGCCAGCACGTACATCACTGTACATGTACATGTACATATGAGCTTTTCCTCAGAATCCATAATGAGTCCCAAACCAGAACCTCACAGACTGAACTTTGTGGCACGTTCCCACACTGGCATTGCGTTTGTCAGACCTAGTCAAGCACATTTGACTTATCTATATTGCAGTTCTCTTGAGTGCTGGTGACTTCTCTGTTATAACAGAGAATGCCTTAAAAGGGCAAGGATTAAATAATAGCATTTTCTCTTTGCTTTTATATGTTATGAAAATAAATGCCTACTGGTGACATAAACAATCTTCATAAAGATGTAAGGCTTATTCAATCACATAGTTTGCGTGTTTGTGTCTGTCCATGTGTATATTTTAACCTATTCAGTTTTTAATCTAATTGGTGATTTCAGACAAATGTAGCAGAGCAGTGATCTTTAAGACTAAAAAAAATTTCTACTTGTTGTAGAAGGATGGAATGAAGAGAATGATGAAGAAAAGGCACCCGTTAAGGACCCTACCTAACAACAAGACTGCAGAGTGGGTTCATGCATTATTAACCATAAAGAGTCTACACAGTATATCTATCTATATATTTCTCAGAGAGTGTGAGAGATGGACCATATGTGCCCCACCCATGGGAAAAGCTTCAACTGTAGCTCACAATTAATTATGAGGCACAAAGCAGTAGGAAGCAGGGCTTCATTAGTTCTGTTCTTGCAAAACTACTTATTTATGTTTTTATTTTCCTTCCATGGCACTTCTTAACATAGAAAATGTGGCACTTGAATGTAGCTCAGGACTTCTTTAGAGTTATTTGCCTACCACTTTTCAATCTGTGGTAAGAAAGAATGAGCACATATGTTAAACAACATAAATCAAATAGAGTTATTCTTCCTTGTGCACCTATTACTCTCTTAGTCCATATCACCTCTTTAGTAGTGGTAGTAACAATAATTTAAAAACCCATAGACTCGCCTCAGTGATGTAAGCAGAAGTCAAGTTGTTCCAAATATTAAAGCTCGCAAAAGCTGATTCAGGGAAGATAAAGTGGACTGACCTCCCCAGACAGCATTTCTCAATTTGTATCTGTGCATTACCACTTAAACATGATTCTCATCATCATCCTTTACATCAATGAGATTGAACTGCCTTCCTGACCCTCACTGGTGGGTGGGTGTGGATATGGAGGGGGGAAAAGGTGGCAATTGCAATAGGAACATCTTCAAACAAGCCAGAAATGTTGTGTGAAACAGGCTCTTCTCCCTGCTTTGTATTCTACCTTCATCTCCCACTTATTGGAGAGATGAATGAAGGCAGTACACAGACAGAATAACAAAATTATTATAAAACAATTACATCATGAAAACTGACATCATATTCTATGTCCTAATTGCTTGAAATGTGGTGGTCCAGAAATGATGCTTTAGTTCCTTCCTCAGAGTATCCTGACTGCAGCTAAAGTCAGATCGATTTTGAATAGGCAAAAATCTTGTTCCTATGCTTTTTTTGCAGAAAAACCTCCCCGCTTCCCTGCCTTTCCCATTCTTACACAACTCAGTTCATGTATTTCTTCCACAGACTCGGAGAATGGTACTGACTAAGAGCCTGACCTGGCTCCCACTGGAGACGGCAGCAGGACTCCCCCTGACTTCAACAGCAGATGGATCCGAAGTGGAATGTGAATGAGTAGATATGTCCTGGATGTTTAAGAAATGTATTGACTACAGGCACTGGTTTTGCACAAAGCCAAATGAAGTTAAACAATGGTGGAATAATGATTGTTGTTTTGAAAAGAAGATAGCAATAGGGGTGGTAAAAGGGGAGCATTCTTTCTAATTATATGGCAGACATAACAGGATGCAGAAGTGTGTGATGAGGCCCTGCTACAGCAATGCATCTAAGCATAGGCTTAAAATTAAGCATTCATATAAGGGTTTTGCTGAATAAGGATGAGATCATTCACATACTTAAAGTTAAATGTATGCTTAAGTGCTTTGCTGAATCTGGGCCCAGATACATAAACCATTAAACAGTCACTTTAAGAAAGCGAAGGAAAGCTGTTATACAATTTCTAGATCTTTTAAGTTACTTCTGCTACATTTCCCCCTATCTCTTTCTTATTAGCTCAAGGAGGAGGTTTATAAAGCTCTTGTTCCCCAAAAATGATAATGTTCATTGCTACCCGATTGCAATTCAAATTGCTCTGTGCAGCCCCAAGCATGTGCTCAAACATATAATCAAGCAAACAGGAGACTTTAGTCTTGCCAGTTGGAATAGTGCTGGTCGCAGATGCCATGCTTTTTTTTTTTTTTTTTTTTTTTAAGCATAAATAAAGAGGGGTAGGGAGATAGATAAAAGCTGGTCTTTGCTGTCCATTTTTGGCACTCTGTTTCTGTGGCTTGGGTTATTTGGGTACATGTTGCTTTGTGTCTGTGAGGGCTATTTTTTTTTCGCCCCCCTCTCTCTTTCTCCCCTGGTCAGAGAAGCCGTACTCATCACCTGGAGTGAAGGCTGACAGGAATGAACATAGGCAGGAAGCAGCGTGACACACACATTGTCATGCATGACTGACCAGCAGCCATCAACAGCAATTAAACATTGAGAGCACTGGATCCTTTTGGACAGGTTCAAGTTTCCTGGCACTGCCGTGATTAGATGTTTTGCACTGTTTCCCTGTAGTCAGTATGTGACACATTCCCTTTTGCTTGCTCTTTTCTGATGTTTATTTTTGCACTGTCCTGGTGTTAGCATCTTCTCATGGAAAATTAATCACTTAGAAAGGGATCATTTTGAAGGAGATTTGTGAGGTGGGTTAAAGAGCAAATGGATATTAAAAAATCAATTGTGAGTGTTTCTTTTAAACACAAAATTCCCCACCTCCAGTAGAACATTATAGTGTTTAAGCAATTTTGGGTGACTATAGGTGTGCATGAGATTCAATGAGAGAAAGCTCTGTGAATGGCAGAAACCAGCAAAGAACAAGATGGGCCTTTGGGTTTACCCAGCTGACTGCAATTTTACTGTAATTTAAGACGACAAAACAAAATGCCCTTAAAGGCAAGACTGAAGTGAAGAGCTGCTGCAGTTGTGCTGGGCTGTCACTTGCTTGCCCTCATTTCAGGGCTGAGATCCAGAGCAGTCCATCTACCCAGCGTTTAGCAGCGGTCCAGACTTCCAGGGCAAGGTCTGTGGCTTGGCACAAGGTGCCGTGCGGAGCAGCGCGAGCTGCAGCACTGGAGGCTGAGGCGAAAGGCCTTTTGGCACACAGCAAGGTCTCGTGCCTAATTGAATAGTCACAGGGTCTGAGGCCAGAAGGGCTCATTAAGGCTCGATTCTGACCTCGTGGATTGTTGTCCTACCCATTCCCTCGGATTGACTCCAGCAGCTTACGTATGATTAATTAATTGCTTCTGTTAATTTGAGGTCTCCTAGACTCTGCAAGGACCAGGGAGGTCCACTAATAAGTTGCAAGTAACTGCCAGACTTTGTGCCTACATCCTTTCCATCTTTCACCTTCCATGTGCAAGATGACATGGCTCCAAACCCAGTTTTGACCAGTTGAAGTAGTAGAACGAAGTGACCAAAAGTAACACGATTCCAGCATTCTGCAAGGATTAACGTGAGAGGGAGGTGTGATTTAAATGGGCTGTGCTCTGCTGTGCAACCACCAGCTCAGCCAGGGCTTGGAGCCAGTCGGTGAGTTAGACTTTCTCCTCGTTAATTCCCTCTCACATAGTTTTAATGGGGGTTGCTCCAGCCATGCATCAGTTTCACCTTTATATTCTTGCACTAGCATTTAGAGGCCAGAGCAACCCTGGGGCTTTGATACTACTGCCTTTCATTGACAAGGCAACTCTTTAAGAGCTTTTCCTCTCAGATAGATGGCTGGGATCATGGAGGGCAGAAATCAGAACTGTAAGAACTGGTCTTGAATTTGATATTCTCAATGGTCACTCTAGATTGACATATTTGTTCTAATAATTCCACTATTTTGTGAAGCATTGTGTATTGATAATAGTAAATAAGGCTCATAAGAACCAGAAGTGTGAAGCAGAAAACATAATTATTATTTCTGGAATGCAGATACAGAAACAAAGGCACAAAAAGTGACTTGCTCAAGGTCATAGAGTAAATCAGAAGTGTAAATATACCAGAACCCCAGCCACATCTCATTTCTGTATGGTGTGGATGTACTCAGGAAAAAACAGCTGACTTGATTCTATGATCTTTTTGCAGTTTTTGAAAGCCTTTCTACCTTTCTCCTTGCAGGCTTCCAGGATGTCCTGATAGATCATCAGAGGCACTTCTACAGACATAAGGAAAGCACATCAGGTAGTTACAAAGTGATGCTTGAATTTCTGTTACCAAAGTAGATGGCAATCAAATGAACTGGACAACCAAGCCAGGAATGTCTTCTTTACCTGTGAATCATATTTTGGATCTTTTGTTGATGTCTTGGAAAACTTACTGTGGCATAAACAATGAGTCTTTGGATTTCCAGCCTGGGGGAGCCATTGGACAGATCCATAGTCAGTTGTCAAAATATAAATGAGGATGAGCATGAAGAGAGCATGAAAAATTGAATATGCTCTGGAGAGATGGCACTTAATTCATTAAGTAACTTCAGCATTGAATTCTTTAGCACTCTTCATAAACCTATTAAATAACAGCTGAGATGCATCAGAAGGTTTTGCTCTAAGAATTGAAGCAAAGATATATAAGAACACAGCAAACCAGAAGATTAAAAAGTAGTTCCGCATAAGTCAACTGCTAGTTGCTGACATCAATAAAATATTGTCCTTTATTATAGTCATTAGGGAACCTTTTAACAGTCATTAAAATTTCTTCATACTGCAGTGAAATTTTTAGATGTTGCCTGGAAAAAAAAAAAAAAAAAAAGAGAGAGAATGTACTCTGAACTGTATGGCGTGCAAATATTTCAAACAAATGCTGTCATATGATGGAGGTACTAGCAAGTACTTCTTAGAGCTGATGGCCTGTTTTTGGAACACACTCAGGAAAGAAAATATATATGAATATATATTATATTTAATACAAGAACACTGAGATTTTTCTGGCAATGAAATAGGAATAAATTATTTAATCCCTTTATAAGGGAGCTGAAATCTATTAATTACAAAGTTCTGATACATAATGAAGGGGCTCTGGTGTTTGCTTCAGCTCCTAGATTGTGTCTTCCTTTTTCCTACTGCATTCTGTTTGAAAAATGTGATAGCACAGAATTAAACTGAACAGTTTCACAAGCTACAGAAACTGTATGGTGATAGCACTAAACAGAGTGAACATAGGAGTACAGTTATTGATCAGAAATATCTTGCAAAAGTAGCAGTTTAAGTGGATAAAAAGAATTTTTTTAATTATTTTTTGGAAATAGAAGAAACTGATATTCAGTGGTACCTATATAATGTTTGCAGCTCAAGAGCAGGCTCTCTGATGGGTACACAAAGCCGAGGACTGTACTTTTAATACTGTAATGGCAGTAGTGTTTCTCTACTTTGACAGAGGTTCAGTTCATAGGAGCTTGGCACAGGATGTGTGAGACTAAGCAGAAGATTTTTTTGATTCAAAAAAACAGGGAGCTTAGAGAAGCTTCCTACCTCCTTTGTGTGCAGCAAACAGTCCACCATTACAATAAAACTGGGTCATATTCTGATGTGTTTTAAATCACGACTGGTAGGAGAAGGCAAGGGGAAGCACAACACATCTAACTGCACCAGCAAGGAGGATTAAGGCAAACAGAGCATGAAGTCCTTAAAGCAGCATGTTGGCTGGGGAGAGGGGTAATGACTTGAGCATGGTAACATCCTATGAGACCTTTTAGAGCCTTAACTATTCAGGTTGCACCCCATGAGAAAGAGAACATTTTTGGAGATGCAGTGCCCCACAGAGTGGGGGGAGAGGGTGATGAGAGGGAAGACTGACCGGCGACTGCAGAGTTGTCCGCAGGTAATTTCTTACCTAGGAGTACAGAAAATTTCTGCTCACAGATTTGATTGCAGAGCAGTCTGGTCCAGACACTCTCAGTCTTGGAGTATCTATTTAGACATCAACAATAGGCTCGTTTCTGATCTTACATTTAATCTTATCTGAAATCAAGTGAATCTAAAGCAGTTAGTAGAAATGTTATCAAATACACTCCCTCTCTCATAGCAAACCATTTTTACTGAAGTGCACAATCCACAAATTTTCTCAGTTCTGAAAAACCTTTGTGCTTCAGATCAGCAGACAAAAACATTGCTCTGGATCATCTGAGGAAGGAATTCTCATGCCATCCTCAAAGAGATGGGTGATACCCATGAATTGTTTTTTCTGTTCACTTTGCATGAAAGTTCAGTAATGGATCCAATCCGAGAGTGATATACCTGTTTTCGATTGCTCCTATCCAGTACCAAATTTTCATCATTTCTGGGCCAGCCAAACTCAAAAAGGTTTGGGTTGTACCTGCATCACAGCTTGATGTAAGGTAAACAGGTACAGGAAGCCCAGTGCTCTGCTACAGATCAGAGAATTGGGTAGCGATTTATTAAAGTCGGAGTAAGCATGTGGCCTTAAAATGTACAATGTTCAATGAGGTTCATGTATCAGCATCTCCTGGGAGTTCATCCTGCCCTTTGCAGCATTCTGTGAATGGGTGTTACAGCAGAGTGGCAATGGGATTTTCAGGGAAAACTTCCTGGTTTGTCCTTCTCAGAGTTAGGACCACCTTATAGTTGTGATTGTCTTTAGTAAAAAGTAAAGTCACTCTGAAAATTTCCATGAGAGAAAAATTTCCAGAATATTAGATGAAAAATTTAAGAAAAGTTGGAGGATGCCTTAGTCTGGTTTTTGTCATTTTAATTCTGTTTTATATCCACATGCCATATTTCACCCTAAAAGAATACTCAACCGACTTGCCAACATGAAACAATGCAGGGTGAAGTGCTCAAGTGAGGAAAAGTAAAATTTCTGCCCACAGTCAGAGAAAACAGTTAAATTTAAGCGTTAATGATTACCAGTGTTCCATCCACATCTCCGGCTCACCAGTACCCTCCATTTACTACCTGTTGCCACCAGCTGATGCCTGCCCTGTCCATACTTCAGCCATCACCAGGCTCCTTATAGACAGTTACAAATCTCAGGAACATGGATAAGGTTATTTTGCTTCACTCCTTCCACAAAGCACATAACTGAGCACGGCAGTGGGGTGGTGGTGTGGACTCAAGAGCTGTTTTAGCTCTGAGGGCCACCTTTCCAGTGTGTGCACTGTTACTACCTAGTTTAATTAACATCTGTGCCAATCAGAGCAGCTGCCTATAAGATAGAGAAGGTTATCCGAGCATTCAAGAAGATAAATGAGACAAGGGGTTGCCAAGGGGATGGTATGTCAGACACGTGCCGTGGCTGCAGCGTACATACACATTCCCATTAGCCCTACTGCTCTTAAGTCTAGAGGCAGAGTTAAGGCTTTAAGGCAAGGATGATACATCTTTTTTATCTTTAAAAATGTGAATACAGTTGTATTGGATATTCTGAAAGGGTTTGCAACCCCATCAGTCGATTTTAGCTCTGTATGAATAGAGCATTAAAGCCACTAATAGAAACAATTAAACATTTGACATCTGAGAAAGATTTCAAGACTATGCATGGTGTTCACTTCAAGAGCTCTAGGAATGCTAAAGCTGCCTACATTCAAGTGCCAAAATATCTCAAAAATAGAAAATTTAGAATATCTTGCAAATTAAAACTCTCTATTCCAACTGTATGCATTGTATCCCACAGTTTCTTGAACCAACTGGTGATATAATAATATGGAAGTGTCTGAACTTATGTGCCTAAATTGGAGTGCTCTTCACAAATCGTAACAACCTTCAGTAATGGTTTTGGATTTTCACTTCTTTTTATCTGTTTTTAAAAATTACTGGGAAAACAAGCTACACTGAGATCATCATATTTGGACATATTAACTTCAGAATCATTGTAGCAAAATCTTTATGCTCCAGCACCTTAACAGAATTGCAATGCAATAGTCATAGAGTCTAGGCATATAGTGGAATTGTTTTACCATCACAATCTTGCATCCAAATGGCCTGATAAGACAATCCCTATAGACATGCAATGAAATCCTTTCCTCCAGTGACAGCATCACAAACTCTAATTGTTAGGCATTATTCTTTCTTTGACATTGATATGAAATTTTTACTACAAAACACAGATCTCATGCAGGTTTGCATTGCATTAGCCCACTCTTTAGAATTATTATTTACTTACGTACTAATGCTGAAGTTATACAAATGTCTTGGCTTTTTGCTGTTTTCCTGGCCTAAAGTACATTACAATGGTTTTGTAGGGAAGAAAGCCTGTTCATCTGGATTTGAAGAGGGAAACATGAGCAGTGGTCTTTAAAGCATTGGAACAAATTGTTTGAAGGTCTACAATAGGAAATAGTTTCTCCTTTT
>VXAU01003985.1:23268-84812 GCA_013399695.1 Formicarius rufipectus | reverse complement strand
CCCCCCCCCCCCCCCCCCCCAGGAGCTGAAAGTGTTCATAAAGCAAGTAATCTCAGGTTTACTTACCACAGTACTTGCATTCTGTCTTTACCCTTTCAAATATAATTCTTTTGCAAGGTATTCATCAACAGTAAATTAAGAGCTATGGTACACTTCTCTAAAGTTTTTCCTGAAGTGACAAAGAATATTAACTCACAGTTTCACTTCTGCATCTACAGCAAAGATACATTAACAGTAAGTTATAAAAAGACTTTTTTAAAAAAAATATTTCTAATTTCCTCTTGGCATTTCTTTGAGAGCAGAAGATGATTGGTGTTGGAAGCTGAAGCACACAGAGGGTATTACTGTGCTTAGCTCTACTATTGATTTTCAGTATAGCCACTTTGCTACAACAAAGGCTGGGCACCTCTATGGAGAGCAACACAGGCCTCTGAGGGGACAGGGGATGTACATACAGAAGTGGGCAAAGACAGACATTTGTGCTTTCACAGCAGATGTACAGTCTAAGGGAATGTGATTTCTAGGGATGAAAGCTGAATGAAAGGGCCATCACGGCCCAAGTCCAAACAAAAACAGCCTACCTTTGCTGGTACTTCTATCCACTTTTTCATGTGCTCTCATCAGAAAAGGGAGCAAAGTTGGGAGCCCCTGTGGCTACACAGGGCAACCTGAAACAATGGAGATAACCTCTCCTTCAGTGAGCCTCCCAGGGAGCCTTGATTTGTACACTGGAGAAGACCAGGGAAAAAAGATTCACTATAGTGGAAAAGTCCTGAGCTTCACATGGGGGGAAAAAAAAAAAAAAACAAAAACAAAACAAAACCCTAACCTTGTCCTAATAATAGGCTATACCTCAAATAGGTATTAGATGGAGATAGTGGAGATCACTCCGGCACCTCTGTAAAACTGGGAGTGACAAGATTCTCTGGAGATATATGCTTAATACCTGGAGGATGCTGCTACCCAGCAGTGCAGCTCCTCACTTCCTCACATGGGGAAAACTTGAGGATGCCTTGCTCTAATGCAAGATTTTGTATTTCTGTGTATTTCCATTCACACAGATCAAAGTGGTAGTCACACATGGTCTGTGTGGTGTTAAGCTGGGGGCAATGGTAATGGTCCAAACGAAATTTTGCTGACACCTGTACTACCTTTTATTGGTCCATGCCATCAAAGATTGTGTCAGCAGCTAATCTAGGTTTAAAACACTTCATTTTTCCTCGTAGTGAGCAGGCTGACGCTGACAAAAATAAAAACAAAACACAAGCCTGTGTGTAACTACCAAAAGAGAGTATGGGTATTCCACAAAGTCCACTACACACTTGACCATCATTGTTGATTTCATTTGCAAGGCACTACTCCAGCAGTGCTGAGTAAGCAGTACAAACCCTCTAATAAAATGTTCTAATAAAGAAAAGCTCCAGTGAGTGGCAGGCACTTAGGCTGAAATGGGAGTATTGGTCACATGGGAGTATACCGTTGAAACAGGGGTGCTGGCAGATGAAGATGAAAGAGACATTGCCACCACCTTCATGGTGAAAATGGTGTGGTTTTATCTTAGAATAAAGCTATCCTGAAGATCTTGCATTTGAATATTTCTACCCATATAGAGAAGAAAAATTCTTTTCATTAGAGACCCAGTGTGTTTTAAAAATGCTTTGGCACCTTACTCTAAATTTAATGGTGCGAGTACATTTGCAGTGAGCTTGTTTGGGGTGCATGCATGCATACTTTGTGGATAATGAAGTCATCAGCAGTTGCTTGGCATTACTGGATAACTAAATGGCTACTACAGCATTATTGTGAAGAAGTTAAAATAGCCTCAGGCAACCCTATTTTATGCATCTGAGTTTTCTCAGACTAATTGTGCATTCATGAACCATTGCTATTTGTATCTGGAAGGATGAAGCTTCTGATTTTTTACTCTTTTCTCAGCCTCTTTGGAAAATTTCCTCATTTTCCCCATTCAAATAAATAAAGTGGGAATTACCCTCCATGTGAGGATGCAGGGAAGGATGCTGTACACATGAACACAGTCTCCCAAAGGGCAAGTCACTTTTTAATCTGTTTTATGGCAGAAGCAATTTTCAGATGAATCATTATTAAAATACACTATCTCCTGTATCAGAGTAACTTAGTTGTTTAATTCACTAATGTATCCACTTGATGTCACTGTCACTGCCCAGTAGAACTGTTAATGTCAAAGGGTTTTCTGGTCATAAAGACTGAGCTGCACAGACAGCTACCTTTTGAACCCTTCCAAATATCTTTATCCCTGTGATGGCCCTGATTGTTGATGTGGACACTTCCACTTCATTCATTCTCCCTAAAACACAAATGCTCATTATTCAAGGTTGCATTTTCCTGCACAGAAACAGTCAATAATTTTATTTATCCTGTAAGTACAGAAAAACCTTGTACCATTACCTTAATGGTTTGTTACTATGCATTTCTTCTTAAGGATAATGCCAATTTTTGAGAAGTCAGTGAACAGCAATTATTTAACAGCACGAATTTGTGTCGGGGAAGTTTAGGTTAGATATCAGGAAAAGGGTTTTAACCCAGAGGGTGGTCAGGAAGTGGTCACAGCACCAAGCCTGTCTGAGGGCAAGAAGCATTTGGACAATGTTTTCAGGCACATGGTGTGATTCTTGGGATGTTCTGTGCAGGGTCAGGAGTTGGACTTGATGATCCTGATGGGTCCCTTCCAACTCAGCAGATTCTATGATTCTATGTTGCATGATCTCTTGGTACTCCTTAACTTTAGGATGAACGATCCAGATTTTGCAGTTTTCCTCTTTTCCTCATTTCAGCATGCCTTTTTCTCTTCTCAGCATCTCCTCTTCCTTGTTAAACCTCATGGAAGCAATAAGATGTTGTCCATATATTCCCCATGTATTTCTTTCCATAATGAAAATACGATAGAAAAGATGCTTCAAAATCCAGATAAAACCTAATTTTTACTTATTTTTGCATCCTTCTCTCTTAGACTTATCAGAATGAGATTTCATATGAGGGGGAATAGAGCACTTAACTACTTTAAGCTGGGATTTAGGCAATCATCCACAGCAAAACATAGCTATTGCATGTGAAATGTTCCTTGCCAAAGCCCGTTGGCCAGGATCAAGTTCTCTGGGGACAGCTGTATCCTGGTTTAACAGGCCTTGATCCTTCCACTGTTGTCTTCTTGCTGCCTGGGTAATAAACACTTTCTGTCAGTCTGTAGCTGTGTCTTCAGTGCCAGAATAAAGATCTGACCTCACAAAGTGGTGCATGTGCTTTGCTCCTTGTCCTAGTTGTCGGCATCTTAGTTCTTCTCCCACCCCCCCCTCTAATGCCACCCTGTTGGAGTCCTTGGAAGGGTTGGAAAGCTAGAGAACTGGCATGTGGTTCTGCATATTTGTACACGAGACTTTATTATTTTTGTGAACATAGGTATTATTGAGGGGGCTGGAAAATAAGATTGTAAGCATTTCATGGAAACATGCACTCAGAGCCAAATCCTCATTAAAAACTGCCTTAGCATCCAGGTCAGGAGAGAATTGCAGGCACAAAGATTATTTGTGTATACTGCACTTTCAGAGGGTTACTGAGATTCATGTTCCTTTCTACAACATCTTAGACAGTCAAGCTTTGCTCTAAGAGGAATAGCCAAGATTTTCCCCTATGAAGCTATAGCAGCTTTACACTGCCCCAGAAGACCAAAGCGACCTTAAAACTGGTGAAGCAGGAAATAAGAGGATTATATTATTTCGAGAGACAACTTAGAGATGGCATTCTCAAAATCAACACCTCACTTTGCTGCCAAAATAGGATGCATGGCAATGGTACTGCTTGCCCCACTTCACTCTCAGCTCTTGCACTCCTGCCCTCTGGGCTGTTGGTAGCCGGTGTTATTTAGAGCCGCCCTTATGCTTGGACTCCAGAGGTCTGGCTTGGCGTGAAGCCATCCCAGGCTCTGAAGACAGCAGAGGCCAATGTTTCTGCCCTGAGCTGTGCACTCAGGCCGTAGCAAATGATCAAGATCAAAGGTTTTGTCTTTTTTCTTTTCAAAGCTTTGGGGTGAAATTCTTTCCTGCTCGAGGACTCCCTTCGATATATTCTTAGGAGCTGTTTTAAAGGCATTTTGCTCCCTCCCCGTGGATAACAGTAATTACCAAGTTGTGCTAAGCTGTAATTTTGGAATAGACCATTAGTGGATGGCTGTAGCAGTACACCACTCTTCCCCAAATTTACCCTTCATTATGTAATAGGAAGAAGAGAAGGACTCACACAAAAGAAACTCAAGTCTGGCAGGCTTAGATGTGCAAGATTTCTTTTTTCCTTCAAAATCTTAATCCTGTATGAGGTATTTGTGGCCTTATTAGCATCTCTTTGCACTACATGAGCAGCACAAGAAAGCTGGAACTATGGAGACATCCTGGTTCATTGCCATAAACAGGGTAGCAGATGTACCAGTGTCCTCACAGCAATCTGCCTTATTGCCATGTCAGCTAGTAGCAGCTGCAACGATGGCAATTTTCCATGTTTCACCCTCTTCCTCACTGAGGTGTGAACTTGCACACCCAACTAACACTGTTTAAATGCTGGTAAGGATAAGTTTGGGTTTTGTTCCATTAGTCTAGTGTCTACAGACTTGTTTGTGGGATTAAGAGGTGAAATCTGAAATGAGAAAAACTTGTTTGTGAACATTAAGGGGAAAAATAGGGGATTGAATCCATTTGAAAATTTTATTCGTGTCAGTTGCAAAATTGTGGGAGAATGAAATTTCCTGGCATAGAACAAGTTAAAAGCCAGTTGTACACAAAAGTTTGTAAAACATGTTACATCTACCTCATCCACTACAGGTTTCTGCATGACCTGGCTCACTCTGCTTCTCAGTGTAAAGGATTTGACTCAGAATTCTGACAAATTTCCTGCGTGGACAGTGAGTTCTTCAGGGCTTCAGCTGCTCTGCAAGGCATGGCCCAAATATTAAGGAGTGATAGACAGGTTTACAAAGCTATGGTTATAAAGGTGCATCACACAATGCTTTCTGAATTCTGTCAACTAACTTTTTGTTGGGTTTTTGTTCCTTGCACTGATATGCTTTCAGAATACCATGCTAGGAACACCTCTGCCTGTCCCAAGGTCTGAGGACACCAGCGTAACTTCCAGCCTGTTCTTTGAGACAAAGTAGTGAGTTTAGAATTATACAAGAAAAATGGATTTTATACAAAATTGGGTAGCAAAGATTAGGCTGGATGGTAACATCCTTTAACAACACATCATCTCAGCTGACCCCAGCAGAGTGAATGGCAGCCATCAAAAGCTGGTCATAGGGAGGGGGTATGTTCTTCTACACCTACCAGAAAAGTTTCTTCCTGGAAAGGGTTGTCAAACACTGGAACAGGATGCCGAGGAAAGGGGTTGGATCACCAACCCTGGAGGTATTTAAAAGATGTGTAGATGTGGCATTTAGGGACATGATTTATTGGTGTGTTTGGCAGTGCTGGGTTAACATTTGAACACAATGCTCTTAAGGGTCTTTTCCAACCTAAATGATTCTGTGATTCTATTCAACTGACTCTACCCACAAATAATACTCGCTAGTCTTATCTCTTGTATGTTTATCTCAGACTTCCTTGATGCTGTGCAACCACCAAATATTTCATGTGGTCTCCAAGACTCCACCCTCTGATTGCCCTCCAGGTGTTTACAGTTAGAAAGGACACTCACAAGATCACCTTTCAAAATCTAAAAGGAGAGTAGCTAGAATAATTTTGGTTTGTTTTTTCACTTCATGCTTTTGTGTGAGAAATGAGCTGCAAGAGGCAGCTGAGAGCATACCTAAACATGGTCATGAGGAAGCAATCAGAACTCTTTTCTTCTAAATTGCACCAAAATCATACTCAAACTTATTGACCAGTCTTTTACCAATCCAGCCCTAATTCCAGGTCCTAAACTGGTCTGCAGGTTTATGAAAGCAGTGGCTGAGATGCTTTCTTTCAGCCAAGAGTAGCCTCGGGAACAGCAGATCTCTCCCATTTACAGCTGCATCCATGGCTCCCAGAAGAACAAATGAAATGGAATCTGTTTCTTAATCTATGAGACAAGAAAGATCTCTGTGTTCCAGCACTAGGCATACCATGAGCAGAAGAGGAATTTCTGCTTTGAAGAAGCACTGGGAAGCAAATGCCTGTGAGTACCTGAGCCAGGCCAGAGAGAGACCACTTGCTTCTGCAGGCTTTCCAAACTCACATGTCCTCTGACACCCCAAAGTGCAGCAATGTAACGCATCACAAAGGGACTGCAGCTTTTTAAGAGCTGCTTGAGCCACACAAGGGAAGGGCTGCTGGAGTGACAAGCAGTGCTGAACAAAGCACAGCTTTGAACTTTGTCAGTGAGGCAAAGTGAGGGCAGCAAGCTCATACCCTGCCTCCAACAGGCTGCCAGCATTTGAACACTTAGTAGGATGGATATTGCACAGTGTGAGGATGAAGGTATTTGTTTACACCCCACCAGAAGCAAGACGAGGAGGCATTTCTGGGAGCACACCTGCCGGGTAGGCAGTGCCCTCCTGTGTTGCTGCACAGCCCCTCAGTGACTCTGGGAAGAGTTGGACAACTTACCCTCTTTGCCCAGGCCTGTTTACTCCATATAAGCTTTCTTTCACACAGAACTATCATCCTGCAGGAGCTATTTTCCAGGGTGCCTTCCTGGGACAGCTCTTCCCATTTGGCAGAGTCAAGCAGCTGTACCTTCTGCAGTGTTGCTTCCCAACCACCTGCTGCCCGTTTTGGTGGTCCAGCTGGTGAGCATTGCTACGCTTTCACCCGATCTGCCTCTCCTTCCCCCTGAGGTGATGATATGTTCTCAGAGGGGGCCTCAGATCCATGGCTAATGAAGCAAATTGTTCTTGGAACTATTTCCTGAATATTGGCAGCCTTATTCCTCCACATCTTAAAAACAAACCCAGAGTTTTAGTATCACTGAGCACAGAGTTTGCAAACGCAGGAGAACTCTTGCATGTCAAAGACAATAGCGCTACTACTGTATGCCACAATAAGCTTTCCCTAAATCCCCACAATATACTGGAGTTCCCTGGTTCGTTTTAAAAACTTCCTTTTGGACTCAATGCCCTTAACAGAGGATATACACAATGGCTAAGCCCTTTCCAAGCGAATTCCTTTCCCTACCCGGTTTCAGAGGGCGGGCATGGAGACCTCCCACCCTGCAGTCATTATCCCCCTATCAACAGCGTAACCCCACGGCAGAGCCCAGCGCAGCCACCGCCCTGCTCACCCCTACGGGCTCTCGCTGCCCGCACATTAAGCCCAAACTCTGGCCACCTGTATTTCGCAGCACACAGTGCGAGCCCCAGGTAACAGCTCGGGCTTGCAGGTGGCTGTAAATCAGGGCTAAAATGAGTGCTTAAGGAGGAAGGAAAGCCTGGCCGGTTAAAGTGAGCCATCCCGGGGGGAACTGCCCTGCTGCCAGCAGGTGAAGTTTCTCATGAGAGCGCTGTTCCAGTCTCCTCAGAGTCAGCCACCGCACCGAGGACAGCCCCTTGTGCCTAGGGGGACTTAACCGAGTTGTGACAACTTTTATTTTGACAAGGTTGTTAAGGTAAGCAAAATAGCTGGAGATTCCGCCTCCCTCCTCTTTATCTTGTAGGCAAACTTGAGGAAGGCAGTTTAAAAAGCTTGGTCTTCTTTGCTCCCCCTGCTTGTGGGAGAAGCTTCTGTCCCCTTTGGGACGTGTTGTGAGGGGGCAGGTATTTTGCTTTGGCTTTAATATGGAAAACTCAAGGCTTGAAAACACTCTGCTCCACTCCAGAAGTCTTGGCTTTTCCATTTTTTCAGAAAATATACTTTTTGTGCTGGATTCTCTGACAAAATACAAATACTCTAAATGTTTTTTTGTTGGTTTGTTTTTATTGGTTGGCCAATATGTTCATGTCTCTGAGTAGCAGGACCACAGATTAAATCCTGGAAAACATTGAAAACAATTGCCAAAAAGAAAATGCCTAAGAGCAAAAGCAAGGATTTATTTAATTTTTAATGTCTTGGTTTTTTGTTAATTCTGAGCTTCCTGACTGAATTTATACCTTAGTTATGCTGAGCTTCTCTATGTTGTTTGGGGTTTTTTCTACTGTATTTTTAGTCGCTGCTTGGTCATATTCAACCTCTAACATAAATCATTTATTGTTTTTTGAAAGTTGGATAATGTGTTTAATGCACCCAGCATTGAAAATACACATCTGTTTTGATGTTAGGTGCATCATGCCAGTAAATAGCGTCATTTATCTTAATATTTTTCACTTCATATATAAATGAGTAATGAGTTTACATGTATAGAGGCATTTGTAAGCCGCATGGTTTGGTGATTGCTTTTCTTTCTTCTAGGTTTTTACAACACATTGTCAGTTTATAGAGAAAGTTTGATTATTTTTTGTTAATTCTTTTTTGTTTGCTTGGTTGGGTTTTTGTTTTTTAATTTCTGTGGAACAATTAACTTCTCTTCCCCCTGATATTATGACTCCACTATGCCTCCAGTCAGGCTCCATTTTATACTTTGTGCCCAGCATGGACATTTCTGTGGTTTGTGGTGGTGCATTCTTGGACAGCCAATTGAACTTACTCTGTCCCTGGCCTGTGTGAGTGCAGAGCTGCCATATATGTGTGTCTGCTGAGGGGGGACGGTGGGGGTGGTTGTCTTCCTTTCCATTTCTCTCCTGATCCCAATTCAGTGTGGGAAGGCAATGCAACAATCTAGTTATTGGGTTAAGTACCAAAGCTGCAATTTTTATTGAAATACAATAATTCAGGCATCAGTGGCGCCTGGCAGATAATAGACCCTGGGGTAGTAAGTGTTCATAAAGCTTGAGGCCACCACATGCCCTGGGCTGCAAAGCAATGTGACCCTCCACAACCCTTCCCCTTGCTGCCCTTCTGTCTCTCAAACCACAATATTCTTGTCAAGCTGTTTAACAAGAATCATGTTTCCTCATGGGAAATTGTACCCGTGCACTATTTTGCACTCTTCCTCCTTCTCCCTTTGTAGGGATATAGGGCTAGAAGAAAGGTCTTGGCTTTTGAAACAATGCCTGTACTATCATAGACATTTATTTCATATTGTTCTATTAAAAACATAATAGAACCCAGCTCTGAGGTAGAAAGAAGATTGGGTTGCTTGTCCTGTTTGCCAGAAGACCACTCAGTACTCCTGTATCTCTGAGACTCAGAAACTTTGTTCCAGTTTGCAAACTAAGTTTATTTGGCTTATCACCCATTTCTTAATATATGAACACTGTCCTCAAGCTTAAGCAACTCTTTTGTCTCCCTGGCGTCTACTAACAATGATAAAGTAGGAAACATCATTTATTTACACCCTTACTCTCTACTAGACATACTAAGACCTTTAATTCCCACAAAGCATGTCCCTGTTGTATAAAACTGAGTAAGAGTTTTGTGGAGTCATGCGGCACCTGGCCTAACATCACCGCATCCTCCTAATTTCATGTCTGGCTCCTGCAATACTGTGGAAGGTGTTACTTCAGCTCTTAATTTACTTCTAGCTGATAAATTTGCTGATAATGAGAATCTTCATTCTACTTTCAAAGATGACCGTGACTGCCTCTTCCCACAGAGGTAGTCCTTTCAGATCACAAATCAGATGTAATGCTAAAGGAATCATTTGATGTTGGTACCAACCCAACCATTACTATTTGCTTCCTAATTTTGGTTTTTACACACTGTCAGATTTGCATCTGTAATCACCACTAAATTAAAAAAATTAAATTAACAGCACCATATCGTGTGGGAAGAGAATATAAGAATAGGATATGTTCTATGTCTCTTTTCAGTTGGCTTCTACTTTTTTGTAATTAATCACTTAGATTGTGGTGACAGTCCTGGAGAAAATCCCATGTTTTATATATATTTACATTCGTGTGTGTATTTTTCTTATATATATATAAACTAAAAATGTATAGAGGGAGTTAGATATTATCTTTCTGATATCAGTACATTGCTGCCTGTAGTTCATGATTCATAATAGATAAATGAGAAAAATATAATTTTCTGTCAGAGTGAGTATGCGCACACTGGGAAGAGAGACTGAATGGCACTAGACAACCTCAGTTCTACTCCCATTTTCCTTGTACGTTTTTAGGAGATACCATGTGGTAGTAACATTACCCCAGAGAATCCAGGAGTGTTACTGCTGGGCCAACAGACAACATATACAGCAGGTTTGTCATTACAGCTATACATTTTCATTTTCTAATGGCTCAGAGTCAGCATTTCAGGGAGGTTGTACTAATGAACCAGCATAGGGCTCTGGAGTATCCTGAAAACAGATAAATGTCAGCCTTATCTTTCTTGTTAAACTTTAAGGGCCTCTGCACTTCCATGGGTTGGTGTTTCCAGTCACGCAAGTACTTGCATCTCAGACTGGCTGAATTTAAGGGAGTGCAAACCAGCCTGACACCATGGATGCAAAAGTTCACAGATGAAATGAGTTTGGATGATCTTGGTCCCCCAGCACACGTGAATGCATGCAGTAAAACAGCAGTGCACTGGCAGCAGCTTCTCACGTCCAGCTGCGGGAGGCCCATGGGGTGGAAGGAGAAGAAAGAAATGTCTGTCTGGGGCTGCAGTGGGTGGTGGCCTGAGGTCAGGTGTGATCCTCAGCAGTGGGTCAGTGGATGTTATGACAGTCTCATTGTGCAGCTGTTCTCCCTCTTTCTAAGCCATCCTAAGAGGAAGTGGGGAAAAGTCTTGTGTACATTTTATTTAATGGCACCTCTCCTTAATGTCAGTGAACTTGAGGTCTGATCTTGCAGCCAGCTGTGTGTAAGCACTGATGACACTCTGCCTGGAGCCATTGTGAAGTCCATGGAGCTCCATGTGGACACAGCAGTCTGGCCATGTGGTATCAATTTCAGGAATAGAGCCTGGACAGAGATTGTTTTATATGTTTAATGAAATTTCAAACCTGTCAGTAAAGCAGAGTAAATGAATTAATGAACTACAGGTACCTAACGATTCAGGAGTTATTATTATGTCTCGCTAGCCCAGTTGCAATCAAAAAGCATTTCTGCGCCTTGCATCAGACTAGGCAGGCCAAAAGCATGTGATATTTTTAGGGGTGATGCAGCATACTCTGCAACAGTGCTTCTTCAAGAAATGTGGTGTTGTGAATCCTGCCACTGTACATATGCACACTAATATAGATTTGCCTAGATCTTTTATTGTTTGTTAATGGATAGTGACTTCTTTCTCTATTGTATAAAAATGTCTCTTGACTAAATTCCTTGAGCTATGAAGCAGTTTAAAAATTTTTTTTCACCTATATCCTGATGGACAGCAAAATCCAGGGTGTGACAAATGGCACCTGACATCAGGAAGGAATATATCCTTAAGAATAAATCCATATCTCCAAACTCTCTCTAATTTTATAGGACAGCCTTTCATTCTAGATCCATATCTACTGCAGTTTCACAAAGACCAGATCTTATTTCTCAGTTCCTGTGAATTACAAGTGTTAAAAAAGTTTGGTTACAAAACTAAGTTTCTCTTTACTTCAGAAACCTGGCTGAAGTTCCTTGTTACTCCTCTGTATTTTATATTTAGTCTCAGACTGTAAAATGTAATCTGAAAAGATATGCACAATTTGGGTTGGAGAGCAAAAGGCAAAGAAATTATTCATCCAGAGTTATGTTTTGTACATATCCCAAGAGATCCATCTCTTTTAGTTCAAGTAAGAGGTACTCTTTTAGGGTGAAGAAGGTACATAAGAGGTCTTAGTCTAGGTTTTATCTAGATATTATAGTATTTTAGTATAACCCTGTCTGTGTTATTATAGGTTGTTGGAATATTTAGTCATTGTTAATGAAGTGCTGGAGAAGGAGAGAAATTGGCACTATTTCCTTTAAATGTGTGACAGAGATTGAACTATGCTGTTCCTGACTTTGTTATAAATGACCAAAAGTTTAGCATAGGAGCAGATAGATGTGGCTATAAACACTCATCCACACTCTGTGTTTCTAAAAACTCTCATTATGATATTATATCAACAGCTGTGATATATGGACATTAATTTCCTTGCTGCAGCTATAAATCATTCTTTTTATAACACTGAGAACACTTCATTCCCTGCTGCCTTCATATGCAGGTCTGAAGTTTTCTAATCGGAGAGCATTTTATGTTTCCTCATCTCTCTTTATAATCTGGGTGATATCTACAATGTGGGTTTTCTTGGTTCATCATTTCATCACAGCATTTTGGAGCTACACAAAGTATTGAAATAAAAAGAACAGGTAACAGGGAAAACGGATTCACCTGTAGCAGAAGGTGGAAGAGACCATGTAGAAAAAGTGCTGCAGGTCTTTCATAGAGTACATTTACACAATATTCCATTGTGTGTGTGTCTGGATTACTCTGTGTCTTTTTCTGATGTCAATTTCTTTACGTTTAATTGGCAACAAGTTTCTGACTAGGGTGTAATAGAAGAAACTTAGAGGGCAGGGAGTGTGGGTGTTGCACAAGCCATGCATGCTCTGCCTCGAAAAACCTGTCAGCAGTTTGCAAACATGAATACAACAGAAAGGATGTCTGAGAGGTGGGTCAGAAGTTAACAGGATTTTGCCCTACTATGGAAACTTAAGCTGCAGATCGGAAAGTGTTTATGTGATATCACAGTTTGAGTGACAACTGTCAATAGGTGTTGGATGGAGGTGAGGTCAGTATAGATTTTTTTCAAAGGCTGTCTGCTGGTATTGCCTGTCATGAGATAGCTGTCATTTCCAAATCACTCCCTAATGTAAGGCATCAGCATGCTGGCAGAAACACAGAGGGAGAGACTCTTATGAAATTATTTTTTTAGTGACACTGGTGTTCTTTGAACTGTAGTGAATGTAAATTTTCTACACCTATAAAATATTTGGGAGGCCCCATAGATTTAGTAAAAGCATTAATTAAGGTATTTTACTTAAATTTGTGTGTTTGGTAAATTTATGGTGTGCAAATCGGTTCTAAGACTTTTAATTAAGTACCCCAATGTATTTTATGTTTCTTTTAATGGACAGAAAATGACTTTTGCTCAAACGGACTTCATTGTACAGTGTTATGCATTTTTCATCTGATGTGGGGAAAAATCAATTATTTTAAGAGTTCTGTTCTTCTGGCAGTTCATTTAAGTGAATTCTTACTGTGTTAAATGATCATCAGTATTTTCTTTTTACATAGCAACTCTTGTAAAAGTATTGTAATGCACACAAAGAAGTGTAATTTGCCATCACGTAGAGAACATTAGTCTTGTGCCTTTTATGGACTCATGAACCTCTCAGTTTCAGCCATAGTGCTTTAATTTCTATTTGGGTAAAGTTTGTGGGGAAATGAAAATGAAAGATTAAGTAATAGGAAATTGCTCACAGATTTGAATATATCTTTTATTTATTGCAGCTAAGGGGCTGTAATTCCGATGAACCCATTTGTCTCGCTGTAATTCCAACAAGTCCAGTGGAATAAATGATTAATTGCCTTCATGTGACCTCACAATCAGGTCTGCAATAGTTACAATGTTCTTTGGGCTGTGCAGAAATATTTGTGTTAAAAGTGAACCCATATATATGTAATAAAACTTCAAAGTAAAGTTAAATCTGACTTTGTTGCTACTGAATTAGGGTTTTGACAAACACGAGTAAAAGATTAATTTGACCTTTTGTCTAAGATTCTTAATCTTATCTTCCAAAGCAATGAAAAGAAGTAAGTACTTCTGCTTTATCTCAAACTCTGATGATGATTTCTTTTTACTTTTTTTTTCTTTTTTTTTTTTTTTTTTTTTAAGTCAGGGACTGTTTCAGATGGTTGCTTTCACCAAATTGTATGTTTCTTGATATTTGCAGTGGGGCAAGGGTTTACAACTTTAAGAAAAACAGTCTAAAACAGTCACATGCTTTTCAACTGTGTTCACAACTACAAAATGAGAAAGGTAATTGCCAACAATGGCAAGTTCAGGAGGCTGCGGGAAGTCCTACACATATTGGTGTGCAAAGTATTCTTCCAATGTGGAAAAGAATGGAAATACATTTCATGAATAAATGCACCAAGTTTTCCATCCTGCAAACTATCCTTGTTATGTTACTAGACTGTGTATTAATGATACTATTATAAACCGTTTTAGTAGAAGTTAGCCTTTTAAAAAGTATTTAAAGCAATTTCCCAAAAATGAAAAGAGATTGAAGGCAAAAATGTTTAATGTATTTCCAAGATGTTTTCAGAACTTTGAGTCATATTTCCTAATCCTAATTTTCCATGAACAGTCACAAACTATTCAAAATGTCATGTACACAACAGCAGTCCCATTAGAATAAAAGCACTGTTTCATGTGTTGAAATACAAAGGGGCTTTTTTGTTTGTTTGTTTGGCTTTTCTTTTTAAAAAGAGGCAGAACTGTGACTGGGGTATGCTGCAGGTTCTTTCAGGTTTAATTTTACAATATTTTCATTGAAGCAGCTCAGGAAGAGCCAGATGTCCAAGGGTACAGGCTCAAGAGGTCTGATGATTCATGGAGAGGTGGGGTCAGATGTTCCTGTCCCAGTGATTCATCCTTCCTCTGTCCTGGCAACAGACTGGGTGGCATGCCCAGAGCTGAGGGCCTGGTACCATGGTTTAAATCATTATTGATTTCAGTTTACACGAATATCCCTGGCTGTGAACTGCTGCAGCTGAGGGCTCTGATTCACAGTCTCTGTCAGACTTTAAAGTGGTGGTTGAAGAGCTTTCTGAGCACAACTGCTTCTTTACTAAGTGCATCTAATGCCCCACAAATTGGGAATCAGATCCTGGAATATTTTTTTTCTGTCCTTTTATGAATAATTGTTCTGTTTTGTTCTGCTTAGTATTTGTACACCTGAGTGGGAACGGTGCAAAACAGAAAAAATACAGTTGAAAAACTGCTCAAAATAAAGATCTGAAACAGCAGAAAATCTTCATATCATGGGAGGAAAAGGGGAGAAAAGGCATGTGTTCAAACACATGATCATATCAAGAAATGGTGGTTACTTTTTTTAAGTTCTTGTAAACGTTAGAAATATTTTTAGCTGAAGAACGTTCTTTATATCTTAGTGGAAAAAATGAAGTTGCAGAAGCAAATATCTTTTCATGGAAGATCAGAAAATTTCTCCTGGCAAGTTCTTCCAATGGTCAATAAAACTCTTCTTTAAGTGGGGGGAAAAAGAAAATCACATAAACTTTGCAAAAGTAGATGTTCAAATGTCACTAGGAACATTGTTTAAAAGAAATAAATGTGTGTTTGGGAAAGGGTTGTTTGTGAGACCCATCTCCTGTTGAGCCTAACAGTCAAGGGTCCATCAATCTAGCAGTTGTGATAATCTAACCTGTCTATAGACATCACATAAAGGTAAAATAAACAAATGGCAGCATCCTGCTGGGCCACTGTTTCATCTGTAGATTAGAGAGAGTATGGATCATTACATTTATTCAAAGGTTGTGCTGCCTTCTAGAAGAAGTTTCAAAGCGGTTTCTGATGGGTTTGTCATTCCTCTATGGAAGTACTCTACACTTCCAGCTGCCCAGAATTCATGTGCCTCTCATACCATGGCATGCAAACAAAACAAAGCCCATCTTCCTATGTCCCACTGACTCTCCACACATGTAAAATGCACCATATCTCAGTGCCAAGGTAGATGACTCTGGTTATTAACCTCTACAGACAGCTGTTAAAGATGTTTTTATATTCTGTGGCTGCATAGAATGAATCTGCAACCTGACAGACCACTCTTAGTCATGCCCCTGTGATGGCCAGTGCATGTGAGTAGACAAGAAATTGGATTATACCTCAGACTTCCATTTCCTCCTCTGCTCTTCTTTGCTCTGGGGTAGAGCCTTTCTCGCCCCTCTTGAATTACTCTGTTCCCATCATGCCAGGTCTTTTAGTCAGCATGCAGAGAGGTGCAAACCCAGGCTGTGCCCACTTCTTCTGCCTCTTTCTCTCCCTCTGAGACCACCTGCAGACAGTACAAAGGAGAGCAGTAGGACTGGCAAAATTATTTAAAAAATAAATAATGCATAAATAAGAGGAGTGAAAGAGTTGGGTGGCTTAGTGCTGCAAAGAAAATGAGAAGCAGAGGCACAAGGGTAGGATGTGGTAGCACTCTTCAACTCTCTGAAACCCTGCAGCAGTGGACTGAAACTATTAATTATTTGGGGTTTTTTCCAAGTCTGAAACAGGAGGGAGGCAGTGTTTAAAGTGCATTAAGACTGCAGAAGAGCAGCCTAATGGCAAAGATGATTGGGCAGTGGGGTGGATGAGCTGTGACAACTAAGTTTTTGGAAATACATTAGCAATAGCTGATTCTGCTTTGAGACAAGGGGGATGGGCAAGGTGATCTTTTGGGAAGATCCTGACTTGTCCTAATCTAGGAAATAGGGTCAGGAAGGGGATTGAAATAGAGCCAGGCACAAAGCAAGATGCAGTTAGGCTGCATGGAGATCGGTATTGTTGATAATTCAAGTATGCAACAGGCTGGTACAAAATATTAGTTTGGCATCATGTATCTTCACAATCACACTTGTATCTATGCCTTTCATCTTTAGGGAAGGGGCTAGAAGATGTAATTTCTTTCATTCTTGTAATGCAATTATTGGAAGTGAAAATTGCAACCCACACCTGCCACATTTTGAACCTGTTACTGTAGTTCATTTGGAGGTATCCCTGACCCCTGTGGAATGGGTTAGTGACTTCCTGCTTTCTTAATGGTATCTTGACCTGCTTCAGACTTGCATTTTATTTACGGTTTTATTTCAAAGTGCTGGTTTTGATGTACAAAGCTCTTTTTGGATTGGATCCTGTATATCTCTGAAATTACCTGTCTTTTGTGTTTTGCTTCAAGAGTTCAAATTACCTAGAAATTTTTGAGTTAAGGTACCTTAAGCCCTACACCATAGGATAAGATGCTGATGGTAGGTTACACTTGGGTGTGTGATACTTTTCCTCAGGATATGTTGCCCTTTTTGTTCCTTTTTTTTTTTTTTTTTTAATAGACAAAATAGATGCGTAGAAGAGGTGTGTTTTCTTGTTGTCTGATTCGCCTGAAGACTGCCTTCATGTTAGGTGTATTCAAACAGCTGCTTTGGCTAGGTTTTTGCATTTTATTGTAAACACATTCTTAAACATTCCTTGTGACTCATTTAGTAAATACAAGTCAGTGGCCTAATCAAGTAAATAGGAGTAATCAAGTAGTAGGTAGAAGTACACTGGTTCATAATGTTTGCAAGGGGTTTGAAATCTGTCTTTGCAGTGTCACTTTAAATCTTTAACTGGACATTTAAATATATCATTTTTCACAGACAATTCAAGTAGAGCACTGGCAGCAGGATGTGTTAGAATACCCTAGGAAGCCGAGCAGCATTATATGTGATGGTTGTTCAGACTTTTCTCAGTTGCCTGACTTGAGCCACTTTGCTACTGAATAACTGCTGGAAGGCTCACCCACATTGCAGATGATGACTCCTCCATCCCAGGGCTGGCAGTCTCTGGAAAGAACCATTGTCAAGAACAACCCACATGGTGTGCATAAGGTGATTCTTCTCCAGAAGCTGATTTTAAATTTACCTGTTCTAGCTGCAGGCTCTGAGGACAAAAAGTTCTTCACAGCATTGGGGTTTCATTATGGAAATAGCACAAAATATTTGCTGATTAATAGCATTCTTTGGGTGTGTTAATTACTGGTGGCACACCTTTCTTCTCTTGAGGGATGACACTGTCTTTTGGCTTCTTTCTGAAGCCATGCTGGTTCCCAGTGGCTGCTCCGAAGTGTGCCAGCCATTGATTTCACTGGCTGTTTAAGTCAGTTTTATGTATCAGTCTGAGCAGCCTGAGATTAAAGGGATTTTAAAAAGTGCATATCAGAAAATGTTAAATGCCAACTCTAAAGCTGAAAAATGTTTGCTCCAGTGTCATTTGTTTTTAAGGAGGGGAAGGAAACAAAACCTTCAGCTAAATTCATATGTCCTAGAGCTCTTATTATTTTATAAACTGTTTCAATCTCAGCCCAGCACATTCCTTAGGTTTTTCCTTGAGCAGTTTCTCATCGACTTATCTTCTTAACAATGTGAATTACTCTGAACAAGAACTGTGACATCTTTGCAATTGCAGCTTTTTCTGCATATTATTCTTCAGTTTTGTGACATACTTGCTTGAATAAAAACAGGAATTAGAAAAAGTAAATATTGAAACAGAGTAAGGATTTCATAATTTGTCCATTCTGAATATTCATATTGAAAAGAGCTCTGCCATGCTAATGTATATCCTTTTTTTTTCCTATTTTTTTAATCTTTGCTCCTTTTGGGGGGATGTTCTCTTGAACTGCATTTTCTTCAAGTTGCAAACATTAACAAACTTGCACAGGAGAAAATAGAACAAATAAAAGTAGAGAGGCAAAAAAAAAATCCTTTCCTGTCTGTGCAGCTGGCAAGAACCCCTAAACAGCAGGACCAAGCTGTTCTGCTCTGTGTGGGAGGAATAACTCGATCGGTAGTTCAGAATCAGCAAGACAGTTGAAGCAGTGCTCCCAAACTGCTTTGATGTAATAGCTCTNGCAATCTTATGTAATGACTTGTGGTATGGGTTAACCAGACTGGCTACTTGCTGAAGGAGCAGGGTAGAGTTGAGGAAGACTGTCAGAGACACTTGTGTTACCATTGCTCTTGCTGCTTCCCATGTGTCTGGAAATGGTCCAGATACGTGCTAGAAACATCTGACCTCAAAATATCAATGAGCACTTCAAAGTGCCGATCTGTTCATTCATTTTGACTGTCATCATGGCCAAGGCATTGAGAAGATGACAAACCTGATCAAGACCATGCTGTGTATGTTCGCTGAGATAAGGCAAATGAGAAAGCTGTATAATCATGCTGACAACAGTGATAAACCTTGCTCCTCCCCTGCTAATAATATTGCGACTGAGTAATGGAATTCATACCCAATTCATGCTCCCTTTAGACACTTGGAATTGGATTGAAATGCTATTTAACACTTAAATGCAGCCAATTTCTGGGCTGCTTTTTCCCCACATTGATAATTCAAGTAAGATGCAGCCAGTTAACAGTGGTAGGAGCAGAAAGACTCTGTATTTGAGTTGGTTTGTTGCCCAAACTAGAAAAGCCCAGGTAAATATCATGTAGTTTCATGATGCTCTTAAATGGCAAACACAACAGCTCTGGCCAAGAAAAATACAGGCGTGGAAAAGATTGAATAGCTTGGTAATGGTTCTGGTGTCTGCTCTCAGTATGATTCTGCAGTGTATGGATAGCATTTCTGAGCTTCTCCTGGCACACTGGATGAGAGGAAATAACTTCTTGTTCAAGCCTTGTTAAGTTTTCCACTGCTAGGAAAAGAATTAAATGGGTAATATGAGTTTTGCTCAAGGCCAGAACCCTTGATAGAGTAAATCAGCTCCCTGTATTGCAATGACTAATACCATTGATTATCACCAGCTGAGAAGTGGGCCCCAAAGAGTATAAAACAATAGTGGATTAGAATGAGCAATCTATTTTCATATATCCAGAATGATTATGTCTCTCTAGAGATGGAGCCAGGCAGAGTTACAGTCAATTATCACTAGTTCCTTTTCATTGGAAAAATAAAATAGAAATGGTTACATCCATGCATCTTTGTGCTTGTTTGTATCAATATTGTTAGTAGCTTAAAACTAACAGATACTCTGGAAATCAAAATGTTATCCACTTAGATTAACAATGCACCCTTCTATGCTTATATCATTAAATTCTTCATTTACTTGCCATCGCATGCTTGCTCTTTATTTGTTTTCCTTAGAAATTCAGCCTTATTTACACCATTTTGTGCTTCTCATACCAATTTTTTTAAGTTACACCTGCAGATTTTTATCTGCTTTCCCTCAGCATAAAAGCCTTGGGATCAGCACTTTTCCATTCTCCCATGAAAAGTGATGAGGTCTTGCAATGGCTTAAGTCATATGATCTGTCTCATCACTGCCTCAACCAGACACCAGGGGCAACGCCATAAAGCGAGAGCTATTTTGACAACACTTTCCTGATGTCCCCATGCAGATGCTCTGCAGGTTTCATAGTAGAATCAGTAACAGCAATCATTGTTGGAGACTGAAATCATCCCTGTTCAGGACTGCTTGTGGCAGCCAGTAGTGACAAATCTGTTCCCTCCACCTGACGCCATAAGATGTCTACTTGCTGCAAAGCTACACGGTTCTGAGGCACTAAATCACATCATGGGGACAAGCACGACTTGGCTGTGCTACCCGAGGCTTTGCTCACCTGACATATTACACTGTCAGACTTTACAAGGCACGGTAGATTTCCACGTTTGGACTTGCCCGCACACCTCGCACTTTCCCCCTCACTCACTCTCTCTTTAATTTGTCAGATGAAGTTCTTTTTATTCAGAGTACATGTATTCCTGATCTGTACATAGAGAATTTAGTAAGAGTTCACTTAAAATGTGTGGCTTGAATAGATAAGCAGCCTTTCTGAAGTGTTACGTGATGAATTTTAAACAGTAGCACTGACTTGTACTGTTTGAAATAAATTTGAAATGCTTTCTTTTACCTGAAACAAAAATTGGCTCAATAACTGTTCGTAACTCTTAGTAATGTCCTTAGAACTACAGCTCTTAGGATACGGTTAGATATCTTGCACATAACAATTGTACTTACAATTTTTTAACCTAAGATAGAGGAAGGGATTTTATTTATCTTATAGTAACCACAGGTATTTTCAGACTTGCTTTTAGAGGATGCAGCTAAACTGAATAGTTACCTTTTAGTGCAACATGGTCTAGGTTCAAATCCAAATGTTAGTTGTCCTCCATGTGGTCAACTCAAAACTATTAATTTATAAAAGTGGCTTATAAAAAGATTTCCACTGTCAAAAGAACAGTGTTCAGAAAATAAACCCCATCATTTCCTGGTGTCAGTGATATCTGCAGCATATATTCTAAATAATTATGTATTGTAGATGACTTAATATTTTTATGACTGGGAATTAGAAGACAACGCGTGTCTTATTGTTGCTTATATCAGTTCTGCTTCTTTGATTTTTGGAAACTAGTGTGAAATGGAGTTGGGAACTCTATAATATTAGAAGTATTAAGTATTTCAACGGTTTATTTATTGGAATCGTGGTCTTATTGAATGCAGGCCCTCAATAACTGTAAGTGGTCAAAACTGAAATTCTGTACAAGGCAGTAGTAAAGAGTGATGGTTTACACTGTTTTGGCCTAATTCAATGAAGCCAGTACAAGTGCATATATGTACAACAAATATGTGTATATGAGTTATCTCTTAGTTCAGAAAGATTGGTTTCCTGTATCTTTTTATTTTTTTCTGCCATGTTGGAGATAACCAATTGCAAAATGGCAAAATACAGCTTTAATTTTTTTTTTAAGACAATACATATACAGAATGAAAAGTAACTTGAATATTGGAATCAATATTTGTCCATTTGAAAGTAAAATAGTTCAATTTTACTATGGAAATGAAGATGCCTTTTTTGAATAATAGTGTCAACTTTTCTTTGCAGTCAAGTATCTTCCCCTTCCTGCCCCAATAGTAATAATTTTTGAACAGTCAGATTTGGAATTGTCTTTGGTACCTATTGCACAAATTAGGAAGAGGAGTTGAGAAGCCCACCTGTGTCTTAAGAAGTAATTACATGCTTGTCCACACTGAGCTGAATGCATATCATCTGCTTTTAAGCCCAGATTCCATATCTGGAAATTTGATCTCCATCAAATTCTTGGAGTTCACTTACGTGACTAGTAGATTATCCATTGAGATCCTTCAGCTTTTTCGTCCATGTCCATTCATGAGGATATTTTGTCTTGGATAAAATTAGAGGGAACTATAAGCTCTTCACTGTAGCTACAGGTCCTTATAGAGCCTTGCCAGGCAGGTCAGAAGGTTTAGACATCAAGTGGTGTCCTCTCTTTTTGGCCATATTGCCTTCTTTGAGAGGAACAAAGGCCATCATGTTGTTGTTTCATTATGCGTCTGCTGATAATGTAGGTCTTCTTACAGTCCCAGAATCTGTATTCATCTGAGAAAATAATAATCTCAGCTTCAATATTTGCCAAGTAAGCATTTTTCTTTTTTTTCTGGTTTTTTTTTTGTTTGTTTGTTTGTTTTAATTTTATAAACCCTTGAAGACATAAGTTATAAAATTCTCCACAGCAGAAAAACTCTAGAGCTTTTTAAATCAAGGTTTTGGGCAACTCACTCAGTTCCTTTGCTCTCTGTAACTGGCAATACCATAATAATTTCACATATGGACCTGCATGCCTCTGCTTAGCTGATTTCTGCATTATCTTTCAGTAGGGAGAATTGTTTTCTTTATTATATTCTTTTTTTTTTAATTGTAGAATAGAGACAGAGATGCAATCTATGGTGACATATTGGTTACCCCCGAAGTAGAAAGTGAGCTGAGAAGTAGTAAACGAAAGTGGAGTTCAACTTTCTATAATGGAAATGTCATATTTTCAATCTGTAGACTTATAATGCTATTGAAGACTCTGGGTGTTCAGGATGGTTAGTTGTAGCCTAACCTGCTACCCAACTATCTTGGGTTCACAGCAATGCTGAATTGTTTTGGCTGTAGACCTTGATGAAGGCATCCAAAACTGCAATGTGTTTCACACCCCAATTGTTCTGGGTTTTTTTTATGATAAGGCTTGGAACTTGTAATTCTAAGGAGACAAGATCACCATTAGCACTATGGACTAGGCACAGTAAAACTGTTCAGACACCTCAAGACCTGACTTTTAGGTTGATCTCTATGGAATGTGGAGAAGGGGAGCTGAGAATCTTGTACAGTGTGAAGTTGAATTTCACCCTTGAAGATGATCAGTAAACTATATAAAATTTAGATTGAACATTAGGAAAAAATTCTTCACTGAAAGGGTTGTCAAACATTGGAGTAGGCTACCCAAGGAAATGGTCGTCACCATCCCTGGAAGTAATTGTAACACTCTACCCCCAGTGGCAGAAACTGCTTCCTGGCAATCAAAAGTTATTTGCCAGCACCTCTGAAGCCCAAACAACCTTGGGATTGTGTCCTAAGCCTTTCTTTCCGTTGTGACCATTGCTGCTTGATGAGTCCTTATGGCTGCTTGTTTCTGCATGTCATTTGACCACACAAGCGACTGTCTGTTCTCTGTGAAAGGCCAATGTCTTGGGAAATCATTGATCTGAGTTGGCCCTACAAATTACTCCACAAGATTATTCTGTCCTGTCTGGCTGTCTGTGTGGCATATTATTCTAGTGTATTACCATGTCAAGTCTTAGGATAAAACAGAGACATTTAGGAAGTGTCAGCTCTAGCATTTAAAAATACACTCACTAGTTCTAGTTAATTGGTGATCAGTTAACCTGAAGCAAAACAACCTGTTACAGAACTCCACTAAGCCAGTGCTTACTAAGAGTACTCAAGGTCCTTTTACTTGCTCTTTCTTCCTGAACACTTTGATTTCAGCAGGGAACTGAGTTAGGATTTTCCAATATGCTCAGCTGTAACCCACCTTTGAAATTTCCAGTTTCTTTCTTACAGTCAAATATTCCAGAAAAGGAAATTTTCCTGAAAGCTATCATCTCAGATCTGCAGAATCATGACATTTTATCATGGAGAACATCTTTAAAAATTTAAGAAAACCCTTTCTAGGGAAGTAAGTTAAGATAATAGCTCATTTTTCATTAATAATCTCACATTTGAAATTATCATAAATTTCTTGAGCTTGAAATGGTGTTGAAACCAGCCTATTCTGTGTTATTCTCATGACTCTTACTGAAAAACATGTGCCAGATGAGCAGGATATATTTCCATTTGGTATGGTTGGGTATTAAAAGACAATTCCAATTATTATATCAGGCAAGTAGTATTTAAGATGCAAAAATTAAATGAGATTTTGGAAACTATCTCAGGCTCTCCAGTTTTGATCTTCACCAACGTTCTTCTCTTATGCTTGTCCCATTTCAGTAATGAAAGCCAGGCTATGCTGCTTTTTGCAGGAACTTCTTGGTCTATGGGTTTCAGCAGCGCTTGAGCAGCAGACAACAGTATTGTATCCCATTTTGCAAAAGATGAAAACAAGGTGCAGAAAATCAAAGTATTTGTCCCCAAGGTCATCTATCAAGGCAGGGTTGAAGTTAAACTTCATGACTCCAGAGAAATAATACAATGATACATTTCTTAAAAGTCACCATGTTGGCTTTTTCTGTGTAAGATTTAGTTGTGAAAGCATTCATAATAACAGTAGGTTGTGTCAAACATTTCCCCCTTTTTTTACAGTGGAATGTAGCTATGGCTTACTCCTCTCTCTCTTTGTTCTTTGTAAAGAAACCGTTTAAACCACAAGTGTAGGTGGCAAAATCCCTGTAGTTTTAGATAATTTGCAATAGTATGAGATGTATCGTGTGTTTTGCTTGCTCTATATCATTGAAAATACAGAGTGCTTCACAGCAGAAGTGAATGTTTTAGGTGTGCACACATTTATGAGAATGTTAATACCGCATTGTGGGAATAGTGCTGAGTTCCCTGTTATCATGCAAGCAATTGCTAACTGTGGACCTCTGACTTTGTAATTTGTTCTTTATGGACTAGCCTGCAGCCAATAAGCAAAATCAATAGTCTTTGCTGAAAAGTAAGCAAGTGCCAGTGTGTTATGTGACAGGTGAAGATACATGTGCTTACCAGGGGTCAGGGGGCCACATCAAATTTCTCTCTGACTTCTTTTCAAAAAGCTAAATCCATTTAGGGAGCATTCGTCATTGGAAAATGTTGCAGTGGGGAATTAGACAGGCTCCTGCTCTTCTTTTCTCATTTAACGATGTTTGTTTTCAACAGTCTGTTCAATAATGTCACTGAGAAGAAATTATGTGAGAAGAATAAAGTGCTTATAGTCTATTTATTTATTCATTCATTTCTGTAGAATAACACTAGCTGTTGCATTCTCATGTTTATTAATGCTATTGTGGCAGTCCAAATATTTGTTTGTTCTCCTTTTCCTTGGAAAAAAAGGTGGAACTGAGCAGTATTGAACAGATTGCTTAGTGTTTAAGCCTAAGGTGAAGGTTACACACCTCCTAGCAATGAGATATATATGCCGTAATTTTAGTACTGCTCAGAGTTTGGGAAACCTCTTGTTTTCTAAGTGGAATGACTAGTATTGAGTCCACTCAGAAGTCTGCTAGAAAATTCAACAAGAGCAGCTGGGATGGATGTTGCTGGCCAGTGATAAAACAGGTGATTCACAGTGGATGGTAATGGTGCAATTCCCTCTTTTGCATTAAATGCTGCAAGTATTCCAGTGTTCCAAGTTCCTGTATCTAAACAGGCAAGAAAATAATAAAAGGCAGAAAGGAAAAGGGAGTTTTTTTCTGAAATCCTGAAGTAGCTTAGGCTCATAACCTACCAAAGAAATGGACTTCAGTATTTAGAAGATAGCTATATTGGCTTTTAATGTTCGAGAACCTATATATTCTTTTGAAAACTTTAGATTCAGTCTAAGAGCAAAAAGGATAGAAGGCTTAATGCCTTGTTTGCTCCTTATTGTAGTTGCTTCATTTAATAGTCTGGACTTCTGCCATCATGCTATCATATACACATGTGCACTCCCAGTCAGGAAAAACAAACAGTCACCACGCCGGTTCAATCAGATTAAAGGTTCCCTGTGTGAGAGCTGAATAACAAAAACCAGATTGGTGTGTTAGATCTCTCTTGTGTCCTGTTTGATTTTTAACATGCATAATAAATGTCTCTTAATTTTTCTACCCAGCTTTCTCTGTGGCTGTTTGTTGGCTGCTGACTGCACAAGTCATTGCTGTAGTGCTTTCAGCTTAGCGCTGCATTTGAAGATGCTGAACAATACCTGATGCTTCCAGAAAGCTGTAGTTGAAGGCCTTCAACCTGAGTGTTGTGATGCTTCGTGCCACCTCTTACACTCAGTCTGAGAATTCACAGGCTACATCCAACTGGTGAATGTCCAGGTTCGGAGTGTTCAATAAGACAAAAGAAAAATTTAAGGTGACTCACAGGGCCTCTCAACCACCAACACTAAGAAGGGAAGAAAGCTGATTTTCAGCATATTTAAGCAAGACTGGTACCTTTAGCTACATAATATTTAAATAACACATTTTGGATGGAAAACCTTTGGGTTCTGTTAAATTCTATACTACTAACTTCTGTTACTGTGGGATTATCTCTTCCCACACTATTTCAGTGTGTTAAGGTGCAGTTCTCTTCTTGACAGTTCAGGCAAGTTTTTGAAGTTCTAGTAGACAACTGAGGAAAACAAAAGGGCAGGCTTTGAATCTTGGAGCTGTTTTTCTTTCTCGGGGAATAGAGCTGTCACTAGACTACAGACAAATCAAGAACTTTCCATCTAAGGTGTTGTAAAAATAAACTTATAATGAATTTTTATAGTTTGAGAACTGAAAAGACAAAAAACTATTCCAACCTTCCTTTCCTAGTTTTCCTTTCAAAGGGTAGTGCAGTTGCTGTTCTGCAGTGACATGAGATAAAACTGAAGTGACTTGAGAGATCCCCTGAGCTCCAAGCTGCAGAGGGTTGAGGTTAAGCTTGAGGTTTGCCTGCTCAGCTCCTTTTTTTTTTTTTTATTGGGTCTTAAACCTTTCCCACACTAAATAAACACCCTTTTTATAGGCTTTTTCTTCACAAATAGAAAGTTTTTTAACTCTGTATGAAAAAGTCTAGTTGCTGATTCCAACTAAATTGCTCCTTCATTGCCACCAGCCCCTCTGCCCCTGAGGACCATGGATCTCTGAAGAACAGCTACCTCATGCCAGTGCTTGCCTGGCCCTGCTCCCTTGCTGGGCCTACACTGGAGCTTCAGGTCTAATATGCTTTGAAATTCATGTCCTGGATCTGGTTTTGACTTAGAGATACCTATAGATCTTACTGTGTGATGTGCATCGTCCAAGTGCTGAGCACCTACACCTGACCAGTTGCTGTGCCTACACAGCCAAATGGTTGTGTGATTACGACACAGTCAGGTTACATACACACTAACTTTAATTTAGTTAGCACAGGTAATGGCAAAAATGCAGTGGGTCCAGATTCTCTGTGGACCAGCACCTGTAGCACTGTGTCGGGTCCCCAGAGGGCTTGTACAGTTCGTGCTCATGTCTGTGCTGCCACCTCCTCGCAGCTGCTATTACTGCTTTGCTACCACCCATCCTTTGGCTGCCCAGACACAGCACTCAGTCTAGTTTAACCAGAAGTCTATTCCTTTTAACTCTCCCAGAACCCTATCATTTATTATCTTGTCTTTTTCTTGCTTTTATACTTGCAAGTATCTCATCAAAAGAAATTACCAGCAAAATTTCTCTGGTGCTTGTCGCTTCCTATTTCATCACCAACACGCAACGTATACCATTTACAATAACAACTCCTATCACTTGTGTGATGGCAGAGCAATGCATTTGGTGTGACACATGCAAAGAGAGAGCAGTGGAAGAGGCAAGCAGCTCATGTTCTAATAGATAACAAAAGTCTGAACATGCATCCTTCTTGGCAGTGGTCTCCAAAACTGTGATCTGTTGAGGTTTTAATTTTGCGAACTATCCAGATCATGTCACATTTATTTTTTTTCTACCCAACTCATCAGCTGCAAGATGTTCTTTTTTCAGTATCTTCATTCTGCACATGTTAAAATCAAACAAAGTCTTTCTGAGAGGAATTCTTTATTATAATTTTTTTATCCTTTCTCAGTGTGTTACTATGCAAAGTGTTTTATTATTGAGGAGGGTGGGTTATATATGCTTGCAAGATCAACTACAGAAAATGTATCTTGCTGTCAACTTCAGCATTTCTCTGAATGGGAGTCGAGGGAATCTGTCTGGAAATCAACAGTTATCTGTGTGAGCACAAAGCATTTTCCATATGCTTACCTATTGCGTTATTCTATATGAGCCTATTTGCTTTCCTTTAAACCACATTAAAGTATAATTAATTCTTTTATCTTTGTTGACAAAGGTACAGTTACATTATATGTTTATGCCACATTTTACTTTTTACCGTTTCTCTCCTTTTCAAAACCCACTGTAAGGATTACATGCTTTATATATATGTTCTTGTGGTGTGTGGCACTGTGCTGCTGACAAAGATATATTATTAATATCTATATAAAGCCTAGAGAAGAGCGGAGGCAAACTCTAAAATAGTTTACAGAACTGATTCCTTAGCTTAATCATTCAGAAATATTTTCATGGAGAATCAGTGTCTTGGTATATATTTCTGTGATCCATGCTTGTCCACTACATAAAAATTATTACTGCTGATCTTGGTGGATTTTGGAAAATGTTTCTGGAATGGCAGGATGGAAACTAGAATGAGATCCATGATCAATAAAATTTCAGGAGATAATGTGTAGTTGTTTCTTAACCATTTTCTTAAAGGATTTTTTTTCTGGCAATCACAAATGGGACAAATTTATTCAATTAATTTTGCTTTTTCAGTTTCTAATAGTGAGTAATGGCCTAATGATTCATTATTTGAAATAGAGCAAGTTCTGCAGCTAATACCTTTATTCAGATACAGAACAACATTTTTAATCGCATGAATATATTTTTGCCAAAATAAGCCTTTGGTCGGTAGTTTTTCATGGGCAGTTCATTACATTTTATTTTTGTAGTGGGAGATGTCACAGGATGCTTAATACTGAATAAGTAACCATAAACATTCCTATTGATACAACCATTCTAACTGACTCTTGAACCAATGATGGCTAAGTATAATTTTGTATACACACACTAGTAAAACTTGATTTGCTTTAAGAGTTCTATTTTGCAATGCTTTCTGCAAGAAAGCGAAATGTTTCTGAAAAAGGGAGCCCTTTTCAGAAGGGAGCCTTCTATGTAATTAGAATGCAATTCAAGTGAATCAACTTCAGAAAAAAAAAAGCTCATGTATTAGGTTGTCTTCACATAAATGACTTTTCTGTAAAGAAAATATGATATTAAGTTGTCAATTGGATCAAAATTACTTAAAAATAGATTAAATTTTCTGAGATAGATTTCTAACGTGAAAAAGAATGAAACATCTAGTAGTTAAGAAGGTTCTGCTAATAAGGAGTTTTATGTTTGACCAGCTCTCTGGAGAAGTTCTGCTGCTCTCCACTGAGCAGTAATGTTCAATTCATTTATATCTCTAAACAGGCTGAAAAAAAGGTATCAATGTTACTTAGCTGCAATGCAAATAAATATTCATACCACTGGCACATGCATAGCTAATTGAACAGTTTTTGTTAATATTATACTAGATATTCATGGACATGTGCCTTTTTCTATAATGAAAATACTGCCTAAGGCTAGCTTTGTTTTTCTTGTCAAGAACAATTTATGTGCTTTCATTTAAATGAATATAAACTTCTATTCTCATGACAAAATAATTCACTATTAATTTGGGCAAAGAATTTCTTTATTCCCTTTGTGGTGCATTTTATTGAAAATGAAAAATCTCAGTGTATCTTGGAATTTATTTTCTCTATGCATTCTGTCTAATTTCTGCAATAACTGGCATGAATATGTAGGGATTTCAGTGGTTACTTAGTAAGTAAATGTGGGATATGGGAATATGAGATATTTTATTTAAAATTAATCTGGAAAGAATTTTCTTGAAATAAATGATTGCCTCAAAAACGTTTTAATTGTTTTACACACACAACTTAGAAATCTATACAGTAAAAACACTACCCTTCCATTTTCTTTCCTTTTCTTATTTTGGTTCTTGATCTATGATTTATAGCTGAGGCTCTGGTCCTCAAGTATATTTTGGTAGGTGAGTAGAGCTGGAGGGAAGTAAAAGCAGACCTTACAAATACGGATGGAGATGTTAGCTACTCAGAAAGGTCTGAGGGGTTTCTCCTGCCCTTTATTTGGTAACAAAGAATATATGCCATCCTTCATGGGACTCTTATTTTCTCATCTTATTAACTGTTTATGCAGTCTTCTCATTTACATTTCAGTGATGTTACTTAGAGGTAACAAATGGTGCTAAGCACTGATCTAACTAATGAATTAATTCAGTTCAGATAACAAATTAAGGCTGTCTAGTAAATAAAATATAACTATTTCTATCAGAGGAGTGAACCTCAGGCTACTCTGCTGTCTGTGTCACTGAGGTTATTAGCTACATTATGATTCTTTCCCAAAGTGTCTAAATTGCAATTCTTGGCAATGCACTTTTAATCAAGTGTGGATACCCACCATGGAGTTCCAGCACCTAAAGTGGAGAAAAGGGAACTGTAGAAAAGGCAGGTAAATATTAACTGTTAGTGCACATGATGGATCTAAGGCTCTATAGTAAGGAAGTTCTTGCCTTACTTTAAAATTACTTTTCAGTGTTAAATTAGTACTTAAAGCTAGTAAATTATGCTTAACAAAAAAGTATCACATATTTGGCTTTCTGCAGTGATAAGCTCCATTGACAAAGTGGGGTTTTTTTTCAGCTAATTATAATGGAAGGAGTTATATATTCTCATAAAGCAAACCTGCAGTGACTCCTTGGCATGTTCTGCTTTGGATTTGGGAGTTTATGTCTAGCCTTGAGATGATAGTCAATGGTTCAATCACAGACACCTCATTCTGAGTGAGGGAGGTGACATTTTCTTTGCCATGTGGCCTTACCTCTTGCTGGATTTCGGATGGTGTCTCAGAGTAAACAAGCTACCTTCATTCTTTTGCGCCTGACATCATTTAGTCCATTGATACTAATTAATCTATAAAGCTAGAGAGGAAGAGATTTTCCCATTAGGAAGGGGCACTCTAATGTGATTGGTATGGCCCGTGGCTTGTGCTGCCTTTAAGTTCAGAGAAGCTATTTTAGGTTAAACACATGCTGCATCCTGACAACCTGCACAATCTGCAAACATCTGAGTGTATAGAAATATAAGCAGGCTACTGAGTTTAGAAGGAAAATTATGAGACAAAATAGGGTATGTTTTGGCATGCTAGATCTTTAGAAAAGCTTTAAAGGACTGATTTGCTTGTGGCCTGCGATTTATTTAATTTTTTTTTTTCCTTACAAAAAAAAAGGTATTTAAAAAAAACTAAGAAAAAAAAAAAAAAAAAAACCCAAACCTGCTTGGAAAGTGGTATGAAAAACTCTCTGTGAACAGGACAGTAAGAACATCAGAAGTCTGCTATCAAATAAATGTAAGAAAAGAACATTTAAATTTTACTTGGTACTTGTCTCTAGTTTTCTAACTATATGACCATGATTTTCTGAATTTTTTTTTCCATGTAAAAATTACTGTAGATGAAAAGAGTGGGATTTTAGATACTACTTCAAGACAATTATCCACCCATATAGGAGTAACACAGCTTGAAAAAAGCCAAAAGGTCTTAAAACATTTTAAGGTTTGTGGTGGTGGGTTTTCTTGTGTGTCTATCTTTTTAAGTGAACAAGTTCAGCAGAATTTCCCAAGTAGCTGCAAAAATTAGAGGATTCTATGAACACTGCTACTTTGCAGAGTGGACTGTGAGCTACAATGAATTGTGATTGACCCTTTTTCATGTTTCTCTTCCTTTCCTGTTGTTAGTCATACACTGCTCTTACAACATCTCACAATCCTGACAATGACTTCTGCTTTGCTCCCTTTTCCCTTGCCCCACATCCTCTTGTGTCTAGGTTTTCTAACTTCCTTTTTCCCCCCCCCCCCCAGAAAAATATATTGCTTCCTGGTTTATAGGTTCATCCTTCTACCAATCTATGACATGTTTTACAGCTCAAGAGATCATCTGGAAAATGAGTGCCTACATGGGATGGGGGGAATATGCCCTGAGTTGCCTGCTAAGCATTACCAGCACCTCTGGCCAGGAACAGCTCTGCCTCAGGAGCCAGCTCCAGTCTGGGGCAGCACAGGCCAACAGGAAACAGGACCCTTCTCATGGCCAGCATTTCCTCCCTAGAGGTTCACCTGACCAAAAGAAATCTGTGAACAGGTTCAAATTTTTGTGATGATATGTAACAGTGCCACCTGGTGATTTCTCCATCACCAGTGAGACTTTTAGAGTGTCCTTGCCCATCTTCAGCTGCCTTCCTGTTGGTGGCGGTTTACATTTAGTGTGTTTCCATCAGTGTGGGAGGCCCTTGGAAATACTGGCTCATATGTTTCCCATACATTGTATAGATAATCCCGTCTCTTATTCTTACCCAATCTTGCTTTTTGCATCCTTTAGCTTCCTGTTGAGCAAGTAGTATCAGTGTACAGGCCTAACTGTATGTGATGGCTTGTTTAAAAAAAAAAAAGGGGGGGGGGAGGCAGGGCTGGTTCAGATTCTCCAAGGCCAGGTCATGCCTTGAAGATCTTCAGGAATAGAAGATGCTTTGTAAACAATGTTGGGTACTGCTAAGAAGAGATAACTCTGTAAAACCCTTAACTGAGTCAGATTTCATGGCACTGCTCTGCTCATGCATGTTGAGAGAGGTAAACCTGTACTCCAGAAGAATACAGACCAAATTTCAGGCCAAAAGGCAAATGTATCTTTCTTCTGAATGGTCATATTATTTCAGTTCAAGTTGCTGAAACTGTCCAGGCTGTCTAAAACAATAAATATATCTTTGGTATATGGTACATAAAAGCATGTTCATATAGCTAAATGTAAAACAAAGGGCTTATCGCTAAATCTTTGTAAGATGTTGCTACATCTTACTTTGTGTCCATACCATTCCTGTAAAAGCTATTTAAATAGTGCTTCAAAGAGATACTGTGTATTTGGCCTTTTACCATTAGCAAACAGAATGCATTTTTGTGTAATGTATCAGGGAAATATTCTGCATACAGCAAGTACAGGAAAGTCTCATATAACTCATTGTGCAGGATAAAAAGCTGAATCAATGTGCTCTGCTGCATCCTTAACTAAAAAAATGTGTTGTCATCAGTAGTTAACCTTGCATAGAATTGAGAACTGAATTTGATTCTTCCTGTAGCTATTCTCTCACAGTTAAGCATATTGGGAAGAAGTAGATCTGCAAATGGATGATGTTCCTCTAATTACAATGTACTTTGTAGTGAACTAAGGCACTACGATGGGTGGCTTTAGTTTTAGTTCTTGTATAGTTCTATGCAGTAACAAAACCTATAGAATCCCTGACACACCTGTCATCAGACATGCAAAACTTGAAGTAGGAATCTTATAAAGATGTATTCTTGCTGGGATTTTAATATTCACTGATATTGGAAGAGGGTTAATTTCTTAAAAGGAAGAGCAACATTGATGAGCATAGCGACATGTCCGGAAAGACATACCTATTTTCCTCTGATGTTGGCTTCATGAGTAGCTTGAGATCACATCTCGTGTTTTCACAGATCTTCTTCTCCATCTGATAAATGAGAACAAAGAGTCCAGTCTCCTTCAACAGTGGACCCAGAGAACTCCTGGTGGGAATGTTCTATCTTTTTGCTTCAATTAATTTAGCAACACAAAAGATATTGGACAAGATCATTCACATTTTTCTCTGTTCTGCAAATTTGCCGATAGTTGTGGGAAGTAACAAACAGTAGTTCTGTGACTACTGTTCCTGTGACACTCCCAATGCATCTATTTGGACAGAGGTGTATTATGGAGACTTGCTTGTTCGTGGCCTTCACAGGTCCTTAAGAAAAGAAAAAAAATATTTCTTTGCAGCAGTGTCCTGAATGAGAGGATCAAGTGTATTCTCAGCAAATTTACAGAAAACACCAAGTTGGGCATGAACGTTGGTCTGCTGAAGGGCAGAGAGGCTCTGCAGAGGGATCTGGGCAGGCTGGATCAATGAACCAAGGCCAATTTTTTGAGGTTCAATAAGGTGAAGTGCCAGGTCCTGCACTTGGGTCACAACAAAGCCAGGCAAAGCTACAGACTTGGGGAAGAGTGCCTGGAAAGCTGCCTGACAGAAAAGAACCTGGGGGTGCTGGTCGACAGCCAAGTGGATGTGATCCAGCAGTGTGCCCAGGTGGCCTAGAAGGCCAGTGGCATCCTGGCTTGTATCAGCAATAGTGTGGCCAGCAGGACTGAGGAAGGCATCATCCCCCTGTACTCAGCACTGCTGAGGTCACACCTCGAGTGCTGTGTCCAGTTTGGGGCTTTTCACACGTGAAGGTGCTGGAGCATGTCCAGAGATGGACAATGAAGCTGGTGAAGGGTCTAAAGAGTAAGTCATATAAGGAGCACCTGAGTGAGCTGGGGCTGTTTAGTCTGAAGAAAAGGAAGTTTAGAGGAGACCTTATTGCTCTCTACAACTACCTAAAAGGGAACTAGTGACAAGACAAAAGGGAATGGCCTCAAGTTGCATAAGAGAGGTTTGGACTGTATATTAGGGAAATTTTCTTCACTGAAAGGGTGGTTCAGGCTGTGGAATAGGTTGCCCAGAGAAGTGGTGGAATCACTATTCCTGGAAGTGTTCAAAAAAATGGGTACATGTGGCACCTGAGGATATAGTTTCATGGCGAACATGGAGGTGCTATTGGGGGGATAAAGTGATCTTACAGGTCTTTCTCAACTTTCTATGATCTTAGGAAAAATAGTGAAAACTCAGTTTTTTGTGGTTATTGGATCCCAATGCAAGCAGATTAACAGCCAAGGTCCACTTCACCACCTCAGACTGCATTAGGAGTACTATACCATCAAACCATTTAATGATGTCTTTTGTGGTCACAATAAGATATTTATAATGAGAGACTTAAACTTTCACATTTCTTAATTAAAGAGATTTTCTAAACTAGTTGTAACCTGCATTTGGCCTTACGATGCCTCCCAGAATAACAATGATCTACCAGTTAATATGTAAGGGCTCACGACTGATTGTTGCTCCTCTTCTTCTGCATATTAAGTAGTGTTCATTAATTAATATTCAGCTTGCTTGCTTCTTGCACACAGGACATCATCTTTGCACTGGGTTCCCAGTAGACAAAAGAATAATTGTAGTTTAAATGAAAAGCTTTAGAGATCCCTTTGAGTGGGGTGTTAAGATTACAAACATGAAAAAGAGTTCAGGGGCTAAAGAAATCTTAAGATTTTTTTAATACATACACATATATAGTAACAAAAATGTGGCTCTAACTCATTTGGTTTGGAAAGTCAAGCTGCCTATTTTCTGTATGAATGCCCTAAATGTATTCTCTGCACAAAATAGAAAATGCAACCACCTGATTGGAATTTACACTACCAGGTAATTCAGTCTCTCTACATTCCCAATATTTTCTCTAGGAAACACTATATTTTTAGAACTGGTTTTGAAATAAAGATCTTATTTTATTATGTCACTTAGTTGATATGGACTTATATAAAAAACCTGATTTATCTGGTTTTCAGTTTGCACAGATGAGATCAAAGTTTCCAAGTCAAATCTATTTCTTGTTGAGCTGAAGAATAAAATGCTGTACACAATCACTTTTGTGGCTTTCAGATAATCACTTTACCAAGACTATCAGATGACAAGAGCTGTTTAGCTTGATAACTCTGCAGAAATTCTGAAAAACAGAAACACAGCAGCTCATCCCTTTCTGACAGTTAATATAGAGTGCAAGCATGTCTTATGTTGGAAACATTGATTCTACAGCAATTTTCTTTATTTAATTAATATTATTAATTTCTGCAGAAATTACATTATTAACATACTCCAATACTGAAAGCAAAAGTTAGATCTGAATTTGCGTGTGTGAGAGAAACTAACCCACCAACCCACGTTGCATTCAAATATCCTCAAACTACTACAGAATTTCCAACCAATTTCTACATGGTGGTCTGACCCTATTTGCAGTCTCTTATAAAAGCAAATAAAAATACAAAAATTATAAAATGTGCCCCACCAGAAACTTAAAGGTTAGGTATCTGTGCAGTCTCCTGCAAAGCAGATCTGTTATGCAGCTGCATGTTATTTTCCTTAAAGTAGCTCGCTCTCATGAGACCAGGAATTTTTTCTGTATTTGCCCATTTTTTTTTACTTTTTTTTTTTAAACAATAAGTCTCCCTTTGGGACATGTCACTTGAAGCTTGTGTTTGTCATGCTCCTGGTGAAGGGAAAAAACACACACTAAATTCAGTCTTTAAATTAAGCTGTAACCAAGCTTGTATATTCATTAGAGGAGAAAAATTCTCTTCTGAGAAGTTCAAATTGTTTATTGATTTTCATTTCTGTGTTCAAGTGAAGCTTGAGTAAGTCTGTCTCACTGCAGTCCCTCTGGGACAACACTGCCAACAAGTGCATCACATTTCAACCCAAGTGAGCAGTTAGCAACAAAAATCTGAGAATTCCTTTAAAACTATATTAATAAAAAGTTAGAGGGTGAGATTTCCAGTTCAATATAGCTGATTCTTTTGCAAAAGGAATAACAGGCTTGAATTGCAGGCTATAAATGACAGTCTTCTTGAAAAGCCTGAAACTAAAATCAGGTGAGTGGCAAGTGCAATTAATGAAGTGCTGTTTGGGGAGCAGAAGGAAGGAGGTAAATTCAGAGGAGGGGAGAGCTCTGCTGTGTCTTTCTTAAAATTTTGTAGAGTCTGTTGACCCGATTTTGTCACCTTGTGACTCTCTCAGCAAGGAGAAAAATACACCCAATAGTAGTTACTGATGCTTAATATCTCTCATTTTAGTCTCTTCTTAAAAACATGTTTCAGCAAACAGCTTAGGAAAGCCTAGAAGTGGTAGTGCTTACACAAACCTAGAGGTTGTCTTGGAGGTGGGTGGACTGAGTGACTGAGCCTCAGTTTTCATGTTTCTTACAAACCATTTAATTATCACACTGCCTAGTAAAAAGTACCCTGAGCTCCTCTTCGGCTTGTCAATGTTAATTCCAATTTTTAAAAATCTAATTAAATGAATTTGATTTTATTAAACATGCCTGATTTTCACCAGGGTGGAATTCTTTTACCCCTTTCTTTTCCAAGTTCGTATGTAGGTAAGAGGAGGTTTTTTAAAAAACAAAATATGTTTGTATGTTCTGGTTTTGTCACTGGCTAGGAACAGTTTGTGTCAGCAACGTGCAATAAGACAATGAAAGATAAATCCAGCTTCACTTCATAAAGATAAGCAAGTAAGCAGCATTTTGTGGCAGCTGACAGAATTCAAGTACATAGAAGATCCTTCTTGTTTCTTTGACTAGTCATAAGGCAAAACTGAAAATATTCCTGTGAAAAATTATCAGCTATGTTTTTCAGTAATTCAGAAACTGATAGAAGATATAAAAAAAAATAAGCTAAAAAGGGGCAGGGGGGAGCAGTAAGCATAATCTAGGTATCTGACACTCCCTTGCCTTTTGTGCAGGAGGGAAGGGCAGTAATGACTGAAGTTTCCTTTTAAGTAAGGTTCACAGGTATCAGTGGGCATCTGTTTTATCAGTCTTGCAGACAGAGAAAAAAAATTCCAGTTTTATCCTATGACGTCCAGAGTAACCTCAACTTTTCATCAAACTCTTTCCCTCGTGATTTTGTGTTTGATTCTGCTGGTCCTGCTATGATGGGTTGCCCGTGTTTTTGCTTTGTACAGTGTCTCAGCACATCTAGCTTTGGGCTGCATAAACTCTAATCAGAGCTGGTATTCCTGTGATTACACACTGCTTTTCCTTCCTCTCTCACCTTCTATCACCGTCTGTGTGCACAAGCAGTTCCTGTGCAGTGATTCTTGGCCAATGGTACCATAACAAATGGGTCAACACAGAGGAACTGATGAGATTGCGTTTCAAAATATGGATGGTGTGTCCAAACCATCATCATTTCAAAGCATGCTGTGCCTTTTTTCTCCTGAGATATCCATATTGCATGTAGAATGTGAGGGCTTGAAATATTAATTTCAAATGGCTGCTGATTAAAATATAATGGTAAAGTCATCTATTTCTGAAAGCTCTATTTCAGAAAAGATTTATTCAAGAAAAATTAAAATAAGATTCTAAAACTTGCACTGAAGATTAATTTTTTTGGTTGAAGAAGGGGACTTTGAAAATGCTTGAGTGATAACTTAATTACTGAATGACTTTAAATGCTGAGTGATGGCTTTTAATTCCATTTAATTATTTCAGCCAAATTGTTTAGGCACTTTTGAAAACCCTCAACTCCTCACTGTTAAAGCATAGGCCAGAAGAAAAAGCATTTAGGCTGTTAGTACTGACAAACTGCTGAAGACCCCATTCCCTTGGAGACAAAGACTCAGCCTCTAAGCTGAGAGAGATTCCCTGTTCCCTTTATCCCACTCCTCCCTTCTACCTCAGCAGTCAGATTTTGGCTACCCGCTGGCTTCAAGTTTCATCTAGCTCCAATAGGGTCACTCCATCTTCTGTCTTTTGTTTCTTACTGACCCTCCACTTGATCATTCTTTTGCATTGCTCTTGCCATGGATTAAGATGAGGGAAAAGACATGTGAACTACCTGCCTTCATGTTTCTGGTGGTGCTACAGCTGCTGGTGGCTGTGCTGGAACTTCCCTTCCTTTGCTCTTTGGAGCTGTCCTATTATATGAACATATATTCCATATGTAAACTGTGGGCAGCTCTGAAATAGCAAGGCTACAGACAAAGGAGCTAAAGGGAAAAAGGAATGTTCGATCCCTCATCAGCCAATTGAGATCTTCAAATTTTTTCCTGGTAAAATGTCAGCCATAATATTTATAGATCACCATAAACACTTCTGATAGAGTCAGCACCTCACTTTCCAGTTCAAAACAAACAGAATTTTTCTGGAAAATTTCCAGAATAGTATTATTTAGTGTCAGAGTGACACACTGGTCAAATGAATCTGCAAATCCAAAAGTGAAGGATAGCTAGAACTGAAATGAGACTTTGTGCATGTCCTCTATCTAGCAGGCAAAATAAAGGGTGTCACCAAGAAGCTGGTAATTGCTAAATCTCATTGGCTTAACATTATTGATTCTTATTTATTAGGCTCTATATTTCTCTGCTCCTTTACAATTGTCTTCTTATGTTTCTCACTTTTTCTAGATTGTTCAGGTCTGTTGTTAGCTTTCTTTGTTGATCTGCCTTAAATGTTGAAGTCTAAATTTTACAGAATTGCATATAAACAAATACTCCAATGATACTACTGCTGTATGAAGCTTTTGCACAGGTTTTGAAAGCCCATGCTAAATCACGCACTATTACAACATAACAGTTCACCAAGCTTGAGATCTAAAGACACAGAAATCACCAAATGTTTTAAGAGAATAATGAGCTGAAAAGAATGATCTGGATGGTAATGTCCTCCCATACCACTCCCCCACCCCCCAAAATAAAAAAGGGTGTTCAGTGGCATTTTGGACTCTCTTGGTTTGCTGTATACCAGAATTAGTCTGCCAAGCTGGCACAGAGCTGAAAGGAAATTTAGAATTTCCTGAAATGACAGAGTGGTTTGAAAGGTGGATGACCTGTTCAAAGGGGCTGATTCAATGTAGAAGGTAGCATGACCTTCTGCTTCTTGGAGGGATTGATTTAACCACATGTTGAGAGTGTCAAATTGCTTTTCCTTACATAAATGAACACGTTTAGAGAAAAAGATGCTTCTTTTCCCCGCCTGAATCCTCCAGAGAAAAATCTCTATCTCCATCCACTGTGAGCAATGGCTTATGTTCCACCACCACGTCACACTCTGATGTGGAGCTTGGTGAAAGCATTGTCTTTCTCAAAGGTCTCTGTCTCCTGTTCTGTCCTTAACAGCAGCTTGCTGCCATTAACTGGATGCTTCCAAACACCTCCAAAGTCCTACAGCATCTGGTCCATGGGCCAGATGCCATAAATGCTGATTTGTGCTGGAGAGAGCCCCAAATCCAATTATTACTGCTTAAGGACAGATTTTTTTTTTCCCCTCCAACAGTGCCATTTCTTCCTTATGCCATGCTTTTTGGCCATGTAAGACTAAATTGCTCTGAGTTAGATGTGCAAAACAATTGAAGCTTCACCCCATAGCCCTTTGTTACACATCACCTATCAACTAGATGTAAGATTAGTGACCAAGATAGAGGGCATCTGGGGTTTTCTGTTGAGTTGTTTGTTTGAAAAAATAATGTCTGTGTCCTGTTGTGTCATTTTCTCCTGGTTTTATTCAAGTAATGAATGGGCTTAATTTATTTATTTATTTAGTGTGACTTAAAGTTTGCATTTTTGTGTTGAAGGAAAACATTTGCGTGAGTATGTCTTCTCCAGGATAAGGATCATTCCTTTCATGAGGCCTTATTGAAAGGCAGAGAACAAAAAGGGGTAAGAAGAAGGATTCTGCTAAAAGGCTTTTTCTGTATTTCGGTAAATGGTTTCTAGATCCTCTGTTTCACAGAACATCAGCTGACTTTTTTATCAGCTATGAATCTCTTTTCAATCCTTTCATATGCATATGCTTGTCATGGTGTTCTGGAGGAAAAGTAATTCTGTTCTCTCAGAATAATTAATTTCTTCTCCAAAACTTCTGTTCCTTTCAATGTATTGTCAGCTGTCCTAGGAAAATGTCTTGCTTATCTTTACTCTTCCTTCTCATCAGCCTTGAATGTGTATGTGATGGTGATACTATCAAGGCCCAGTTTTTCTTTGGTGCAAAACACTGCACAATTCCCAATCTGCTGTGTTGTGTGTGAGACCTTCCATGTCATTAAAGAGACCCAATTTGTTTTTTTTTTTTTTAATCAGTTTTCCTAAGTCTGCTAGCCAAAAATTAATTCCATCACACACTGCAAACTCTTGGGCCTTATACTAGCTGATTTCCATGAAGGTTCCCTGAGAGAGGAGAGGAATCAGCATGTGATGTCTTTCATATTAAGGGAGAGACTGAGAATATAGTTCTGTCTATCCAAATTCTGCCAGGCAACTGTCTTGGAAGGAACTTCTGGGAAAAAAAAAAAAGTTTCTCATAATTAAAGTCCCTTTAGATTAGATGAAACAGGCAAGGGCATAACTTTTACATTTCCATTTTGCTTGTTTGTTGTCTAGTATCAGAGGCTTCTGCTTGCTCTGGATATGTTTTTTCACTCTTTCAATCAGTTTGTATGTTACTACTTCAATTATTACAAAAATCTGTCATGTGCTTTTACAGTGAGCATGTTAATCTGAACACTGACCTTCACGGCATTGTCACTGACTATGCACAAAGATGACTGTGTGGGAAGCATTTTCATCGGTGGTGTCAAAAACCTTCAATAATTAAAGTTACTATCACATATGTACATTTTTTCCTTTTCTTGTAATAAAAGAAGTCTCCTCTAGAGCAAACAAAGAGAGAAAAAATTAATTGATCTGACACTTGAGCTGAGAAGACATACTTTAAGGAATACTGTTTAAAGGACAAGGAAGTTTGGAGTCTCAAATAATTAAATTTAGAATTTGGCTGAGCAAATGAAGGCATTTTCTTTCGATATACTTCTTCATGTGGACTTGCAAAGTCTTTCCCTATGTCTGATAATTCTGGACCTTATTTCCAAACTTTAGAAGAGCAGCACAATTATGCTCAGGATACCTTTTTCTGTGAGAGGCAATAAAAATACAATTCAACCTATACAATTTTATTCAGGATGTGTAAGGTGTAAAGAATTTTATTTTCACTTCAGCCTACACATGCTTGCTCTGTTTTCTGTAAATCTGTGGTAGGCTTGGATGCTATACAGGAAACTCCTTTGCATCCTCAAAGTTAAATTTCCAGTTATCAATACTTAAAATTCTTAATACAGGTTTTCTTTAAAAGCAACCACTACATTGCCTAAGGAAATTTTATGAACATAGGAGAATATATTCCAATAAATCAATAAACACTGAAGAAAATGCAGGTCAAGGGGTGTGGAGGGGAAAGAGGGGGGAGGGACAAAAACAAAAGGACCCTCTGTTTTGGCAATGGATTGAAAATTAAGGAAAAAATTAAACCCTTGCTATGGAGTCTTTTGAATGTTCTTTTTGAGCCCTAACTGATATCAATTCTTTCTGAAAATGAAGATGCTAAGATAGAGAATTTGAGATAATATATGCTATCTGTGTAAAAGTCATTTTGTTCTACCAGTCGTACTTACATAGAAGACATTTATATTCTTGTTTCATCAATTTGAAGTCCTTCACATCCAGCTATCAGTAGAGGATATTTCAAGGCCCACCAAACTTTTTATAAAGGCAGAATAAGTCCACAATATTTTACTTTTTTTTTTTTTTTTTTAATTTAGGCTTGCATTTTTTGATACTATAGACTCCCTTTAAACAAATGAGAATTCTTGTCAATTAAAAGCTACAAGATGAAGTTTTTAACAGAGCATTTATCATAACCTGTCTTTGTCTCTGCCCACAAGTTCATTTGAAAGCAATGAAGAAGCTGTAGCACTATAACAATACCGAATGTCATCTTTGAATATATAAATAAATAAAACAAGGCAGACATGTGAAACAAAATCCCTCCATCTGTTTGTGGTGTTTCCATAAAAGGGATGGAGAGACAAACATTTATAGGAAGGGAAATTTTCCCCCCATGTAATGGCCACGATAAATTTGTGTCATGAAAAGAAATAGATGTAAGGAGAAGACATGCTCACCTGATGTTGAAGGAAAGCCCCGTCCATGCTTAATACATTGGAGAAATTGTTCAAGAGCTGCTCATCCATGTTAGAAATTATTACCCCTGTAATCCTGCCAAGGACAGTGAGACCTATTGTAGTTGACTGAATAAGCACTGCTCGTTCAAGTTAAAGTGTCATAGGGGCAGCTGTAATTTATACACCCAATTTTTCTAACACATCTAAAACACTTTTTTTGGGGTGATTTTTTTTGTTTGTTTGGTTTTTTGTTTGTTTGTTTTGTTTTGTTTGTTTTGTGTTTTTGTTTTGTTTTTTTTTTTTTTTAAGAAACAGACCAGAATCTTGGACAATATAGTATAGGACAGCTAATTAAAGCAAATAGCTCCATTCCAGGTTTTCTGAGTTGTGTCTTTTGTATGCAGTGCATCACTATTTGCACAAGTTGGTCGCTTTTAACTTTGCCTGAGATCTTAAGTGTTTCTATTTGTCAATTGTAATAATCATGGCAGAGATTTGTTTAATTTTGATTGACTTGATTAAAAAAACTACTAGTCTAAACTTATATGAAAAGCTGAAACGTGTAAGAGGGTCATCAAGGGCAGGAAAGGGACCCTGGTCTGCACAGGATTTATTGTGATTAGATGAGCTTTATGCCAGTCACTATTGTTACCAAGAATTGTATTGGGGGTCAGAAACCAACTTAGAAAGGAGATTGTCCATATGGACAAAAATCAAATGGATTTGTATTTTAATAAACTGGACAGGCTGATGTAAAAATGAACTTTTTTTTTTTTCCAGAAGTGCAAAGAGACATGATAAAATATTTCATTCTAGCTCACCAGTTCGTAGGGCTCAGAAAAAAAGAGGATTCATAAAAAATGCTTGTTGGGGTGCAGGGGAGGGGGAAAGGAGATTCTGGATGAAATGGCATCAAGAACCAGCATGTGAGTTCCATATCAGTAGATTTACAAGAGTTGCATGGGAGGGTTGTGCTCAGTAATGATCGATCTCAGGACTGTGGATGGAGCATGGGTGACTTTGCTTTTGTCTGCTCTTTACAGGGAGACTGTCTCTGACCATCTGATCCTGTTTAGTCCTGGTCCTGAAAGCCACTAGATTAAGAAAGCAGCCCCAGAATCTTTCAGCTACTCCCCTATGCACTCTGGGTAGCAGCAACTAACCCTGTATTACGAATCATCTACATCATAACAGCAATGGCAGCTTAAATGATCCCTGTTCCTAACTGCTTTCCCCCAGCCAAAAAGTACTTCTGCCTCACTTAAGCGTATCCAACTGGTTTTTGTGCTCACCTTGTAAACCAGATCAAGAAAAAGATATGCTTTTAAAAAAGTATCTTCTAACTTGATTAATCATTCTTTCCACAGAGCAGAGGGTTGAATCAGTTCAGACAAGAAGGCACTATGGGGGAGGGAGTAAGTGATGCAAGAGAACTGAAAGATCTCTTTATCACCAAAGAAAGTATAGTCTGGATCCAGAATTAAGATTGCATGGCCTGGACTTGTTTGCAGTGATTTGTATACATCTTGGTGTCTGCAGTAGAGCAGATATAGAACACAGTCTGAAAACTCAGGGAAAGGTGGTGGATGTGTTGAGGCATGTTGAGCAATCAGAGGAATTAGAATAAAGGGGGAAAAATCAATTAAGTGAGAATTTCCTAGTAGAAAGTGCCTCATAGGTTAGATACTGGAAAATATCTCCCCAGGGAAGCGGTCATGGTAACAAGCCTGACAGAGTTCAAGCAGCATTTGGACAATGCTCTCAGGCACATGGTGTGATTCTTGGGGCTGTCCTGTACAGGGTCAGGAGTCAGACTTTGATGACTATCAAAGTATCCCAGCTATCAGGGTAAACCCAAGCAATGGCATTGGCTCCTGTGGCTGAATCAGAACCTAACAAGAACCTGCCACCTGCAGCTACCCCAGACCAGGGAGAGTAAGGGTGGGTCTGTCACAGATGTGAGAGGGGTGCAAAGAGCTAATACAGTCAAGAGCAGTAATTTCTTTCTCCTTCAGTTTATGGAGGTTAGAGGTGGAAACACTTTGCACTTTGCCTTGTGCCCTTTTATTGTCCCTTCCTTGCTTATGTTCCCTCCCTTTTTTTAAACACTGGTCTCAAAAGACTGCAGCAAAAAGAAAGATATACTTCTGCTCTAATAATCAGCAATTCCTTTGCTGTAATAGAAAAGTGTTAATACACAAAAGATCAATTCCCTACAGAAACTGGGGAGACACAGTTTACTCCCCATACTTTTCCAATCAAATAAATGTGAGTGCATCCACTTATCTAGTCAGCCAAACACAGAAAGTTTCCAGAACCTATATAACTGTTAGTAATGACAAAAAGGTTTCACATTATCTACCTCATCCACATTTCCTCAGAGATCAATATAGCTGAGCACGTCTTCTGCATACTTCCATAAGGAGAAAAATATAAAACTCAGTTGCATCAAATGTATTTAGAACCCAGTTTTTAAATTGAAAATAAGGGGGGGAAAGCTAAAAGAATATCAATTCAACGTTAGAATTACATTATTTGAAACAAGGATGAATGGGATAACACAAAGTCAAAAGGATTTACTCAGCAACTTTCCAGAGGTGATAAATGATCTTTGTTAAAGCACAGTAGGTACAATGCACTTTACTAACATGTAAAGTGTTTCAGTTTGGTAATTTGAAAATGTCACAATGCTGAAATTCCTCAAATGGCTTTGCAGTAAGGTGAGGGGATACTAATACCTTATATGGGGTTCACTTTCCTAATTTCAGGCAAGTTCTACCCTCTTGAAGAGCCATAAGCAGATTTGGGCTTTCAATGGTTTGTAGTAAGCACAGTAAGATTTCTGCCAGTACCCTGCAAGGTGGTTCGGTAGAGGTTTAGGACTGTAACTTCTACAACATCTGTTTAAGAAACCCCTTTTGGTCTTGGGCACAATACTTTGTAGGGGAGGAGCAGACCTCAAAGAGATTTGAAGGCCTCAGGTGCCATTTACCTCTCCGGAAACATGTCTTTTAGCTATACTGCTTTTGTCTTCATGTCATGGTATGAAAATAACCAATAACATGTTTTTCTTTGTTTATCTATGTAAATGCATGGGCTTTTCCATATATTTGAATAGAAAAAAATAGATTTATTTCCTGTATCTTAGGAAGTGAGTTTCAGTAATGCCAAAATTAGTTTTTAGACCTATTTCTGCCTCTCTTTTTTTGTTGTTTTGGTTTTTGGTGTTTGTTGGGTTTTTTTGTTTGTTTGGGGTTTTGGGGTTTTTTTGTTTTGTTTTGGAGTTGTTTTTGAGTTTCTTATTGGTTTGTTGTTTGGTTTTGTTTGGGGAGAGAGGTGTTTTTCTGGTTTGGTTTCAGTTGGGGTTTTTTCTTTATTTTTACAGGCTGAATGTTTCTTACTCCAGGGATAATCCCATTCTAGCCTGTAAACAACAGAGAAGAATTTAACTCTTTATCTTATTGTTAAAATATCCAGCACTACCATAAGATAATATTTAATAATGGCAGTATGAATTATCAGGAACACTCATCCAGTACAGAACTTTCCAATATAGAGGAAAATATTTAATGTGATTTTTAATCAACTTTGACTCAGCAAAGCAAAAACTCTTCATGAAAAGTGAATATTGATTACATTCTTATTTACAGAAAATATTTTCAATGTTTTTAGAACTGATAGCTGTCACAGTTTTGCCATGGATTTTCATTTCACAGTGTGTGAATTCATAGTTAAAGTGAACTGGAAAAAAAAGGAACTTTAAAAATAATTTAGAATTCTCTAAATGGAACTGTATCAGCGGACCAGCACTTTTTGAGGGACAGAGGGTGTCAGTTCAAGAAATCACTCTGAATTTTTAACTGTTGCCTCATACGTCACGAGGCAGTTACTGGTAAAAACTCTGTAATAAACAGTAAAGTGATTTCTTCCTATGCGGTATGAATAACTGCAGCAAAATGAGGCCTCAGTTGATGTGAGCATACAATATATTGATTTTTGCGAAGAAGTCTTTTGATTCTTTACTTTCTTTTAGGGAAACGCACTGTTAAGCTTAGTTAAAAGGGAGAGAGGCAAACCAAATCCTGGGTTGTCATTAATGCAGTTTTCTGAAGATGGCTTTATAAAAGCAAAAAGCCATTTTAAAGTGATTTGCAAGAAGGGTATATACCTCTGCAGAGAGATCTTGGTTTGGGTCATTTGGATTTCTCTCTTTTCCCTGGAAGCAGCTAGTCAAAACTGTCTGTATGCAACAGAAAGATAAAATTTTCAATTAGGTTGAGTGCTGTCATAAGCAGACTACATGAGAAGGTTTGAGATAATATGCATTACATATTGATGTCTATCAGCCCTGAGAACATAGCCATGTTTTATTCCATGCCCCTTTTGTAGGTTTGGCAGCAGTGGCACCCAATAAAGGCCTAATCATATTAATTTATGCCCCTATCAATTATGCATTCAGATTCCCCCGATAGCTTGTCAGTTTTTATTCACTATTTTCTGAAAAATACGCCTATTACAGTTACTGAGCAAATAGGAGGACTGTCAGAAACTGAGATTTAAAGAATATTACTTAAAAGGGGTGGGTTTCTTTAATTTATAAATCTTGTATTATATGTCATGCATTTGTTAGTTTTAAAGGAGGTGACAGTGCAGGGACAGATGTCACATTAAGGACTTTCTGAAGACAAGGGGGAAAGTCTCCTTAAGAGAGCTCTGTGATTTATTCAACTTTTCCAGAAAGTAAAGTGTTCTGTGGTCTGCAGATGTAGTAAAAATGTATCAGTTCTCTTAGTTTAACACGAATTTGATTTTGTGTCTCTCAGTTGATACGTATCTATAAAGAACTTAACAGTTTACAAGGTGAAAATACTTTTGTTTTCTTTTCTGGTATGGGAAGTAATTTTACAGCCTGCAATGTGGTAGTGTCTCAAATTTTGTTCTAGATTCAGATCCATCTTTAGAGTCATCATAGGTGGTACAGAAGACACATAACTAGATGTCGTGAGTGAAGTACACAACTTGCCCCATTCAGTAACATCTGGCAAGGAGTTGGGGAGCAGTCTGTGCCAGCAACTTAAAAATCACCTTGGTCCAGCCTACCTTATTCATACATACTCTACTGTTTGAATGAGCCTGTGATGATGCTTTGTTTAGGAGGAGCAGTGCTCTTTGGAGGCAAGTCTCCCATATTTCTCCACCTACCACTCTTTGGTTCACATCGCTGTGCGGTCTCAGAGGTGACAGTCAAGACAGCTTTCTGTGGGACTCAGCTGGGCAACAGAAGCTGAAGGACAGGGCAATGTTTTCAACCAGAAATGGGTATTGAGACTAGGAGGATGGTGGAAGTGGTCTGGAGACAGGACGGTCTGCTAGTCCTTTCCTGTGAAACCACAAAATGATTTGTGTAAATGGGCTGAGGTTTATCCCCAAAAGTTGAAGATCCTGTCCAAATCACAGGATCTAATCACTCAGGCTCTTTTCTCATGTGTACTACAAATATATTTAACGAAAAGAGCAGATCTTCGCACTATTTGTCACAATGTGCATTTCTTAATCCTTGAAACCGAACTGTGGTTTCACTCCCTGCCACTGACCATCCTCTGGCTACACCTCCCTTGCTCCAAGAACATCCATTTCACCTTCTCCTCCTCTTCCTCATTATCTTCCAACCTCTCTCCCCTACTTCTAGAGCAGTTAACCCGATTTCACATCCTGTTATGCCACTCTGTGCTGCCAGGCTTTCCCTCCACCCTTCTTTCAAGAGTGTATTTTTTCACCTGAGCCTTGAAGTGTGAAAAAAAACTTTAGAGAAGGAAAAAAGAGTGGAGGGAGGAAACCTCAGAAGTGCTAATGCTGCTGTTTTATCTTATCTGATATTCTGTGTGTGGGATTTGCTTCTCTCTGGGTGAGCCCAAAAATGCATTCCTTCTGGTGTAAGTGGGGTTTAAAATGACAACAGGATGAGAGAGTTGGTGTTTTTCAGCATGGAGAAGAGAAGGCTCCAGGGAGATTTTATAGCACCTTGCAGTACCTAAAGGGGACTACAGGAGAACTAAAAAAGGACTTTTTTTTGCAAGGCCATGTGATAGGACAAGGGGGAATACCTTTGAACTGAAAGAGGGTAGCTTCACATTAGATATTGGGAAGGAATTCTTTATTGTGAGGGTGGTGAGGCACTGAAACAGGTTGCCCAGAGAAGCTGTGGATGCTCCATCCCTGGCAGTGTTCAAGGCCACGCTGGATGGTACTTTGAGCAACCTGATCTAATAGAAGGTGTCTCTGACCATGGCAGGGGTGTTGGAACTAGATGATCTTTAAGGTCTCTTCCAACCCAAACCAATTTGACTCTGTGATTAAGGATTTAAGGACATCAGTGCCAGGTCCAGAACGTCCAGCAGCAGGCTGAGGCTTCTCACTTTGTCCTCACTGTTTAGTGCAGTTTAGTGCAGCCACCAGTCTCTACTCAGTGGCTTTACTGGGTCCTTCTCTTCCAGAGGGGTTTCCAACCCAGCCCTTGCCATGCCAAGACTTCTCCCCCATTGGAAAGTTCAGCAGGATAAGGATCATCCTTTTTGCATGATCCAGTCATGAGAGCAACTCACACTGTTCTGGTGAAAGCCGTCTCCCCTTCCTGGAAGGTCTGAATGAGGGGGTTCTCTTTTGACACTCATGCTTTCACATTATATAGGAAATAGAAACAAACCCTCAGGTCTCACATTGGCAAGTCCTCCCTTGCTCCAATACAGCGGGTAACTGAGTCTGTGCTTTTTGTTTTCTTCACCCACTCCTGAGCCTGTGCTGCTTTTCAGTGCTCCCCAGTCGTTTCAACAATTAATGAAGACTGAACTCTCACCTATTTAACAAACTTGTTCTTCCTCCCCTTCAAATTCACCCACCCTTGCAAAGTGCTTCAGCTTTACAATGGTACCTTCCCTTTCCTCTGGCTCTTTGAAGATTTTGCTCTTTGTTAGGTGAAGTTCCCCAGTTCCAGGAACATGTACCGCATTACCTAAATCAGCCAGTGTTTATTTTAGCCTGACGGTGTTAATGAGAATTAGCTGTGTTACAGCATTTTAAAATCTTTGTAGTATCTTAAGCATATTGTATCTTAAAGTATCCCCTTCAGGTATGTAAGTATTATCCAAATCATATAAATGGAGAAGTAAAAACAAATGTTTAGGGATTTGCCTGAGGTCATGCAATAAGTCAGTGTCAGAGCCAAGAGACAAACCCACCTATTTGTGGTGAGTCAGCCCACGCTGGCATGGCTTGGTGTGTTCCTACCATGGAAATCAGCCTATTCATTGTGTGTAGTATTCATTTCAGTCATTTCATAAACTGGATCTAGTAGTTGCATTCCCTTTAATAACAACTTTCCGAGAAAAGCTTTTGCTTGCCTAGCTCCGTATACTGCCTACGCATCTACACAGGGAGTAGCATATGGTATCCACGACTTGCACAGTTGCTCTTTTTCCTTGTGTTTTGGGTTTTTTTCCTCAAACAGGCCAGAAATGAAGTGGAAGTAGGGGGTTCCTAAAGGGTTGCAAATATTTCCTGTGTCTGCCTTTGAAATTAAAAGGTTCTGGACATACGTTTACACTCTGGGTTGAATAGGAGTTCATGCTCCATAATTTTCCTCTCTCTACTTTTTAAGAGTTCAGTAAGGCTCTTTGGGAAGGAAGTGTGCATGTGAAAGGTAGAAGAACATACAGGGAACAAATACGATTGAGAACATTTATGCTGGGAGTTGTTAATTCAAAAAATGATGAAATAGTAAAGTGACAAGACCTGGCCTGAACATCTAAAACTTTGATGATGTTTGGCACAGAAAATGAGACCAATTAAAAGGTGCCTCTGGGAAGCTTTACCTTGCATGACCAGAACTTCTACACAACATCTCGGTGCACTCGGTGCTTTTGCAGGGATAATACTCATGTGAATATGAATGGGTTTGCCAGTGTGTTAGTCATCCTCAGGATTTCAGTCTGTGCTTGGTTTGGATGTGTTTCTGAAACACCTTTTGTTTCCTGAGAAGACTTTGTGGTCGTGTGCAGTTCAGCCTGACCTTCTGCTGTTGTTTCAGTTCCTCCTTCATGGTGTTCTGAGGTATTAGCTGAGTGAAGGATCCCCTCTTCTACACTCGCTTTCTCAAATTTCCCCATTTAAAACTGAAGTGCCTGGGGGCCACGGGTTGGTGTTTATTAACACTCTACACTAGCAGGTTTCTCTTTATTACACTAGATTTTTTATATAATTCAGGACATATGAGTCTGAAGTGTTTGCCTTGACCATCAGCCTGAGGATTACAGAATAGAACTCAAAAAAAAAAAATTTATACATCCTTTAAATCCTTGAGTCAAAGGCAAGAAAAACACTACTGTACAGTACTGAGATATTTTCCCTCTAAGAAACAGTGTAAATACAACCAGTAGAGTAAAAGAACCTAGACAAAGAAGAAATATAGTCATATAATAAATTAATTAATCTGTTTGCAAAAAAAAACCCCAAAGCTCATAGCACTGTATTTTGGGAGACAAAGACAAAACAGTTCTTGAATGGAGGAAAAGAAACAAAGACCTCTTCAGACAGCCTCTCTTTACTGGAAGCTGTAATCCATAATGGGGAATAATAAAGTTTACTTGAGAGTCATCTGAAGAACTGCACAGGAGAAAGCAAAACAATGTCTGTGTATATCATTTTAGAGACAGTTGAGCCTTATCTTTAATTTTTTTTATTTCGCCCCTATATCTCATCACCTAAACTATTCAGGCATGAGGCATTGGTAAAATCAGAGCTACTGATATATGATACAGCAGTGATTGATCTTTTGACCTAATTTAAGCCATACCTTAAGGAGAAAAGCATTTTGAGGGGTTAAGAAACTACAAACTTCAGCCTGGAAACATGCTTTATCTTTTTTTTTTTCTGGCTGATATGCACCTCTACATGTGCTGACAGTCAGATATTTTCCCACATGACTTTTGGTTTTAGGTGATCGTATGTGTGCCTGATAGGCAGAGTCATCAACATGTTTTCAATTTATTGCTTTTCTGTTGCAAAGCAGTGTGTTTTGTAAAAATGGAGATCCTAATGAAAAGATCTATTTCCATTCCACTTTCCATTCCTTTGAAAAATAAAAGCAATAATTAAAAAGGAAAGAAACAAACAAAAAACAAACAACAACAACAAACCAACAGTTGGGATGTGCCATGGGAGCCCCTCTGCACAAGTTTTGTCTGACAGGAAAGGATATACCCAGGTAGTGCCATGTTCTATTACTGTTTTAATTGTTAAATTCATACAGTTGTTTTAGAGGTCATCATTTCAATGATGAAATTACTGATTTACTCAAGGAGAATACTCACTATAACAATTCACAGAGAAAAAAGTTAAAAGAACTGATTAGAAGGATGAAGAAAGTAATCAGAATTTTCCAACAATATTTTCCAAAATAGAAGTAATTAAAGAATACTCGGAATCTACAAGTATCTGAAAATGTGAATTCATGAAGGTTAAAAAACATAACACAGCTTGGTGTCTAGGTGACAAAACAATATTAAATTAGAGAAGCTCCTGAAACTCAAGCCAAAACATGCTTGAACAGTGAGATTTTTTTCAAATATGGAAAAATTTCTAAAAGAATTGGAGAAATTATATGGATTGCAACACTTGTGAGAAAGGGAGTATGCTACCAGATTGAAGTATATTAAAGATAGTGAATGTACTATTCCTCATCTTTACACATTGACCTTGTTTCTGTGTTCAGAAACCATATAGAGAACTGTTGAGTTGGTCAATAAACTAATCCAGCCATCAATAAAGCACACCTTCTTGTTTATTAATATGTGATTAAAAATGTATATGATAAAAAGATATTGACTGAGCAAAGTTTGGGTGACAAGAACAATTATAGCTTCAAACCTAATCAGTACATGAGCTGTTTAACCCAGTGAAAGTCAATAGCTTATTTCTGAACAATTACACTTTTTTTTTTTTTCTTAAATAAAGTATTTGGAATTTGCTAGTGCTCTCATTTTCTCTTCATGATTTAGACATGAACACAGAACCAGAGAGAAACATCCACAAAATAAATCACCCAATAAAATTTCACTTTATGGTTCTTGTATGATGAATTGGTAAATATGCAGCAAATAGGATTTGTTTTAATTAAAACTTGATACCCACAAATAAATTAAACTAGGAATAAGTATGTCTCTCTTTTCAGTTTTATTAGTAGTTACACTGGTCTTAATCATATTTCTACAAAGTCATGATTTACTTATTCTTAAATATTTCTGTTGTTATTTCAAACTAAAATCATAATTTTACACCATTCAAAGCATTCCATCTTGATTTCATTGGTACAGTTTCTTAAACCTATTAAGCAATTATAACTAAGAACCATTTCATTCCTGCTTGAGTGATCTTTAGATTTTGTAAACTTTTCTCGCAGCTCAATGCATCCTTCACTGCAAAGCACCAATATTCCACAGAGTTCAATGTCTGATGAAAATTTGATGGCAACAAAGAAAGGTTTGAACAGGATGCATCTTTAAACATCTAAATATTCCAGTATAATGAGCATTCACTACCAACCGATTACTGGTGAATGGTCAGACATTCCTGAGCAAGAACACAGGGTCACTGGCTTGTCCCCACAGTGTTAAAAATTAACTGTGGGCCCAAAGCAAGCAGCATCAAATGACTGGGCTATCCACAAGCAGAACTTTTAGTGTTTTTAGCATTGGTTTGTTGTGTCAACATTTAAGATCTGGTTAAATCAATGGTACTCCCCCGAAGCGTTTGCAAATTGTGAATCTTTTAAGTGCCAGATCAGAAAGCTCCTTATCTATTCCGTATCATGCTCATCAAACAGTTATAGTCACTAACATTTCCACATATACTTTTCTTACCTGCAAATCTTCTTATTCCTTTGCAAGAATAAAATGATAAAGACTTCAGAAACAAAATATTTTGAGTTAAAGCTAACACAGTTCCCTAATTTATTATTCCCAAATGTGTCTGGTTTAGGTAAATGTAAAATTCACCTTGTTCTTGATTGCTGCTATAGAAAGATGTTTTTTCATAAGGAGAACAAATGAACAGAGAAAACTTGCCATTATGCTCACATAGCCTTGAAAGTTTTGGCTTCTTAGAAATGTTGACACTATAAACATTCTTTTCTGAGTACCTTCGTATTAATATATCAACTCTGATCCAACAGTAAAAGTCAATCGTCTTTTCTCCTAACTGAAACAAGAGTCACTGTTTGACTCTTAGAAACTAGACTAAGTCCCCCAGGAGGTCATTTCCACTTGATCATGGTGCAGTTCCAGCATTTTTCCTGTTCATGTCTGGTTCTGGCTAGTGAGGAGGTGGCAGACTGGTGTAGGTACATGGGTACAATCACTTGGTGATCAACAAGAAAAGTTTTCATGTTCTGATGTCTTGTGAAAGAACACTCACAGAGTTAGCTTTGGTTTATTTTGCATGGTGATGTCTGAAGCTTGAGAGAAGCTAGAGAATGCTTGTCCAGCAATTGAGGGCTTCCTATTTAAAAAAAAAATTGTTCTTTACAGAGATGGTACAATCAGTGTCTTGGTAGTTTGTGTGAGTGCGCAGCAGCTGTGAGTAAAGGGATTGCCCCAAAAGACAAATCAGGACACCTGAGATAAGAGTGTTGCCCCATGTTGCCTTCAGGAGAAGACAACTCTGTAGCTGCACAAGTGAAGCTTAGGGAAGTTGGCCCCAGCAGCCTGATGACCTGCAGAGCTTACAGGTTGCAACATCCCTGCAAGATGAGCCAAGTACAGTAGGAGAGGTCTGAATCTCTTTTATCTGTGGCACTGACACATCTAAGCAATACCTAACACATTCTAATCTGAACAAAGAGTTGGGTTTGATATCTATCTATTTCAAGATAAATGGGAGTTTCTAAATCAAGGGTGGAGAGGATATAAATATGCATGGAAGAAAACTTATTCCTGAAGAGACAACCCATTGCACTTTCAGAGCAATAGGTGTAACTCTCACACCACAATACTGTACCATCGGTCAAAAAAGATACTCTGGGAGGCAAAGTTATTAGGCTAAAAGTCTGTTTTTCTGAATTTAAACTTACCCATCTGCTTATCTTCAAACAGACTGTGAATACATCGTTGCTGGTAACACACTCTGTTCAGTCCATTACTTATTCAGTCACATGCTTAAAAATATTAGTTCATTTAAGAATGTTGGTACTCTGTGACTCTAATTAAATATGTATACTTTAGATCTTTATTCTTCCACTGAATAAAACAGGAGTTTAATTCATTTTAGATTTCATTTATTTGTAATGCTCTTCCTCAGCTTTTCAAATTAGTACTCTGGCATTAACTGTATGATTCTCAGTATTTAAGAAAAGCTTACCTGCAAAGCAAATACCCAACATGTGTTGATTCATTAGGAAGGTGAATTGAAAAAAAAAATTAGTTACTAAAAAAATGCATGTTTTTCAGGTGAAGATAACTTACAAAATCATTAAAATAGGGTTGTGCTGAGGATTTGTATGATGGCTAGGAATTAATTTCTATTTTTATTCATCTCAGCACCCTTACTTATCCACGTGTTTGATCTTCAGCATCAGCCCCCTGAAGGGGGGCTTTACCCTTTACCTTCTTCATCATCATCACTCATTTTGTCCATGCAGAAAATGGTGGCTTACTGGGCTTTCCACACAATGTTGTCCTGACTCGTATATTCTAGAAGGGATAAAACATTAGTATGTCTGTTGCAATGACAGCATGGAATGTCTGGTTTTACAGGAGTTTCCACTAAATAGCAAGAGGTCAAATATACAGAATTTTTACTTCTATTATTTTCAACACATTTTATTATGGGTATTTCAGTTTTTGAAGGAAAAGCTAAACTAATCTGCAACTTTAATAAGAGTCACAAATTATAGCTGCCAATTCTGAAGCACTTGCCACTTCTCATTGAAGTGTCATAACCAAGCCTGCGTATGCTCCTCATTCACATAAGGGTGGAGTAACCCCAGAAAAAAATCCAAACCAAAAAAAAAAGGCAGAACAAAACGGGAAAATATCAGGAAAAAACACTCCAACAAAGTAGTTAAACACTGTAGCTCTTCTTCACAAGTTGAATTCAGTGAGAGACCACCACTCATCTACTTTTATAGAGAGGTTGGCTCTGCCTATGTGAAGTTAGACTGGATATCTGACTTCTGTTTATGTATTTGCAAACCTTCCCCGGGAGTGAGGCCACACAGCAGGTCCAGAGTATCTTCCTCATCTTAAATTTACTTTCCCAGACAATTCTGCCATTCCCTTCCTATCTGTTGGGGATATGCAGGAGTGAGGAGGGAGTTTCTGAATCGGTGTGACGAAGATGGACCAGCCATTTCAAGCAGGAAGAGTCAACTTCATGCCCAGAAAATTAGAATAAACTTTCATTTTGTTTTTGTTTTATTCCTCTCTCTAAATGCATTCTAGGAGTGTCCAAGGCATCATCAAGGCATCATCAGCATATTTATGAATAAACCCTTATATCTATGAAATATTGCAATGCTATTGAAATGAGTGCCAACTGTATACTCAATTGATTTAGTGTGACCACCACTACTGTTGTTTTGGGGCCTTTCATATTATATAGAGATACAGTCAGATTACTGTACTTCAAAGTAGGTACATACTTTTATATAATGATCTATTCATTCATGATTGAATTATAGCCACCTCAGGAGTTGGATGATATAGGATTATCATCACAAGCAATAACAAAGCTTTATTGACATGAATACTAGATCTCTGACTTGGTCAGATACACTGAGAAAAGCTTTTTTTACCCTATTCTGTTATTATTTGCCATGGTGAAAGTAATCTATCCCTGTGAAGAGGCTGATAATGTAGGGCATAAACATAAAACAGCAAATATACTGTCTTACATCAACATCACTTTTGTAGTACATCTTGAAACTGTTTGGTTTGGTTTTATCAATGATATTAAGAGAGATGTGGATGTCACACCTAAACCTTTTGCCTCTGATACAAAAACATTTGCTGTTATCTGGGTCAAATTCAGTTTCAAAGCAGCCAGCTGGCCACCTTTACATTGTATAATTAAGATTATATTAGTTGTTCTGTCTCCTTTACTGGTATAAAAGCGATGGACTTGGAAGCATAAGTTGCTTTGTTAACAAATCCAAGCACATTGCCTACAAGTCAGAGGCTCTTTTCTCCAGCAGGTCAGTTTTGTTATGCTTAGTTTTGAAATAAGCTCTCCCTTTTATGCAGTGGGTACTTCACATGTTTGAGGTCTCTAGAAAGCATTAAGCAATTTACTCTCTAACATTTCAATCAAGCCTGAGGTTTGCTAGAAAAGCAGAGAGGCTATGATGGTAAAGGTGATGCTGAAGAGGTCCTTGGCTCAGAGGAAAGGGCACTTTATTTGTTACAAGTTACTACTCAAAATAATGATGACTGCTGATTGCATCAGGACTCCTGAAGCTATTATTATATCTGCTCTCGTATAGACCCTGTGTTACTAAAAACAGGATGAGTCTTCTCTTTTTACATTTGCGTTTATTTATCCAATTTGTTTCAAGTTATTTGAAGTAAAATTTTACAATGCTACCATGGTTATTTCTGGGGGAAAAAACCTGATGCTGAACTACAGGTCTATTCTGAATTTGAAACAAAGTAGAAGTAGCAAATTATTGTCTCACTTACTGTCTTGGGTCAGTGAATGAATTTTAATCTATGGCTAAGCAGACAGTTAATTTGGCTGTTTCAGTCAAGCGACTGCTTGACTCCAGGACAAGGATCCTCTGACTGAGGTCAGGACCATGTGCCAGGGGAGGGCACTTCACGTCTCTGACTAAAAGGAAGAGATTCTGGTCATCTTCTCTTTCGTAACACAGAAAACAGAACTTCAAGGGTAGAGTTTTTTTCCTGTTGTTTGTTGAAATACAGTGCCATATAGGGAAATCTGCACTCTTAATGTTATATCCATCCACTTGAAATAATTTGAAGATTTTAGTCCAGTTCCAAATGAATAGGTGCCAGTGCTACCAACTAGAAAAGCTGTTAAGCATGTGCTTATTGTGGAAAAGAAAAAGTCAGAGAGTACTTGGACTCTCCTGTTTGATCACCCTTTTGCTATTTGGTTTAACTTTGGTAGGACAGAGGTGTTAGCTGTGTCATACCAGATCAGAAGATGAGCTGAAATACTGCCTAAGAGGTATCAATCTGCTACCTGTCATAAGTGCCCAACTCCTTAAAAAATAAAAAAACTCATTTGTTGAAATAAGGGAGATACTACTAATACCCCTAAACTTGCAGTGGAACTGAATGAAATTGCAAATCAAGGAAAAACTTTTGATAAGGAATGAAAAATGAATAACCAAGGCAAAAACATATTTTAATGGAAATTAAAAAGAAGAGCAATAAATTAAGCAGGGGATAAACCTTGTGTAGCCATATAATATTTTACACACACACACATAAATTAAAAGGATATTACAGGCTCTATAAACATTTAAAGCCAGTAGGAAGTGAGAAAATGAAAGCTAATCGCACTGCTCAGTACCAATCCCTTGTGCAGATGCTTTAGCCTACAGTCTTTAATTACACCATGATGTACTAGGAGATGATGATGAATTTTCCAGGGAAAAAAAAAAAAAAAAAGAAAAAAACGAAAAAAAAAAAACCAAAACTGTTTTGCCCAAAACTGAGACTATGTAATAGCAAAAATGTCAAAACATAAATACAGACTGCAGTAACAAATAGGTAAGGCACGATGGTGTATGCCCGACATGAAGTGTCCCAGATACAAGTGCTTTCACCAGTAAAGACACACACTTTGGTCTCTTCTGGGTTAGCACCTTATTTGCATGTTCTCTGGTACCCTGGACTTGCTTCTCTCTTTTTTCCTCCCTTTCCTTCCCCCTTTTCATGAATAACTTTATGAAGTCTTTGTTTCACCTGCTCTTGGGCAATGGTGTATGAATGCAATTTGATAAGGCAATTTGATAGCTTTTCTGCTTGATCTTCTTCACAAGCACCCCATTGGCATGGGCAAAACTTTCTTCAGGAGTTAGTTCACAGTGTTGAACTTATATGGGGCACACAAATCCTAATCTGAACCCAACACTCTTGTTCTTTTCCCGTTCTTTTCTCCATCATGCTAAAGCATCTGGGTGCTTATCTTTTACAGCCTGAAACTGAAGGGATGAGATAATCCTATCATTTTTAATAAATCTGTATTCCAAATAAATGAGATTAAAGTACAAAATGCCTGCTAATTTTGGGTATTCAATTAGAGATATTGTCTACTTAATTTTTCAACCTGTTTGGCATTCTGCATCACTTGGCATAATCAATGCAGAGTCCCATGGGTTTTATCTGAGGTAGTGAGCGATTTACTTCAGCCTACCAGACTCCAAAATTCCAAGATGGACCCTCCTCATATGAAAATCTCAGTTAATCATTACTTCTTGAGGCAACTTTCCCCACACTGAAGAATCTTTAAGGTGACAGGGAAATGGAAGCAAACTCAGCAGGTAAAATTCAGCTAGTACTTTGCCACAAAGCCCTGCTTTCTCCGCTGGTAATTCTCTACCTTGTACGCAAGCCATACCCAGTTCTGTGACAAATTAGACAGGAATCTAGTGAATAAAATCTACAAAGTACTGATCTGTTCCCAGAGGAAGGGTACCTTGCAGGGTTTTGTTTCTGCTGCAGGGAATTTGTGGAATATAATGTGTGGTCATGTATCATAATGTATGGAGGCTGAATCGAGGTGCTCTGAAACCCTCAGGTTAGTTAACATCCCTGATGTTGCGGCTAGGGTTGAATATATAACACATTTTCTTAGTTCAGTTGTGACACACACACACAAGAAACTAAAATATGTTTGGAATCAGCTCGGAAAAACTTCTCTTGAAGATCACTTAGTTCTTTTTTAGCATTAGAAAGCAGACTCTGTTCCAAATAAAAAGCATTAATTATGTAGCTGAACTGCATCAGCTAAAAATAGGGGGGGGTGTGAAAATTTGACTTTCAGAAACTGTACCATGTTTCAAATGAAATTCAGCCCAGCTACCCTGGACATCCTGCAATTAAGCATCCTTTCTCTTGGCCGACAACATTAGTCAGTTTTGCTGGCCTTGCCCTCCTATCTCCCCTCCAGGCTCCTCAATGAAACGGTTTCTCTCTGCTCTCTCTGCACAACCTCTGTGTCTCCTTACCTAATCAGTCCCAGGCTCCTGCCTCCAAACACTAGTCCCAGTTTTTCTCTCTGGACTGCTTGGCTGCTTCTATTGCCTGCTCTGTCACAGGCTGGATGGTTTTTTTTTTCTCTGTTATATTCATGCAGAGACCTTTCTTCTTGACACAACCTTCAAATCATTTGGAGCTTAGAAGAGATAGGATTCCTACCTCTCAGATACTGTGCCAAAGCTCAGGCTCATGGGGAAAATTTGGAGGTGGGGATTAAAGTGGAAATCTAGTCTCACCACTGTATCCTTAAGCTTCTGTTTGCAGAGAGGGCCAATCTGTAGCAATTCATTTTTCCTACTAAAATAAAAGAAAGCATTACTGGGCATCTGTTCATGACACAATTTCTAATACTTTTAAGTCAGCCACATTTGGATAAATTTCCAGACAGAGAAGAAGAGGCATATTTTAAATAAAAAAGGTCACATTTTGAGACTGTGCTTCAAAGCCTGAGGGCAGCAGAGCATTTCAAAGGAAAAAAGTTTCCATTTTAGTATGAGCAAAAACTGTTTATTTTTCCATAACCTTGTTCTTGGAAATGGACAAATTGTTTTGGCAGGTATTTTCAAAATAATCTGCCCGGTACAGACAGTCAGCATATCAGTTTTCAGCCTAAGTGATGATGTTTTTTCTAAAGCTACATGCAACAGAAAATATGATCTCTGCTGAGAAATGTTTGCCAATCTCAATACAAAGAATGGCAGCACATCCACCTTAGAACATACATTATCACAGATTACATCCTCTGAAGTTTTCCAATTTTTCTCAAACACCAATTGCTTCATGGAAAGGCAATAGGGTCAGTAACTCTTATTTCCCTATTTTAGAGGCAGGGAAATTATAACAAGAGGAAAGATTAAAAAAACAAAACAAAACAAAAAAAACCCAAACAAAACCAACCAAACAAACAAAAAACCCCACAAAACAAAAAACCAAAACTGGGGGTAGAATAAAAAAATCCTGATTTGTTGCTTAGTCCCCCATTTATGCACCCATTGCTGCCACCTCTGAGGGTTGTTATTTGTGCAATGGTCCACCAATCTGGTATATTGCAGGTATTCTTTACACTGCACAAACACACACATCAGAGATAACATCCCTTGTGTAATTACTGTGATTTAACTCTCTGGGATTGAAAGTTTGGGAGGGGGGGGTACTATAAGAGAGGGCACAGTGGGTGCAGGAGATATCTTCAAGTAATAGTTTAATTCAGCCAAGAACAATCAGCATGCCCCATTCAGCTTGTATGAGTACATTGGTACAGTATAATAAAACAAAATTCAAATATTTCTGAGGCACCAGATGAAACTCATGGACAATGCCCTGTGAAAAAAAGAGGCATGAGGAGAAAGCTGTGGCAGGGTTTAACCAAGGCAGAGTAGGTTGCTTATGTCACCCACTGGGTGATGGTCACTGCCTTTGCTGTTGTCCCAAGTTCTCTGGCTAGGGTGAATCCCAGCAAAGGCACAGGCCAGAGATGCTGGAGGCCTTAGGCAGACAAGCTGCATAAAAGTTCATGCCATTGTCTCGCTCACTTGGGAGAGTAAGGAACACCGCTAAGTGTTAACAGTAAGAAATTAGATGAGATGAGGAGAGATGAGATAGCCTCCTGCAAACCAAGAACCTCTGCTAAAAACCACCCCAACAGCAACCACAAATTCCTTAGCTTAAACTGCAGCTCTCTTCAGAGAAGAAAAAAAAATAAAATTAAAAACAAACCAAAAAAAAAAAAAAAAAAA